>JAMPIQ010000003.1:1418504-1683875 GCA_024699855.1 Aphelenchoides besseyi
TCTCGCCGCGAAAAACTCGAATTATGAGAATTTCACACACTTTTAGGAGTTGGCTTATGCTTTGAACAATTTCAATTGATAAAAATAATCGTTATTTTTTTTGATTGGCGCAATTCCACATGCCCGCTTCGTTGCTTAACATACTCAATTACCCGCTTCTCATACCAAAGATTGTGTTTTGGAACATGGCCGGAGTGACCGTAGCAAATGCGGTTACGATTTTGCTTCTGCTCGTTTAAAGACCAACAAAAAACGCCGAGAACAATTGAAAACCGCCTTTTCATTTCTTTTTAATTGAGCTGAATGAAAAATTCTTTGCGGCGAGACCAAACTGGTTTTACCGGTTGGCATAAATTTTGAGGCACACAGTACTTGTTCAAAAGCCATTTCATCTTTCAAACAAAATTTTCATTTTTTCTAGGGCGTAGTATTTCGTTCGTTGCGTGCTTTTTTTTGTTAGTTTTAAGAGATTTATTTGTTGTTAGGCAGATTTTTGTTTAAACGCTTCAGCTCATTTATCTTTGCGTGTATAGTTCAAATATTAATATTTTTTGTTTTTAGTTTTCAAGCGATGATTCTCGTTGTAAATCATCATGGGATGCAAGTTAGACAACCGACCGAAGGAAATTAAGCTCGTATGTAAGTTAATTTTAAATTCGTGATTAGACTTCTACTTATCACTATCAACTAATCAACTTTTGTTTCAGTTCCAACGAAGAATTGTTCATTGAAATTCGTGCATTACGCGAAGGAATCCGTCGACTGTAACCGCCGAATCCAGTTGCCGAACTACCGCAAAAAGGCCAAGACCACAATCGCTGTCGTCCAAGTTTGATTGAGTTAATAGGTAATTGTTTGCTCATCTTCGAAAAAATTTTTCAAACTGGAGACGCTTATGATTTATTCGATTTTTGGGATGTCCAAAATACGGAGAATTTTTTGGATAAAACTAAAATGAGACTAATCAAACGATAATAACATTTTCCATATAAAAATTTACTAATTGACAAGAGTCACAGTTATGTGCATGATGTTTCAAATGCTCTTTTATATTGGTTCTAATGATAATTGCATTATTTAATGTTGACTTAAATAAAAAATCCCAAACTGCTGCTGATCGAAATGCGCTGATTATATGTTCTATTGTTCTTGGTTTGGCTCTCTTGCTTAGTTGTTCATATCTATTATGACGTAAATTATTCTCGAATGACACAGTCAAAATTTGTATTTCGAAATTTCCTGACTTATAATCTTAAGTTGGTTGTAAAATTCGTTGTGTTAAGATTGTCTTATTAAGTTGCGTTCTTGATCTTAAAATCTTTTCGTATTCTTATTATCCAATTCTTTTTCGGAAATGCGCTTTTAGTCTTCGAATTGGCTTGCCGTTTTTTCCTTACTTGCTAGTACTGTTGTCTATCAAGCAATCATATTTTAACCCAAAACTGACTCTCATGTCATCCCTTCCTCTCACCGCGATTGAGATGGTCACGAACTTGTTGACCAACGCCATCAAATTCTAAGACGATGATTTGAAAAATTGCAATTAGCTGCAGGTTACAACGGTGATAAGACACACCGTCGGGTATTTTTTTGGTCAGTTGACAGTCACTGATCCCCACGTTCAAATTCAAAACCGAAATTGTTAGTGTTTTGCTACTCGACGGTCTCAACCATAACTCGCAACAACAATGCCACCAATCAGCAGTCGTTCTTTCGGCGCATTTTGGATTGCGCACGTAAATTTGAACTCGAAAACGAAAATACCTCGAGGTGCCAATCAATTTGATTAGATGAACAGAGGCGTGTCAACTGGCAGTTCGAAAGCTGTATATAAACCACAGCCATCAGTCGACAACAACTCGTTTCGAAATCTAGTCAACATGTCGAAGCGTCAACACGAGTCCAGCGCTTCAAACGACGAGCAACCACGACCAAAGGTAAGTGTATTATTTTTTAATTGTATTTCTTTTAGATTTGTAAAGGCGACCGTGAAGCGATTCGCTGTCAACTACTCCAAGCGGAGTAACACGAGCTTCGAAATGTGGTCGAAGAGATTGAACATCATCCTAAAGTCCAGTTGCAACAAACGGACATTCTTGAGCAGCTCCGAAACCTTATCAAAAAGCTTCAGAAAGAAGTTTTGGAGCTGAAAACAAGGCTCCTTATAGCCGAAGCAGAAAGTAGGTTCCAAACAATGTATTAATCTAATCTTTCCATTTTAGAAGTTCAGGCTTTTAACGCTGGACGACAGCGTTTGCAACTGAGCTTTTGCTCACACAACTCGCCACATGCAGAACAATGCCTCAGCAATTGCCTCCACCTGCGTCCCAAGATGACAGCTCAGATGCGAACAATCAACCATCTAGAAGCAACTGAAGGTTCATTTTTTGTTTGTTTTTATTGAATTGTTATATAAAAGAGAGTTCTCTCTTCGCAGCGATCGCGAGTGGTCGTGTTTTTGCGCCGCTCCGATTCTATTTATTATTGCTGCAAATTTTCCGTTTTAACCGCGGAAATTGGCCCACAACGAAAGAAGAACTCCGGCCACCGACGCCTTCCAAGCGCAAAGGTTATCTTATCTAAAGAAGTCTATTGAATACTCTTCCGGATGACTGGGCCGAAGGACAATGCAAAAATTGGGAAATTCCGAATTGCAACACTCAACGTCCGATCCATCCGTACTGATGCTGCACTGGCGGAATTCGAAGATGCCGCGTCGAAAATCAAATTCGATGTTTTTGGAATGTCTGAAACGTGGCTCGATGGTTGTTCAACGGTCGACTTGGGCTCTGGTTTTGTTCTGCATAACAGCGGTCCGATTTCGCATGGCTGGAGAAAGAAATCGGGGGGTCGCTTTTTACATCACCAAGGCGCTTAACAAACGAGTCGATGGTATTCGATTTCTGTCTGACCGTATCATCCAAATGATCATCAATCTTGGCGGCGGACGAAAAATGAGAGTCACTCAAATTTACGCACCCTAATCGAAGCGCGGTGATGAGGAATACGCTCAATTTCTGGAAGATCTTGAACATGCACTTGAGGGCCGACATTTCACTCATGACATTGTCTTAGGTGATTGGAACGCCAAAGATGGTCCCGCTCAAGATGGTGATTTGTGCTGTGGACCGTTTTCGTTTGGTCAACGAAATTTGGCTGGAGATTCATTGGTCAATTTCTGCGAATCGAATGGTCTCAACATTCTTAATGGATGGTTCAAGAAAAGAAAAGAACGGAAATGGACTTGGATTTCGCCGGACAAGAAGACCAAGAACGAAATTGACCACGTCATTGCAAGAAATCGTACAACCGTCACCGATGTTTCTGCACTGATAAGAAATTCGAAAAGCGACCACCGAATTCTACGAGCAACATTCAAACTCGAAACCAAAAGCAAGTGGCGAATCGCACGTCCTCGCCAACTGCCGCCAAGTTATGATCGAACTCAATTACAAGTCGGTATGTACGTTAAGCACCTAGAAATGTCAGAAAATGCGAAGTACGACGAGATGGTCAAATCAATCAAAGAAGTGATGGCCAATGTCGAGCGACGAGCCGTATCTTTGCCGAGAATCTCAAGCAACACGAAGCAACTTCTGCAACAACGGCACGAAATCAAACACGGACTCACGAATGGTCAACACTCGGCACTCGAAATGACTTTTGCTAGCAAGGCGGCTCGATTTGCATTGAGCGAAGATCTTCGGCGGCATCGAATCGCGGTACTTCAACGCGCACTGGAACAAAATCGACTAAAGCGTGGAAGATTGGAATTGGCATACAAGCGAAGACAAATCACGCAAGTCAAACGATCAAATGGATCAATGACACAAAGCAACACTGAAACTCTTCACGAAGTGGCCAATTTCTATTCCAAACTCTACGAATCAACAAGCGGCAATTTCAAGTCAACAGCAACTGGACCGTTAACTCGACCAATCACTGGAAACGACTTGAAAGAAGCATGCTCAAGAATAAAGGGAAACACGTCACCTGGATGCGATGGAAGTCCGTCCTATGTCGTCAAATTCTGCGTTCCTCAACTCGCCGATCAACTCGCAACACTACTCAATGAAATGTTCGAAAACAACCGATTTCCGTCCGACTTTGCCCACGCAACAACGATTCTGCTCTTCAAGAAAGGAAATGCATTCGATTTGGCAAATTACCGACCGATCTCGTTGCTTACTACAATCTACAAGTTAGTTACACGAGTAATCAAAAAACGTATTCAGGAACAAGTGGCCCATCGACTTCCAATTGAACAAGCTGGCTTCCGTAAATCATACTCAACGGTTGACCACATCATGGCGCTCAACTTGCTCATTGAAAAATGTCGCGAATGGAGACGACCACTGCACATGCTCTTCATCGATTTTAAGAAAGCTTTCGATACCATCAATTTCGACAGCATTTGGATGGCACTGCGATCGTTTCAAATCGATGAATGCACCATCCGAATGGTCCAACAACTTTATGCAGTGGGAAGATCGTCGATTGCCGTTGGAAATTCGAAAGCACCATTTAACACGCAGCGTGGAGTGCGACAAGGCGACTCACTGTCACCGCTGCTCTTCATTGTGACACTCCAATTGGCGCTCAACCGAATTAACTGGCAAAACAGCGGCTTCGATATTGACGGCAAGCAACTGCAATATTTGGCATACGCGGACGATATTGCACTCATTTCATCGGATGTTCATCAACTCCAAGCAACTGCTCAAAATCTCTCCGATGAATGCGCAAAAGTCGGACTTCAAATCAATGTCGACAAGACCAAGCTGATGTCAACAAATTCGGGTCGCAACTCCTCACACAATTTGCTGACGTTGAATGGAAACGATGTGGAATGTGTTGACCGATTCATTTATCTTGGACAACTACTCGCACTGCCCAAAAATCATGGATCGGAAATCAGTCGAAGAATTGGTGCCGCATGGGGAGCATTCAAGAAAGCGAATGACCTTCCAACAAATCGGCAAGTTCCTATGACATTCAAACGTCGGTATTTTAGTCAAGTAATACTGCCAACGTTGACCTATGGATGCGAGACATGGACACTTCAAAAAACTGCTAAACTTCGACTAAAACGCTGCCAATCGAAAATGAAACGTCGAATGCTCAACATACGTCTGATGGACAAGAAACCACTGGAATGGATACGTCAACGAACAAACCTTCCTGATGTTCTGGTCACAATTAGCAAACGGAAATGGCGTCACATGAAGAAAATGGCGAAACGTCAAGATCAAGAAAGATGGGACAACCAGCTGCTCAATTGGATTCCAGCACCCAAACGACCTGTTCCAGGACGACCAGCAATTCGGTACGCGGACGATTTTATCAAATTCACAAACACAAAGGGCTCCATAACACGATGGAAAAATCACAATTTTTAATTCTGAACCTCTCAATTTGTTGTTTTCTTTCGTAATTTATTTTACTGATATAAAGAATAAAAATTGAAATTGAAAATTGATATAAAAGAAATTGTCTATCTTCAAGACGTCTCTTTCCGAATTGGATTTTATCTTCTATGAACTTTCAAAACAAACGAGTTGATCTTCTTCTTCAGCGATTACCGTTGAAGTTCAGTTTGCCAAAATCGGCTGTGTTATAAAGTTTCCGGTTGAAGAATGTTAAGATTTTCACATTCGTGCGCATCTTATAACCACAATAAACAATGATCACATCATTAAAACTCATGATAGCGAGCAATTCAATTAAGAAGAAAATTATGAAGTCGTTTTGCTAAAGAAAAACTTGTATTTGTGCTACTTATAAAACACAAAATACAAGAAACCTTTTCCTTGAACTTCAATCAATTAAGCTTGATCGATTATCGACAACAACGTCAGTAAACTTTTCATGTGAAACCGAAATAACACGACTGGACGTTTTTCGATCATTTCGCTGTCAATTCTAATCGGCGTCGACTTTTCAACCGATTTCTCAGTACTTAAACGATCACCTTTTTTGTCGTGTTTCAGGGAATAAAAAAAGCGACGTTCTCAGTACACGCAGCATCAAATAAGGAGAAACATCAGTCCAAGTGAACTTTTTCTCTCGAAAGAGTCTCGAACATGTCGATCTTTGCGCTTATCATTTCGATCAAGAATACCAAGAAAATGTTGATTTACATTGACATAAAAGGAACAGAAACCATTTGAAGATGCTTAATGGTCTTCAGGTCGACGATTTGCGATCGCTGATTAGTTGCGTTGAAGTGAAATCGGCAATAAAACAACCCATTTTCTACCTAGTTGTTCATGATTACTCTCGTCAATGTTTTGATTTTCGATATTTCATGAGCCGATGAACATTTCAACGACAGCACCAACCGATTTTTGTAACAAACTTCGCCGTCAACTTTGTTCGCACATCAACAAGTTCAATTCCCATAATTAATAAGCCTTCGTTCGATGGAGTCATTTAAAAAGCGTTTCGTTCACATCTTAATCACATTTTCTCACCATTTTGTAAAGTGCGAAGATGTGATGAAGAACAAGAACGTTCGTTCTGTTGCTGTTCAGTAAGATTATGAATTGGATGTTGTTGATCAAAGAGTCCACTTCTTAGCACAATTTAATTTAACTTGATGTCCATTCCGCTCACAGACAATCCAATCGGACAGATTGATAAGAACCGTTCGTTGCGCGTTCTTTGACAAGATACCACAACACGTGTCTATTGACCGTTCATTCCAAATTCATTTGTTCAGTGTATCCGGCTTTCAGATGACTTTCAATTTGCGCCAACAATTCCAAACCGACAAATTTGTCGCCAACAAGTTCCTCACGCTTCCATCCGACAAGAAAGTTCAATGCGAATACGTTTGGATCGATGGAAGTGGCGAGTATTTGCGCTCGAAGACACGAACCTTAGATTTCGTTCCGAAGAAACCAGATGGTGAGTTTATACTGCAAATTAGCCTCAATCTTCTTTTAGATCTTCCGTTGTGGAATTTCGATGGCTCCTCCACCAATCAAGCTCACGGTGCCGATTCGGATGTTTTCATTAAGGCGGTTGCCATCTACAACGATCCGTTTCGTTTGGGTGATCATAAGATCGTAATGTGTGAGACCTTGGACAACAAACTTCAGCCACATCCTACGAACAATCGTCGTCGTTGTCTTCAAACCATGGAAGCAGCGAAAGATCAACATCCGTGGTTCGGAATGGAACAAGAGTATACGTTGTTGGATGTTGATGGTCATCCATTTGGATGGTACAGAGACGTAAACTGCTTTCTTTTTCTAATGCTTGTTTTACAGGCCCAAAAACGGTTTTCCAGGACCTCAAGGCCCGTATTATTGCGGTAACCTCCAAAATGAAAAGACAATATAGATCGAGAATTTAAGGCGTCGGGGCAACCAAAGTTTATGGTCGTGACATTGTTGAGTCACATTACAGAGCTTGTCTTTATGCCGGCATCAATATCAGTGGAACAAATGCGGAGGTTATGCCCGGACAACACGAATATCGTCAGTTTATGTTGCAAATTCATTAACGTTTTTGTTTGTTTGCAGAAGTCGGACCATGTGAGGGCATTAAAATGGGCGATGAGCTGTGGATTTCGCGTTTCCTGTTGCATCGTGTTTCTGAAGAATTTGGTGTTATTGCAACTCTCGATCCCAAACCAATTGCTGGAGATTGGAACGGCGCCGGATGTCACACGAATTTCTCAACAGAAAAAATGCGAAAGCCAGGAGGCTACAAGTAAGTTCATGCCAACGGAACAATTAATCGCTTTTTGCGTTCCAGAGAAATTAAATCGGCAATCGAAAAGTTGAGTCAAGCACATCACGAGCACATCGCCTACTACGATCCTTCCGGCGGTCGTGACAATGAGCGTCGTTTAACAGGATTACACGAAACAGCGAGCATTTCGAAGTTCAGTTCGGGAGTTGCTAGCCGTTGTTCTTCAATACGTATTCCACGTCAAACCGACAACGATGGATTTGTAAGCACAACAAGAAGTTTAAATCAATGAAAAAGTCGATTTCAGGGTTATTTCGAAGACCGACGACCATCATCAAATTGTGATCCTTACAGTGTGACCGATGCATTAGTTCGAACGTGTTGTTTGGGTGTAAAGAAGTTGTCAAAGACCTACACACCACAGGACGCGGAGAGTTTGCGCAAAATTATTCAAGGAATGCAAAATCAGCAGATCGCAGAAGAAGACTGAAATTAACTCATCTATTCAATTACTTAGCTGTTCCAGAACTTATTCTTTTGTATATTCCTAAACAAACTTTTAGCTTATCATAAGCCCAATAAAATTCTAATCAAGAATGTTTGACAAGTTTATCTTCGAAACAAAACGAATAATTATGTTCAACTTAAAAGCATTCCAAAAGAATTCAAGAGCATGGCATTCGGCACAATCGTTGTTCCAACTCCGAAGCCAAACAATTCGGATCGTCCAAGTCAAGAATTGAGTAGCGATGAATTCGTCGACGTCGAGTTTGCACTCCTTCACCACATTGCACCGAACAAGACGACCAACTCGACCATCGACCGATTCGACAAGATGAACGAGCTACAAATCCAAGTCTCTAATAAGCGTCTATTTGAACTTACCACAGGGTCGTTGTTCACAGTGTCGTTCCTGAATCATGTGTTCGGGAGCCGGGCAACTATTTCCGCCATTTCGACCAAAACTCTTAAATGAACGAATGGACAAACAGACTCATGATTTCTTACTTGAACTGATCGATTTCGAGTTCGTTTTCCACGACCACACGTAACTGAACACGTCGCCCAAGCGGACCATTCGGAAAGAACACAATCCACGGGATCGCCACCATCATCCAAGTTTTCGTTTTCCACCGTTTGAATCAATTGATGATTTGGAACTGAAACACAAATTTATTTCAATCCTCAATGTTAAAACTCACTGATGGCTGCATTATGCTTATACCCGGGAATACAAAACAATTTGCACTCTTCCTCCGTCTCGAATTGATTTCTGTTTCCTTTACAACCAGAGAAAATGAAACGTTCGCATTGATTGGTTTGATTGTTGTACCAATAACGTGGAAATGTACCTCCGCATTGACCTTCTTCTTTTTCTTCCTGACAAATTTCTGCAAACACTTCCACTCAACGCAGCTTTCGAATTCAATTTACCTTCGGAATAAGCGGATTGTAGTCGATTACACGAATAGACGTTACATTTCTCTTTTTCAATCAAATTCACTGTCGAACATTCTTGAACATGTTCGGCGTAGAAGAAGAGACGAGTGCGTACACGAATTCCATCATCACAAGAAGCACTACATGGACTCCACTCACTCCAAGTTGTTGTCTGACAAAGCGGATTGGGTTTAACTGAACAGTCAGGTCCATTGTCACCTAAACTGAAGTCTTAAAACCAAATCGATTTGATCAACTCACCAACACATCGCTCTCGTTGCAACAATTCAACTCGACATGTCGACGATTCGGCTTCGTCTTTGAGTTTTCGTTCTCGGGACCGAATTCCCGATCCACAAGTCACACTACAATCGCTCCATGAAGCCCAATTCTCAACCGCACATTTGCTATTGAAAGCGTCCGAATCTTCGCATTCGTTGATCTTCGCATTACAAAATTGTCGTTCAGTCACTTGTCGATGACAATGAAACATTTGGGCCTTGACCGGGAAAACAAAAACGCGTGATCGCATTCGAATTCCTTTGCCACAAGATGCCGAACACAACGACCACGACTCCCAGTTACTCACGGCACATTCACCTAAACATTAGAAGTAAACTAAAACGACTAAATTGGCTCTCCAATCGTGCCATTGATCAACGTGTTTTTTTTCGTATTTTTATTGTTATTTCAACATGTTCACATCATTTACACCAATAGGTCAAAGCAAAATGCAAAATGACCAAAAACATGAAACTGGAAAACAGAATCGTAACAACAATGATGTAGAGAGCGAATGAAAAGTACGATTCGGTCGCTCCAGAATCCCAATCATTCATTTAGACGTGCAGAACAGTACATGCGCATTGACGGCAACAATCAGACGTGACTAACAGCTGAGTCAATAACTGAACATTAGAGCAAAGTTTAGTTGTTAGAATTCGGATCTAAACAAGACTTCTGAACTGCGGTTTTCATCAACTAAACGCGAATAAAAACCCGGTCAATAGTTCAATTGCACTTTCCATAAACAGCATCTTCACCCAAATCAAACGTCAATTCATTTTCAACTACCTGACTGAATGGCCTTAACGAACATACACGTAAGTATGATTGGCCATTTGATTCACCATCTCGCAATAAAAAACGTTAATTCCAAAAAGACCTATAAGCTTAAACAACTTGAAACTTTAAGATTGTGGCGAAATGACGCCAACTGGCCGGTCATCTGCCCCGTACAAGTTGACTACGATTAACGAAACAAACGCCAGGGACTATCGAATTACCGAACTTGAAACGAGAATTCGAAGTCTTCGAAGAAGTTTAAACTTTCCATAGCATTAAGGTTAAAGAAAAAACAATTAAAGTGGACGGATAATCTTTATGAGAATAATGGAACGAAGATCACATTGCTAATTCGATTTTGCCGCCAACATTTTGATGTTGCCGATTGATGAAAAGATGGCCGCAATGTTTGATTGAATGTTCCAACAAACAAAGAACGTTTTTTTGTTCGGTCGTTTGATTCGTGTTCGAATGTAATGTTGCCATCGGTTACGTTCTTTATAGACAAACATTGTGGGCAATTTCGGACGCCGCTGGTAGTCGCCGTTTGAGATGTGGCTTCGTTCCAACGTAACAAAATAAACATCCCGTAGACTTGAGAGGCGAAAATATGCAAAAAGTGTCACAGTTTACACTTTCGGAGCAAAAGTTCAAAATCAAAGCTCCGATGACTCACTGGGACGTAATGAGTTCACGTAAGAAACACAAATCGAAAGGCCGATTTTTAAGCTTCTTCGCACATCAATTTTATTGCCCGCAACATCATTTCACAACTCTGCCCATCAGAAATGCTGAAGCGAACCGACCGGTCGAATTGGCCGGAAATTCGGTTTGCCATTCGCTTTTCAGTTGTTTGAGTGCCTTCACTTTGCAAACTTTGGGATCTCGCTGGTTGGATTCAATATTTTTGGACAAACAAGTTGATCAATTGCATTAAAATGTCTGCAAAAAAAAGAACTCACGTCGATCCTTGTACTCTTCGTCTTCGGATGTGTTGGTCACGTTAAATGCTTCGCGCTTGTAGTCTTCTTCCTTTCGACAAGGTAACGTCTGAACATCTTTACGTCGGAATGTCAATCGACCCAACGGTAAAACTTCGTCGGCATTCTCATCGTAAAACGGTGATCGTGAGTCGTCTTTCGTTGTTAGTCGTTTGATTGCAACTCGTGGTTCGGCTGGTGAATTTGGAGACTAAAAGCCGTTTCTAATTGAATAAAAGATTGATTGCCAACCATGTAAGTGTGTCCGTTATCAGTTCCCGCATCGTATGGCAACAAATCGAACGCTCGTTCTTCGACCCACGAGCAATCCGGTAAGCACAAATTGATTCCCGAGATTCCAACAAACCAATCGGGACTTGGACCGAACATCGCAGCAATGGAAGTAAAATGATGATAACGATTTACGTGAAAATGACCACTAGTTCGACCTTGAACTTCCGGATACCACAACCCTTTCATTTTAATAATTGTACGAATTTCGGATGCCTTCAAGTTGTTTCATCAGGATTTGGATCGCAAACTAAACTCACGTTTCCTTTCATTTCGGCCTCACCAGCGTAAGTGTTTCCCCACTCGGCGATTTCTTTCAAGCCATCCGTTGCGATATCTCCAACCTTCCACATCGTGTATCGTCGACTATGACTTGCGCCCAACCAGTCAGTAAAATGAGTGAGATGTTCCACTAAAACCATTCAATATACGGTCATTTGAAATTGTTATTGTACATGATGGGTAGTCTGTTGGATGAGTATCACGCGACCATATTCCAACAAACTCGATGTCATAGTTCGCTTCGTCACATGCACAACACTCAGCATTCGATTCGTCTTTCGGAATGTTCTTTTGGTAGTCAGCTAAAAGTCAAAGAAATAAGTTTCTATCAGATTCTGCTTACCAATAATGCACAACTTCTTTCGCAGTTCATTTTCCGGCCCATACCAAATGCTCTTCGACTGAATGATTGAGGCTTGAAAGTCGACACACTCAGTTCCAACTTCTGGTGCTCGCCACATTATTGAAACGGCGGTTTTTGGTCTCAAATTCGAATGCGAAACTCCGGCCGTTCGACAGTTTGGAGCAACTCGAGTCTCAGATCGCATGTTTTGTTTCTAAAGCGAAATGAACTTGAGAGCAAACAATTTAATTACCGTGTCTACTTCGAATTTACCCGCCGGTTTCTCGTTTCCAGAAAGAGCGGTGATTCCAAAGCCACGAAATGTCTGAACAATGTACTGGGTTCTCCAGCCTTTGATGCTCAAACGATACAAATGACCGGGCTGATAGCCTTCGGGTTTACTGAAATTCTTCGACGGATCGTCGATCTCCAAAGTGAAACCGTTGGATCCATTTTGCGGTGATCCACGAGCTTCGTACAATCGCTGACGACATTCCGGTTTGGCGCTGATGAGCACAAAGACGAGAAAGAGAATCGAGAAGTGAAGCAAAGTCATCACACACTAAAAGATGTCAACTTCATAACCAACTTGTTCTTGTCATATACCTCTGAATCTCAAACGAAGTTTCTCGCTGGCAAACTCGCGCCAATCGAAAACAAAGTAGTGGGTCGTTAGCGCGAACGAGGTCGAAGATCTCGTGTCCGTCGGATCTCAAAAATTTCCCGCAATCTGCTTCCCATTCGACCAGACGTTTCGCTGGCCGTCGAGAGCGATCAATTTGGCCAATCAGTCGGATTGGATCAAAAGGAAAAATAGTTCCGACTGCGACTTTCAATCTTTTCGGCCGCCAATTTTTCATTTTCATTAAAACGGCGAATTAAAAAAATTCGGAATTAGAAACAAAAATCTGCGATTTCGTCAGATGACGTCAATTTTCGGTTGGCACGACTATAAACCGAAAGTCGAAGGCCGTCGAAAACACTGAAAGGTTCCACTTGCTAACCATTTGCAAAACTTTGTTTGCATTACTACTGTTTCCGACAGTTTCCGGAGGATTCAGAGCGTTGGACTGAAGAGAGAAGCAGACTTCCGTTTATGTTCAATTAAACGGTTATGTCACTTATTCACCAGCAAAAAAAACACAAACATTCAAGTTCATTGCTCCGTTCATCGACCATCTGAACAAACGAACGAAAGTGAACGGTCTTCAGCAAATGTAAACACCTTCAGCGTATAAATTGGCCACCGTTGGATATCTAAATCACAATCAACTGGTGAGTTTCAGTCAACCGATGGGATCGTTCGCAGTCGTCTTTCTGTTAGTCAGCATTGTTGTTATCGTTCAATCGAAACCGTTGAATACACGCGGTGATGTCGGTGAGCTTTGCAGTTACCTTCATGCTCAATACAATTTCAGTTTACAATGCTCGTCAAAAAGCGATGATTCAAAGATACAAACATGCAGTTCGGAACGGCACTCAAATCCAAATGCACTACGGCGAATGGTTCGCTGAACATTGGCCCAATAACCGTGTTCCCTATGCTATTTCGGACTCTTTTACCTATCAAGAGTTAGTTCCTAGATCATTCTAGTATCACGATCGCTCTTTGTAGAAAACAAGAGGTAATTAGCACGTTACGATATTTGGAATCCGTTTCCTGTTTTCAATTCCCACCTCGTAGAAACGAAGAAAACTACGTGGAATTTGTTCAAGGAGACAGTTGTCGGGCGTCGATTGGAATGCAAGGTAAGGGAAAGCATCTGATCAGTAATAGTCGATTATTTTAAGGTGGTTATCAAAAAATCGAGTTGGCGCGTGAGTGGGAATGTATTGAACGATCAAGTATATTGCACGAAACCCTTCACTCGCTAGGGTTAGTAATCGACTCTTTATTGGCTTATCAAACATTTAGATTATCTCACGAACATCAACGTCATGATCGCGATAAGTATGTACGAATTCACATGGAAAACGTGGTACCTGGAAACGAAGGCAACTCGACAATGCTGATTTATTCTCATGGACATTTTCAGACAACTTCGATCTTGCCAACTTCAACACGATGGGCCTTCCATACGATTACCATTCAATAATGCATTATCACCGAACGGAGTTTAGCAGAAACGACCGGCCAACTATAACGGCAAAACGAGTGAGTTTCTTTTGTTCACAACCATCCACGTACTTCAATTTCAGCGTGGAGTTACTTTGAAGAGGAACAAGCATTTGTCACCAATTGATTTGAAAAAATTAAGAATTATAACCAATTGCTGAAGACATATGTGATGTTATTGTTGAATAAAACTAAGCAGAAATCGGCATAACTCTGATGTTAGAACTTTAAGAAGTAATTTGTTCTCTTGAAAACTGAGATTTGAGGTTTGCATATAATGACCTTTTAAGGAAGTAGTAGTAAAAACAACGTCAGATATACGAATCTTATCTTCATTAAGCTTCTAGCATTCGAAGCACTTAAAAGCTCGAAATATAAAAAATCATCAGACGTTGTCGTTTACTTATCATAGAATGCTTTTGACCTTTCTGTTTACGCAAGAAGTCACATAGTTCTTTCGGAACTTGAGTTACAATCAAGAGTGTAATACAAAAAGCTTAAAGATGTAAGTTCGATTGGATGGATAATTGTTATGATATTGCATACTGTTGGAGATTGTTTGCGGATTTTTAAAGAAAAGCTCAAATGGGACGACGAGAATTTCATCGCTTGGCTTCAACATCTCAAGCTCCTGTTCGGCAATACTCGACGTTGTGTTTGTGGCGGCAAGATGACCATCCGCCCAGTAAAAGCCGGTCGTCGTTACGGTAATTACCGATGCACCACCAAAGACTGTCGCAAAGAAAAAGGGCTCCTTACGGACACGTTTTTTGAAGGAGCCCATCTCGAGTTAAAAGAAGTACCACCCTCCTTCCTTACTTTAGTTTTGATTCGTACTTCCAGATCTCCCAACTCTCGTACTTTTGGTGTTTCGAAATGTCTTCTCACAAACTGTTGCAATTCCAAATGAAGCGCGCCGATCATACGACAATTGGAGAACATACATTGGTCGATTACAAAAATTTTTTGCGAGATGTTTGTGTCGAGTATTTCGTTCGTAATCCAATTTGTATTGGTGGAGAGGGCTGTCGAGTTCAAATTGACGAAGCATTTGTGACCAAACGAAAATACAACAAAGGACGACTGGTCAACGAAGCGGTCATGATTTTTGGAGGAATCGAAGAGGAAACGGGGGAGTGTTTCATTTGGCCGGTAGAACGACGCGATTCGGAGACTCTTTTGGCGTTAATTCAAAAATACATCTTGCCGGGAACAACAATCATCAGCGACCGTTGGCGTGCATACGGTGGAATCGCAAATCTTCCTGAAGGTTATCAACACTTGACTGTGAACCACAGCGTCAATGTCGTCGATTCAGTTACCCACGCCCACACCAACAAGATTGAGGAGTTGTGGCAAAATTCAAGCGCCGTCACAAGCACGAATTCGGGACTGCACGATCAGTATTTGAGGGATACGTGGCAGACCTTTGTTGGCGTCAACAGTTTTGTGGACCGAACGTAATGTACAATTTGTGGTCTCAAATCGCTGAGTACTATCCCGTTCAATGATGTCCTCAACAGTTAACAACTGCCTTGATGCTACCGGGACAATTTAATTCCCCTTATTTGTTGTTTTATTTTTTAAAAATTCCGTCGGGGGGGGGGGCCCAACTGCATTTTTCAAGGAGAGCTAAACTGCAAAAGTACCTCCAAATCGAACATGACGGTTATCGATTACGGTGGATTAGGCGGAAAAAATTTTTCTTTTGTAAACACGATCCAACTGAACCAGACTCTGATGACGAATTAAACTCCGATCGTACTCTTTATTGTCGACTATCAGCGCTTTTGCAAGATACAACGGGCACGGTGTTAGTTCACGGAGAGCCCAAAAGTCACTGTAAAGTCGTCAGCGATCGTAAGCACACAAATCCATTCATGTAAGTAATTCAACGAATTTTGCCCTGAAATTGTAATTTTCAGAGGATATAGCAAAGTCAATTGTGATCCACTCACGTTCTTAGACGCAAGTGAAAAAGAAATCGACGGAACGGATGAAAAGACACTAAAATACGTCATATTGAATGGCTACAGATTTACCTTCATGCTGGGTAATCGTTATTACACTTGTACACAGCTTACTAAAAAAGTAGATCATTGTCATATGGTTGTCCGATCTCGGAAAGAAATTGGAGCGAAAGGGCGGCGATAACGGAAAGTGAAAGCAAGGTCCACGGTTTCGCCGTCGACCGTTCATTTTTGCTTTTGGGGTTTTCTCTCCGTGCGAAGAAGTTTTACATCTCCTTGCGATCGGACGACCGCTCTCTGTTTTTGTCCCTCGTTCTTACTCCTTTTTGATTAATTTGCTTTGGTCGATATCTCCTGATAACTCCGTATTTTATCGCCTAATTGTTGTTTCGCTATTGTCTTCGCATTTTATCTTTCTGTAAGGTTTATTAACCCAAGTTTGAGGACCCAATAAAACATCCCGTCAACTTGGGCGTCGACCACATCACCTTCGGGTCCTATAGACAATAGGACTCGACGGGTGGAATTTGGTGAAAACTACCGACAACGAAGTTTTACATGGTTATCAAATAGACGGTGCTGAAAAGAATCATGTTTATATCAAAGACGGCACACGCCACGAAACATTTTGTCAACTGCATTCCAAACGACGACAACATGTCCGTTAATAGGTTTCCTTTATGTTAACCTTTATTTGTGTATTTTCGTTTTATTTTTTTGTTGCTTTTTAATAAATTTGTAATTACTTGTATCCAAAAGAATTAAAACCGAAGAAATGGAAGAGAAGATCAATTCCACGAACAAACGTCTTCATGGAAGTTATTCGTGTTGTTAAGGGTAGTTATCAATTCGAAATTGTTCGACAATTTGTCGATGAACTTGATCGAATATTTGAAGTGTACTTTCTTTGGAAATAACGAAACAATACAAGAGACAACACGTACATTTTTTCTAGAGACGCTTGTTTTGACCACTTCTGGTGAGCTTGTCATACTAAGCGACAAGTTTAGTGAGGCGTCAGTTAGTATTCACCAAGATGAAGAAATAAATCCTGAAGATTTCGTCTGCAGTTTGTGGGTGGAGAACAGAAGGAAAGTAATCGCAGGATCGAAAAGTAAGAGGTTTCATTTCCACGGTTAACAGAACATCTTTCAGCCAAATTGATTCCGCTTAACGAGTCAATCAAATGGAGAAGAAGCTTCACGATAAACGAAAATCAACGGCTGTAAATCCCACGACAAATTTGTGAGTACGTTGATGGAGATCTTAAACACGGTGGTATGTTGTCGATTAGTGATCATTGGATTGTTGGCAAAAAACAAGTACCGACGATAACCAGTAAAACGGAACTAAACAAGACATCGGAAGTTTATTTAGTTGTTTACTCTTGCGCTGACCAATTAGATCGTGGCCCAGCAGCAATCGATGATCGAATTGAAAGTCGAATACAAGAACGATAGCGTAACGTTCTTTGGAAATCTACATTTCCTGATGGATAAGTCGCACATCGAAATGGTGGAAAAAATCCGCCAAACGATGCGCAACGTCATGATCTACGCGACGAACAAGTGGCTCACAAAAGTAAGAAAATTCTCGTTTATGAAACTGATCTCGATTTTCAGCATCTATTTGTTGAGAAAATCGTCGACTTAGCCCATCAACTCGATGGTTATCGACCTGTAATTCAATCGTGCATCCAACTCCCGGAACAGCGTCCAGTCTTCACCGAGCAACCGGGAACATCGAAGTCAGTCGGATTCAAGTGATAAAATTTAGTCCGCACTGTAACTCACTCTTTCTCTTCGTTCTAACTGTCCCCACTCATCTTTTCATTGCACTCAGCACGTTGTTACAATAAACTGCTTTTCATATCTCATTTGATTGGAACGACATCTAGAATAAACATTCGAATTGAAAAGATATAGCACTCAATAGCATCGAAATTGTTCTTCGAATTCGTGGCTTTTCGTGCTGTGATTCGAACTGTTCAGGGACTTCGGTCCAAAAAGATTTGACGTTGAGCAGACGGCCATCGACTTTCGTCAGTCATCGTTTTTATTGCTGCTCATCAGCGGCAGTGTTTCCGCGCTTCAATCTTCGTGTTATCACTCTTCCCATTGACTCGTATATTTCAGGAACCGGCAATGTCACGTCGTGGCAAATTCGCGAAAGTGAATCGAGCATTTGACCAGCACTCAATCAAGGACTTCTTCAAAGCGGCAGTCAAGTAAGTTGGCCGTTTACTGTTTGCATTTCTGTTCATTGTTTCAGGCGTAAAGCGCCAACAGACGACAACACCGATGATCCACCGCTGAAACAAATGGCGCCTGAAGTCATCACACTTGATGACTCACCGGTCAAACCAATGGCCGCGCGTCCAGTTTCCATCGAACTTCAAGGTAACAAAGATAAATCAACCAAAACTAACAAAACCGTTTCAGATGCCGCTGACTTATGCACTCCGTTTGCAGAGATCAACAATACGCTCAACAACAACGCTGAGCCTTCGACTCCAGTTCTCAACAATTCCGAGGAGTTAGTAGAGTTCAACGACGACGAACTCTACGCTGTAAGTTCTCATTGGTTTCCCGGTTTTACCTTTTTTAATTTTCAGCCGAAACAATTGAGCAACTTTGACTTCGCGTGCTCTACTTTTGGTGCGTCCGTGTACGCCATCGGTCCACACTCGGAATTACAATCCGCGCTTCAACTGCCATCGGGCCATGCAAAGAAATCAGCAATTTTGATGAGTGTGAAGAACATCGGTACGTCTGGTGTGCGCCCACTGAAAATACGGGCATACGAATACCGATACTGGCACAAAAAATTCAAGGGAAACGACCACGTCAAGATGGTGCGAATTCACAAAACGACGACCGAATCCACCGAACATTCATGCATTTTCCATGAAGTTGTATTCTGGGGAGCTGTCCTGCACGAACAGAAACACCTGTTCGACAACACGAATTTCGCGCAACAGGTTGGCAACCCAAAAAATCCACGATACAGACTGGTGCCCGTCAACGCCTCGTACACCACCAGCGATGCAAAATTTTGTATCAACCAACTCATCAAATGTCTCAAACGTCCGGTGTTCATCGAAGCAGAAAATGTGAGTTCACATCGTTCGATCCCAATAATTTCATTTTTCAGCGTTGAACGTGCATCCACTGCCCTGAATTGTTCATTCAGCGACATCAGTGGGCAACGCATTGCCGCGACAAACACGGATACAATAACATCGACGACTACTTGTTCGTTAACATCAAACAGCGATCCTACGAAAATCACCGAGAGTACTACAACGCTAAGGGCAAGAAGTACCGTGACAACCACAAGGAGGAATGCGCGGAATACCAAAAGCGTTACTGGGAAATCAACGGGCCAAAAATCAAGGCGGCAAAAAGAGAACGCCGACGTCAAGCGAAGGAAACCAATAGGTACGTTGTGACTCATTTCATTTAATTCGAAACTTTCAGGTTGCATTTCCTTCTTGTTCGAGTCCGGTTATTACTTTCGATCTACTTTCTCTACGACATGTCATTTTTTTAATAGTCAAATTAATTTTCTTCATTTTCGATGGTCACATTAACGTAGTCAAAAATAAACTTTTACCATCAATTGATCTTTTTCTGAATCTTCCAAACAAACAGGTTTATGTCAATCAAAACAACTCGAGTTTTTTGGCAATATCATACGATGACAAACTTTGCGATCTTATGGGTATGATTGTTGTTTTTAAATCGTAGATAACAATCGTAAGAACAGAATTGAGGATAATGGCAGCTACGCAGATTCCCGAATTCAGAATCTGATGTAAAGCTAAAACGAATCAACAGTCTAAGAATTTAAACTCACCCAAAACTGTGACATAATCGATGTTCGTCAGCGGAGAGATGAACTTAACAATCTCGCTTCCGTTTTCGTCCAAACGAAAACATCAGGTTGAAGAAACGATCGTGATGTTTGATTCCGTAAAGTTCATTAATGTACAGTCAACACAAAATCTATGGCATTTGAGTGTTTGCTTTCAAAATTGTCTCCGACAATTCTAGGTATTCGTACAATCTAAGCTTTCGATCATCTTCAGATGAAAAGTGTTGTTGGTCGTTTGATATTATAGTCTAATCAAATTTGTATCATTAATTAGGACTACACAGCCTAGCATATGTCAAATCGGTACAATTGAACTCTTGAGGTTACCTGGAGGTGTTGAAGAGACGAGTGAGGGAAGAGATGCGAAGGTTCGATTCTGTGTCTTCCATAACTTCGACAAAAATACCAACCGCTATTTTAATTAGAAGACTTGAAAATCAATTTTATTCGTTATTTACACGATAATTGACATCGATTTAAAACTTCGTATTCGGAAAGTGAAAAGAAACAAAACAACAACTAATGGCCAGAAGAATAACCCATAAATGCGAACCACGAAAAGCTTAACAAATCGGCTTCAATTTTATAATACCGAGAACTTGAAATCGCAATGAAACATCCTACAAGGTACCCGTGACTACGAAATTCAACAATTAAAGTGAACAAAACAACTAAAAAGCTCGAACGTTGGATGTGAAAAGCAGATACTGCGACACATAATAACACAAGTTCAAATACCAAGTGAGCTGTTGAGTGTGTCGAGCGAACTGATTGCTGAGAAGTGCAACATCGCAAAGCAGCAGCAAAAAGATGCCCATGAAACGTGAGAATGCGGCCTGAAAATTTGCTATCAAAATGAATTCCATTGTTCTTTGAACTTACCGTTTCAGCGTACGCGATTTGCGATCCTTTCTTCCAAACCGATCCAGCGGCCACGAACGAAAGTGCAATCACACCGTTGGTCAGACAGCAGACCACAACAACCATCGGAAGCGATCGAAACAGATCGTAGAAGACCGTGTAGAAGAAGATGACGGTGAAGACCGAAGTCACGATTGCCAACGTCTTCCACCACTTCTTGACGGCACGAATGAACGAAAGAAGATAGCAGGCGTGTGAGGCGCAAATCAATGCGGCATTCAGTTCCAATTGACGTGGATTCATCGACCATTGGTACAGGGCAGCGGCTACAAAAAGATGTTTGCCGGACGGTGTGGCTGGAAAGTTGCGGGGAGTTTGACTGAAGGGCGGTGATAATCAGAAAACCGACTTGATTTTGGAATACGAAAACCGCCAATTTACTTTTGATCCAAAAGTTGCTATTCGATTTCAAATTCAAAACTTACAAACGAGAAAGAAGGACGCGGCGGTGAAGAGCTTCTTTCGCACCGGCATTCGCGTATTCAACGTCACAACGCCGAGGATGACCACCGGAAAGGTGAACACAAACGGCGCGTTCTTGCGAAATCCGTCTGTTGCTAAGTAGACCATCGTGACCAGACCCATGTAGACGATGGCAACATGCGAGAGACCGGCCATCTTCTGAAAACTCGATTGCCATCAATCAGCCCACGAAATTGTTAATCACGTTTCAACTAACCATAACGAGACGAACTTCTTTCATTCTTTTCACGCAACAAAACGACTAGTGAAGAGCACGAGAACTCGAATGAACGTTTTGGGGACGTGCGAACGCGAAACGTTCGGATTTTATCGGGGACGTCAATTCACGACGAGAACCAATTAGCAAAAGGGAATGGACACGTTCGTTCGAAGAAAAGGGCGGAGAAGACGCGTAGCGAGAAACATCGTGAATTGGAATTTGAACGGCGGAATTAAAAAGGTCGACAGAAACGTCAATTCAACTTTGAAGTTCAACCGAAATTAACGTCAAACGAACAAAATTAGAAGCAACGAGCCGTCGAAGCTTCAACTCGACGAGCAACCAGTGCACCCTACGCAATTCGAGCGTGAAATTTATGAAAATTTTTCCTTCGACCAAATCGATTAGCTGCCCTCCGATTCGAAACCCGGAGAGAGGGGAAACGAACTAATTGCTCGCCAACAAACGTTCTGAAGCTTCTCCTCGAAGACTAATTCCCTTCTTGTGATCGACGACGACAAAAAAACCGTTTGGCAGCAAAAATAACCGTTTCGCTTATTGCCGACCACGAAGATGACCGTCCGACGTGCACGTGCGCGTCGGATTGTTGTTGTTTTCGTTGCGTCGTGAATTCCACATGCCCGTGCGATCACCGCAATCGCCGGATTCGCGCCAACGTTCGTTCGGTCGTGTGATCGCGGTTTCGGTACACGACAATTTTTCACAAAATTTCGTTAAATTTCGCACGCACAAGATCAAAAGTCGACTGATAAGTGGGGAAGCACAGTTTTTTCGGGCGACGGAAACTATCGATCGTCTACTTCGAACTCGCCGAGGATCGAAAAGACATTCGCGAAGAAACACGTCCAAAATGCCGTCGTGACGCTAAAAACGAGACGCAAAAGCGAAAACGTCTATCCGCTTTCAGCGTGCGTCTGGTGGCCGCAAAATGAAGACGCAAAAAAAAGCGTTTTCCAGTGGCAGTGCAGATCGAAGAACAAACACGAAAAAAGCGTGTGGCCGCAAATTCGAAAAAGAAAAACGGAAGTTGAAAACGCAACAAAGTCGCCAACAAAAAATTGATTTCGGACGATTCTCCGTTCCATTTTCACGCGAAAACACATTCACGACCACGTCGGCGCACAAACAAAAACAGTCGACGCTTAGAGGTCAGAAATTACGCTAAGAACGCGAATGCGCCCAGAAATCCCGAGCATCAAAGAGCACCACCACTGGAAAACTCCGCTCTTTCCCCCCCGTCGGCCAAAGTCCACTCGTCGACGGCACGAACCTCCGAGCGCCGAAAACGAGCGAGAAAGCTCGAGATGTTCGACTCTTGAAGTGACCGTCCTTCCGAACGAACTGACCACTCGATTCGGGAAAGAAGTCAACTTCCCGTAAACATCGTTCCACGTGAGCTGTCAATTTGCGACTTCAAATCGATTAGACGGAAGTTTAATTTGAACGTCTGGAAGTCACGAGGTTTAGATTCGAGTTCTGAACGGAATCTTATACGAGAAAATTCATTTGAAAGATGCTCGTTTTATTTGTGGTTTCTGATAACCATCAGATTTCACAAGATCCACTTGCTTGTTCTATTTAACTAGAGGTCGAATTCCCAAGAAGTTCATGATTCAATCGTGAAACATTGCAAACAACGACGCATTCATTTTCTATTGACCGAACATCATCATGAACGTATTTCTTGAACTAGTATAACTCAATGTTTAAAGTTAATAGATATCAATTGACGCATGAAATGGCTACTGCTAGCAATCATTGACATAGTTTTTGTGGGTAAAAGAAAGGTTGAAGACAGCCAAGAAACAACCTGAGCCTTTTACTTAACATGCAAATTCTCTTGTCTCTGAAATCTTTGAATTCGTCGTTCACTTTTGTTCCTCTGCACTGTCTATTTAGCTGCTTCTTTTCTCCGCTGATTTTCTGACCATAATGTTTCGATTCGTGACTCTCTTGTTCGTTCTTGCGCTCATCAATTCGACCAATGGAGATCGCAACTTCTATAGCACGAATACGGAAGAGTAAGAAGAAGTGTCTGGAAAACGTTGTTATTTGATTTTTCAGTCTGGACGCTATAAACTCACTGGTTGGCATTATTGTTATCCTCGCGTGGTTTTTGTGTTCTGTCGCCTCGTCGGGTTGCAGCAGCGTTGGTGGTTACATGTACTCGAAGTAAGTCTCCAACTCAACTTTCCGATCCAACTCCGTTTCAGACATCGCGAAGAGAATCGCCAATTAGCAGGCAGCGAAATGGTCTCCATCACTGAATCGATTCTCTCTTCTTCTGATTGCATCTTGTGATTGTCAATACTTTTGCAGAATAAACAACTGTTGCAATAACAGTTTATTCTATGATCTCGCTACGTTAACTGAATTGTTGAATATAAGGAATTGAGCCAAATAATAAGTGAACAAGATGATTGCACGTCGATACGGAACTTTGAAGTCGCCCAAATGCTCGAAAAGAAGCAACGTATCGGACGTTGAAAAGATCAAATAACCAATGAGAAGAGTTCGAAATTCCTGAAACCAAACAATGTAACATGAGAGTAAATGGCCTCCGACTTACACTTCCATTTTGATCGTAAATCGAGCCGTGAAGAAACAACGAACCGGCAATCGCAACCCCCAATCCAATGATGAACGAGTAGACGTACAGAGTGATTAAACGAAACATAACTCGTTTGTAGAACGGAACAACGTAAAGATGGTTCACGGCTGTGGCGTACGAAAACGTGAGCAGAAGAACGATGAAGGAAACATGATTCAGAAATGTGGCAAAAAACGACTGAAATTCGAATCGACGGTCATTGAAAACAACTCACAATATAACACAGATGTCCAATAGCAAAGGAAATTGCACCAAAGTAAAATCCTTTTCGGCTGCTCGACAACAAAAAATCGCCGATACCCCCGAAAACAAGACCCAAAACCAAACGAATACGTAGTTTTTCGTCGAGGAAATACGTTTTATTAAATTGAGCAAAAAGAGCCAAAGAGAAGATCGGAGCTGACTTCCTGAAAGCTCGGAAGATGGACAGATTCCCATCGATCACTTACATCGTGCAATAGCGCAGAACATCGGTTTGTTTGAAGCCATTGGTGTTAAGAAAGAAGAACCAAATCAACGAAACATAAACAAGAAACGGAGCAAAAGTCGACTCCAAAAGCATTGTCCTTATCGCCGAGTAAAAGTATTAAAATGAAAATGATTTGGAAGCTCGAAATCAACAAGTCGCTTCTGAACGATTTGTTTCGAATCGAAAACAAGTTTATTTCCGGGATTATAGTTTCTGCTCAAATAACATCGTTTTATTCTACACAATTGACTATTTACATCGAAACTATTTACATAATCGTTTTAAAAAGAAGCACGGGTTTCTAAGCGGAACCTAAATTGAATGTTCTTCTTTGCACGAGATGACTAGTAATCACAGAATAGTGAGAATTAGAATTTAAAGCTTAGAATTGGAATGACAGATTTAAACACCGGTCAATTGGGCGGTAACTGCGTTGTGAAAGATCAGGTACTGAGCCATATAGTAGGACAGTAGAATGAAAACATGAGAGTGAGGGAAATCGAATCCCAATTTGACCAAAAGAATACACGTGTCGGAGAGAAAGAATAGAACATAACCGAATATTAGGGCGCGAAATTCCTGAAAACAAAAACATGATTGCCCGCAAGCAATCAACCAACTCACTTTTCCTTTCTGTTCGTGAATCGATCCATTTACGTTCAACGATCCGGCAACAACAACAGCAGCCGTGATAACAAACGAGTAGACGCAAAGAATGATCAGTTGTAGTGGAAGATGCCAAAGAAACGGAATGATGAAGAAATGGTTGACAGAAATCGCATATAACAACGAAAAGGCCGACACACCGTAGGACAGTTCTCGAAGGAATGTGCCAAAATAAGCCTGAAACCCCAACACATGAGTTCAGAGTACGTCAGCCAACTTACAATGTAGAAAATGTGACCGAGAGCAAAGGAAATGGTACCGAAATGGAAACCCAATTCGTTTGTCGATAGCAGAAAGTCGCCAATTCCACCGAATGCCAAACCCAAAGCAAATCGAGTGCGTAGTTTGTGTTTTAAATAAGGTTCACCGGCATAGGAGATCAGCGCAAGCATAAAAATCGGAGCCGATTTCCTAAATTTCGGAACTGAAGTCCGCTCAATCGCTCAAATAACTTACATCGTACAATATCGAAGTATATCGGTCTGCTCGAATCCATCGGTTTGAGCGTAGAACCAAGCGATCAACGAGCCAAATGCCAACAACGGTGCTTGACGTTCCATCTTGTTCAACAATCCTGAGGTATTCTAATGAAACAGTTGAGGTGGTTAAAAGCCTTCAGTGAACCGGAGAGTCTAAAAAACAAGCATTCAATACACGATTCCAACCAATGAAGCGTATGAATAATCGACTTATACACAAACGAACTCAACAATAAAAACGCTAATTAAGTACCGTAAAACCCCATGTGGATGGCAACAATTTTAACGAGCTCACGAGTTTCGAATTAAACGGTTAGACAAGGAAATCGATCGCGTTTGTTTACGTAAACTTTCACCTTTAATTCTCGAGAGACAGGGAAAACAAAACTCAATGGAAAGGTGCGGCACAACGACGAAAGATGTTCGAATTCCACGAGTTTTCGAACACGTGCAACGTTCCGTTCTTTTTTGTTTGTTCTACCCACTTCGCCGTTTTGTTGTCTGGTCACTTGAGCAGTTGGGCTAGACTCGAAGCGAAAGCTTCGTTCTTTTTCACAAACATCAAACTCACGGCTCGCACGACTTATGAAGACAACAACTCGGGATGCTATGGCCAATTATACATGAGAACAACTGCGCGACTTATTGAAACCACTTCTGACAAAACGGTTTATGACCGAAACACTACGATCCTCCAGATTTGACAACACCGATAAGCGCAGACTTGGACTGCGTTCTAATCGGTAAGCTGATCGTAAAAAGAAAGTCGAAGACTTTTAGTCCAAGAAATCAAAAGTCAGTTGGAGATAAAGAAGAGAAAAAGAGCTTTCGATTGGATTGACACCAAATAGAGAGCAATCGAGTGCTCGTCCTTGTGCTGGAACCGGCAGTTCCAACGGCTGAAACAACATCGAGAGGTTCAGGTGATTGTTTCGAAAATAGACGACCGCAGTTGGGAAAACAAGCGAAAGTGCCAATCGCACTTCGAACATGACCGGAGGGCGCGAAGATCTCCGTAGTTTGTAGCCGAAGTGCCGTCAGACGTTGCGGTCGATTTGCACGCGCATTTTGAACGAATCCAAGTCGGAAGTCGGGGGTTGAATTGCGTTTTAATGCACTTTAAAGAATGCGCTCCAGGAATATATCGAACAAAAAGAAACCTTTTCGCCAAAACGTTTTCACAAAGCGCACAAAGAAAAAGGATCGACGAGATCGTTTGTCTATCGAAAATGATTCCAACGATTCTTCTCGTTATCATGCGCAAGAACACGTCGAACGTGCGTTGTTCTCAACCACGTGCTTTTTTGCCGAAGGCGACGTCCGTGACGTTTGAGACAACGAAAACTCCCGCCGTTTGTTTTTTGGTTTCACTTTTGGAGACGCGGTTCCATGAACTCGAAAACCTTTCGGATTACGATCGTTCTTTTTCGTCTGCTCCAACAAACACGCAAACCCAATGACCTTCCAAGATATCACACGTTCGTCCACAGAACGAAGAGGACGTGAACTTAAATAGTCGAACTCGGAGAGATTTACATCCGAATGGAAAGTTTCCCAAAAAATCAGCTGAAAAGTAACGGAAATCTCTTCGTGAGCATTCGACCGTTGCAAGCGGACCGTCGAATGCACTCACACGCCTCCTCGAATTGGAACGTCCGAAAGAGAAATCCACGCATGAACAAATTTGAGTGTTCGCCGAAAAAAACCACTCAATTCGTAACTCACAACCACATCGAAAACCTACACGACAAGCCTCAAAGTTTGCCGTGGAAGCGGATTGAATATAATCCTCTTCTTAAAGCCGGCTTGTATATGATTCGACAGTATTTTCAACGTCGATGACTCCCAAAAACATCATCGTGGCGATTAGGTCGCAAAATATTATTGTGGTTGTTTTGTTGTCTCGTATTTTCGTTTTGCTGCAAACTCCGATTTCCAAACAACGGTAAGACGGTTGACAAGTTTTTTATGTCCACATTTGGTTGTCAACAGCCGAGTGGTCGAAAACAGGGACCGAGCACTTTGGCTCGACTACACTCAACGATCAACTTCGCACCGCACCGATCAAACGTCGAGCTTGTTGACAATCCGCGTCTTCGACTGTGGGGTGCACTTTTGCCCGTTGACTCACTTGGTACCAAGTTGAATTGTAAAACTTCCGACAAACCGTCGAGTCAGCAAATCGAATCGTCAAATTTATTCCAACAATCGAAGATCGTGGAGTGGAATTTCAAAATTGAACGGCAGTTCTTCAGATTCCATTTGCCAATCAATTAGCCATCTGTTGACGTTCGCGTAGTCGTCGTTGTTCGTCTTCGTTCGCTTGACGAAACTTTTCGAATTGAACAGGTCGTGTGTGAACTTCGAAGGCCTCACAAAAAATGTCCGCAACACGAGTTGGAACCAATCTGAAGTCAATCACTTGACTACTCGACAGTTAGAGTAAAACAAACCCTCGCATACAAACGTAGAACCACGACCATTTCGGAATGTACAATTCTTCTTGCTCTTTGAGGACCGCACCAACGATCGTTGTAGCAACGTAGTCAGGACTGCACATTGGGGCCAAAAAACTTCTAAATCGACAGCAACTATTTGACTCCTGATATCTGAACTCACTCGTATTCCACTCCTTTTGCCATGGCAGTTTTGACGTAAAACGGATATACGGTCGTACATCTAAAGTTTGATAATCACATCTTTAATTCTGTTTGTGTTCTCACTTTATATTATAATTTCGAGCCTTAAACTCATTTCTCGTAGCTTCCATAAACATTTTGGCTGCTCCCTTCGACATTGAATAGGCGACAAGTCCCGCGGCTGCCTGTTCGGCGGCCATTGATGTTAAAGCAATCAAATGACCGGAATTTCGTTGAGTCATACCGCCAAGAAACTGCTTAGTGACCTGAATCTTTCTGTTACTTTCTTCCTCAACCTCCGTTTACGTATAAAACTGCCCGAGAATTGACAGCCATTGTCATCTCGTACTTTTCAAGATCACAATTGAAAAGATCGAAACCTCCAACGACTCCAGCGTTATTGAAAATCAAATCGGGGATTCCGTATTCCTCGATCACTTTTCGTCCGGCAATCTCAATAGCATGTGGATCGGCCAAATTTACGGTCATTTCGACCACGTTGCCCGTGTAGCCGAGCAATTCGAGAATACGCACTGTTTCCTTATTGCCATCTTCATTAACGTCCCATAGAATTAAACGAACTCCTTGCTCAGCAAACTTCAATGCTGATGCACGACCTAAACTTTTGGTTAAGAACATAAGTTGACCACACACCGATTCCTGAGCCAGAACCCGTGATCAACATCAATTGTCCTTTGATGCTTTTTCGCGGCCAAATCGGAGAGATTAAGCGAATCGAGTCGTGTATCCAAAAGAATATCATACGTAGAACGAACGGTAAAAAGTACCGAATTCCTTCATAGACATTAGCATAAAGATCTCTTTGAGTTGGTTGTTTCATTGCTCTCAAATTGAAAGCAAATGCTCAACTCCCGAATTGTCTTTAATGAGAACTGACAAAAGATACCGATAAGTTGCTTACTCGTTCACTTCCACTCGCTATTTTTGGGTTCATTGAGGAAATGGAAAAACCTGCTCGTAATTTCGTTGTTATCAGCCGCTTTATTAGTTGAATTACAACAACACGATCGAGAGATTGTATACTTCGGTATCGTAAAGCTAATCGGAAGAGCGGTCACCGACAACCGTTTGCCTGTTATTCGCTCTTTGATTTTGTACTTTTGTTCGGAAATTTGCCGAATAGTCGAAACGAAAAACGGAAGGCATAACGTAGAACAACAAAGGAAACATAGAGAAGAAGAAAAACTAAGAGAATCAGAAATGCGAAGATATCCAAATTGTAGAATGCAATCACGTTCAATCTTCTGCCGTAGATGTCGAGACTCGAAGCGACGTCGAATCGCGCGGCAAACTCTGTGTAACGAAGAACCGCTTCTGCCGGACTCATCGGTTTGTTTTGCATCATTTCGGAGGTTTCTTTCGCTCTCGCCGAGTATCTAAATCGGAATTGTGAACACCATCTCGGAATAAACTCACTCGGCGTTCTCGGTTATTGTCTTTATGGCGTTGATGATTACATTCGAGTCTGATAATTCGGTTTTGCCCAATGAAACTCCCAACTTTCGTTCTTCAAGCATCTTACAATTTCGAAGCTGATCGCCGAATAGGGGCACACAAATGAGATTTGTGCCGTGAATACAAGCTTCAGCAATCGAATTGATTCCACCGTGAGTAAGAAAGCCGATGACACGTTTATCAGCCAGCAAATCCAACTGTGGAGTCCACGATCGAGTGTGGAGGTTTGAGTGGTTGGCCGCAATATTATCACTTGAGTTTTCGTACTTCCAAATAAACGTGAGATCTGGGAAAGCGCTGAACGTGTCAAGGAAAGCTTGTTTAATTGCTGGCGGCATATTGGCGCTTTGAGCAATGGATCCGAACGACACGAGTACCACACCGCGTTTTGAAGATGTCAAAATTTTCTCATATTCCTTAAAGTCGAGTATAACTATCATGTTCTGAAATCACTTACATCACTCAATGGCTTTGGTTTGTTCAAACCCAATCCTCCGACATTTATAATCTTGTGGGTGATCGGTTGCGGGTAGTTCAAATGTTCTTCGGCGTTTACAAAGACGTAGGAGCTCTCGCTCAATGCGTTCTGAATACAAGAATAGAACCATCATATAGACAACAAACCGCGAAATCAAACTCGGGGATTCGGATACGCACTACTTTTATAACATCCCCGATAAAGTAGTTGAAAAAGAACAGTTCGGCCAATTTTGCGCCAATAAGGTTTTCCAAACGCTGCATGAAAGACATTTTGATTGGTGGAACTCGAAAGAATTCTGAAACAAAAACTTTCTAGTGAACTTTATTTCTACATACCTGGAACAAAAGAATAGGCGCTTGCAACTCCCATGTACGAGAGCATAGAGCTGCCGAGTGGAGTTGCTGATGCGGTAATGTACTTTTTGATTCCAATCTGTTTGTACAGAGCATATGGACATACGGTTAGAAACTCGGCTACTGCAATGTCGAATTTTTCGGCACGCAGATCGGCGAGCAACTTTCCATCGGTCAAGATACCTAAAGAGTCATAAAAGAATGGACTATTTGCTTACTTTCACAGGACAAAGCAAAAGCTTTCGAACAAGCAAGCATCGCCTAAAAGATCGAATAAAATCGTGTAAAGTTTATCGTACCTCAAAAGCCTTAATCGAATCTCCGGTATCCAATGTCCACGTTTGTTCTTGAACTTTGCTGAACGGATGATCTAACTCAAAGTCTTTGGGTCGTCGAATAATTCTTGCCAAATGACTTGAAGTCACATTGAGTATCGGATCGTCTCCGGCGAGATCAGGTTCAAAAATCACCTAAAGACATTAGGCAAATAAACGAAACCCCACATACCACTTCATGTCCACCTTTAACGTACGTATCCGCCAATTTACCCAAGAACATCAAATGTGAACGTCCAAATACCGGATTGACTATCAAGATCTTTAGAGAATTGACTGCAGATAAGCTTAAGAAGAAAAGGATAACGCTTGTAAACTGCATTTTGAGTTCGATGCAAAGATAGAAGCAAAATGGAACAATCGTCAAATTTTATCTTTGCGTTCAGTTTCCATAGACAAATTAGACTCAATTTCTGTTCGCCCTTCGACTTCATCAACTTTCACTTTGCGTTTAGGCACCTACTTATCACCGTTTTCGGTCTTATGAAACTCGAGCCACTGGTATTTAAAATCGCTTTTCCAATGTCCGTTAACTGCATCGCAGCTCACAAAACTGTTTAAGCTCCGCCCAATATTGTACCGTGCACGTTCGCTGATTCGCAGTGATATCAAATTGGAGCCAAAGAATGCGAAAACTGGTTACGTGTACATTGCTGTCAGGCGTAATTGCAAGAGATTTGGGGATCAGAATTGTTGACTTAAACTCTCTAAGCAGATTGGAAAACATTCGTAATAAGCGTTTCGAATAAAATTTGATAAGAAAACGTTCTTTCGAATCACGAGAAGAACAAAAAAAGACGATTGCTCTCGATTTAAACTTGAAAGTTCAATCATCAACGTCTTGTGATAAGGTATTGAATCGTGTACCGGAGAACACTGAGAAGCCAAAAGAGGAACTTCTAAGTTGAGAGAATTTCAATCAACTTTTTAGGTGCTTCGTGATTCACAGAATGCACTTGAAAGAGTATCAAACAGTATAAAAAACAATTTTGAATTCTCAGTTTCCTTACTCAAATTGCGATTCATTGGTTCCTGAAGAGCAGTAGTTGCAAGTAAAATTTACCAAAAGCTATTCAAAGATCTTTGTTCCAATTTCGTTGCCGGCTTTCTAGAATACCGATTGCAATGTAGCTGCCGAGCTCGTGTTTCAGATTACGGTCGTGACAAACGGTAACCAGTTTACTTCGACGCTTATTCGATTAGGAATGTATTGTCTAATCAATTAAAGATCAAGTTCGTGGTTAATGTGTGTTTAAGAGCATCGCTGTTACGGAAACAACTCTCGAGAGTTAAAGATCGTTAAGTTTCCTTTCTACACAAAAACATGCGCCTGCAAACCCTTTTTTCAACAAGTTCAATTGAACAGACACAGAAACTGTAGTCATGTAATTGGCACAAAACTTTCAGTCAGATGAATTAAAATACAACCATCGAGGGAACGTTTGAATACATCACTTTTCGTTCCAATTGCACGAAGGTTTTCTTGGTACGTTCATCTTCGGAAGTTGTCGCGGTCGATGTTTTGGTTCCTGTACTTGTTACAGAAATGCTGATGGATAGGAACGGTTTAACGCACAGAACGGTGAGAACAGTAGGAAGGAGTTTATGATGTTATTTGTGCCTTGTTTACACAATCGTTCAATCCAACAACATCCATGAAATGAAAAGTTTATTGGGAAGTAGATTACAACATTTCAATTGCTCTTCTTTCGACATTCTTCGGATCCAACCAATACTCCTGAAATACAGAAAGATGAACAGTCCACTCAACAAACCTTACTCTAATGAGATACGCAATCGTAGACAACCATAACAAAAGCAAAGCCCAACCCATGTAGCAGATTTTGGTCGCTTGAATCTGCGCACTTTCTTCGGCCGTCAGATTGTAACTCTTGAAGAAGGGCCACATTGGCAGTTTAGATAGATGGTCTTCAAAGTAAAATTGAAACTTTGATTTTAAGTTTTCGAAACATAAACGTCTGAAATTTGATAAGAAGATTTCGGTGAGCAGATCTTGTTCGTTTGAACAGCTGGCAACTTCGAGGGTAAACGCTTTAAAACGTTCAATTGACGTTCAATCGCTGAAACAATTCGCATCGAAAAGAAGTTGTGTTTACACCAAAATGCTAAGAACTCTAATTTCTACCATCGGATGTCTTCATTTCATGTTCAACGAAAATATAACTATTGGGTAGTCATTATGAGAAGAACGATGTTTCCTTCGAAGCTTGTTGCCAAACAAACATTGATCATAATTTGACGTCTTTTTGTGTTCGAATAACTATCAACATGTTAACCATCTTGCCACTCCAGTAAGTAGCCTCTGCAGTTTATGAATCAGAGAACATGAGTCCCCAGTTATTTCAAAATACTCGAAGAGAGATGGAGGGTTGCAAAGTTCGGAGAAGATTTCCAAATGGAATTCTACGTCACGAAAAACGTCAGTGAGCGCACGTGGAGCGGCTTTTGCTCAAAAAAGCGCCAGCAGCCAAGGGTTCGTACTTCGGGGAAAAACACGAGCAGAAGGAGGGCGTGCTGCTCGTTCTCGCCTGCTGTTTACTTTTGCCTCATTTCTCCGGTCGATTCGTTGATCTCAAAAACACATGCTCTTCACTGCGGAACTTTTAATCAAATGATTCGCTTTTTTCATCATCTTCAGTTTCGAACATCACTTGAACTTTTTACCGGAACGTTTGGGAATTTCAAAATCCAATTTTCTGTTCGTCCTTAAAACCAAAAGCCCAACAATAACAGACGACTATTTTGTTCGAACATCAGAAATCTGTTTCCGGCTTCACGGCTTTTTTGGCCACCAAGACGATGTATAAGAAGCCGAAAAGCAAACGAAAAAGAATTCGAAACGTACTGCCATTCCGTTGGGTTTACTCGGAAGTCGAAATAAACGTCCGAAAAGATCCGAAATTCGCGCATGACCTCGTTCGATACTCTTCGTGATTCCATTTGTTTCACGAGAATTACGCTAAAATCTTAAAACCTCTGTTCTCTTATTTTGATCAACTTTCAGAAGAATGTGGTCAAACATTGCGGTTTTCGTTATTCTCGTATTGAACCTGTCCGTGACTACTGAAGCCAAGGGCGGTCGAGGTGGCGGTGGTCGAGGTGGAGGTCGATCGGGTGGCTTTGGTGGAGGTCGATCGGGTGGCTTTGGTGGACACAGTCGAGGTTCGAGTGGTGCACGATCCGGTGGCTGGTTCGGATCTACAAGCTCAGGCAGTAAGATGAACCAATAGATTTTCTTCATACCTTAACTTGCAGGTTCTCGCACCAGTTCACGTGGTGCGTACGTGCACAATTATAATACAAAACCCACGTAAGAAATTGAAATGATTGGCAAAATAATACGCAATCAAAATTTTAGATACAACTCGGGAACTGGCCGCGGTTCAATGGCTCACTCACGAGCCTTCAAAACGGCGTTTGTCGGTGGTGCTGCTTCAGGTGCCACTCGTGACTATGTTCGCTATCACGGCAGCACTCCAATCATCTACAATCCTGGAGGTTCGTACACATACTACGGACGACCGTACATTTTCGTTCATTCGTCTTATTATCACCACGGATACTCGGGAAGCTCCCACCACAGTTCATCAGATTTGAATCCTTATTGTCGTATGCCGTTGAATCAACTTGTAACTTATGATTCTTCCTCGTCTATCATTTCCAATTTGCCAACTGATGATACGAATATGACAGAAACGATGACAACTGAAAGTTTATTCAACTTGACAATCAATTACTTAAATTATTCCTATGAGGAAAGAGAGACCATGAGCAACTCGTTTATCTCAAAAGTAGGTACTCATTTGCTAACGTGCAATTCGTTTCTTTAGCTTCGATTTCCAAATGGTTCACAGCCATCGGAACTAATTTGGAAATGTGGATACACGGAAGTTTGTTGCGGTACTGAATGTTGTGAATTCAAAGAGGAGCTTCCCGATTTGAGTCTACCAACCTCGATGGGAATGTGAGTAGTGGATTTGAATGTCGCAAACAGTCATTTTATTTCAGCGTTTTCCTTTGTCTTTTCATGCTTCTGATGGGTTGCTCGGTGTATGAGCGTTACAATAAGCACAAACGTGAAAAGACATTAGCAGAATTAAACTTAGAAAGAAATCGGAACAGAGAAGAAACGGTCGAAATGAATCCAAGCAGTAAGTTCACGATGGAAATGCTCGAAATTGCTTCTCTTAAGATTACTACTCACCACATCCAAACTACTATCCACAAACAGAGAATCCGTACTCCGATCCTACTGAACGACTTTACTCATCAGTTCGAGCTTGACGATATGATCTGCAATGACGCTAACGATTACGAGTCCACAGCATTGATCTCTTCTTAAGTTATTAGGTTTGCGTTTAATAAACGTCACTTTCCAATTGAACATAGTCGAAAGTTGCATAGATATAATTAGGTTTTTGTACGAGAGATTGTTCGAAAATGCTTCTGAAATCTTTACAAGCTTAGAATAATGGCTGTTTACTTCATACGTCACATCTCTGATCAAATCAAATTAATTTTCAGTAGGACATCGCGTAAATCGATGGACAAACTCAGCATCTTTAGTAAGCATCTTTCCAGGTTTTGGCGCTCTTTTTCGTAACATGCTTTCGAAAAGCGTTTTGTTTTTCTTGTTCTGAAGCCACTGAAATTGGTCGAACATCGTGATCGGGAATCCCAGATTGAAATGTCGAATAACGACGTGAAATGGATGGTAAGAAAATGAGTTTAGGACAATAGATCAACGAATTTTATAGTTGACTCACGCATTCATCTACGCTTTATTCTACATTGCGCCTATGAGCGTCGTCTTATTCCTGGATAATGGAAATTTGGACGATTACAAAATCTGCAATCAAACCGGAGTGCTGGAGGAGGTTCGCATACAGATTTGGCGACAAAAGAAAGAAGTGAGTCCACTATCAAAACGAATTTTATTGTTGAATTTTAGTGTGCTTGGAATACTAATGTCACCGAAGGCACTATTCAGTTCATCGAGAAATGGGGTCGTTGGCCGCAAACAATTACGCACGTTCTTTATGCTCCTGTGTGCCTGACAACTTTGCTCCTCTTTTACTTCGCTATCTGTTGTGCACATTATTGTGCCTATTCGCACACATTAATACCTAGTCATGAACGTTGGGTATCAAAGTTGTGGGTTTGGTTAAAAGTTGAAATTTTTGCATTCGTGCCGTTTACGTTTGTTACCATGTATCCTGCATTCGTTACTTCAGATGTTTTGGATGCCTATGCGAGATTTATGCCTACATACCTCTCGCACTATATTCTTTCTTTGCTTTTTCAACACAATGCGTTAATAACCGTAAGTTATTAGTCAAAGTTGATAATAACAGTTTTTTTAGATTGAGAAATATCATAGAGATGATGGTATGGAATATCAAGGTTCGATCGATGCGATAATTAACAGTCTTACTCAATTGACCGACAGACTTCAGCTCTATTCCAACAAACACTCTCAAAAGCCAATTTACTCGGTCACAATAGACGAAATCGGACTGAAAGAACATCCTCTCAAGTAACTGTTCTGCTTGATTCTTTCAATTGTCTATCTCAAAAATTGATCGTTACTCCTATGTTGTGTGTATAACGTCAACCAATAAATGAAGATTTTTTGCTTATGCTTTCAATTCGATCGATCAACAAAGCAAACAAACGCTTTAAGGACGCTGATACGAACAGTGGCATCCAGATGACAGAAGCCCAAGGACCTCTCGTTGAAGTCTACAGACCTGAACAGAAGGCAAATGCACGAATTGCTGGAAAGTTTGCAGACGTGAAAACAAATCAAAAGCATTTCAAAAGATCGCAAGTCAACTGCGTTCAGAGAAATGGCCGAGGACTTCGTTTTCCGGTCCTTTGAACCACTGTACTTTGGAATGCGATTCCCATCGATCACATTGGTTGTCTGCTGATGCAATTTAACTGCTATAATCGTCTTCACGATTGAAAACAAGTCGACATTCCAACAAACTTGACGACCGTTGACACTCCATCGACGATTCTTCGAACGAAAACTCGATGGGCGGCCGCCAAAAAAGCGTTTGATTTCGCCGCCGTCCGTTCGCTCGGCGTTTATTTCGCTCACAAGACGATTCGATGCTTCAGAACTTCACGGCGATTCCACTCGTTTTGTGCCGAAAAATTGAATTCTGAATCGTGTTCCACACGCCAATTCTTCGAGAAAACTTGCTCGATGCTTGCACATTAAAGTTGTCAAGAACTTCGAAGGGCTTTTGGATCGCCAGTTTTTAGGCCCATTCAATTTCATTTTGTTTTCGACGTCAACACTTTCATTTCGTTCGTTGGACTGCGATTTCTCGCGTTTTGATTCCGCTCTTCAACTGCTCCCAATCTCGAATTGTTGCTTTCAGAAATGGCGCCAACAACGACCAGTACCAAACCAACACTGAAAGAGGTGCCGAGCATCGTGAACGGTAAACACGGCGGCCGGATGGTCGCATTCGAACGTGGACGTTTCCTTGGCAAAGGCGGCTTTGCACGTTGCTACGAGCTCATCGACAAGGCGAAAGAGCGAGTTTACGCGGGCAAAGTGATCTCAAAGACGATTCTGATAAAGAAGTCACAACGAGACAAGGTTACTGACATCTCTTAAGATTTCAGAGTCAATTCGCTTGTTTAGGTGATGCAAGAAGTGATGATCCACGCGACATTGAAGCACCCGAATGTCGTCCGATTGGACGGACACTTTGAGGATGCCGATAACGTGTACGTTCTGTTGGAATTGTGTGCACGACGGTCGTTGATGGAATTGCATAAACGACGCCGAACGGTCACCGAACCAGAAGCGCGCTACTTCACTCATCAAGTTGGTTGGAGGTTTTCGAATATTTTTTCCATTATGTTTGTTTAGGTCGTTGCTGGTTGTCAATATCTTCACAATTTGAAGATCATTCATCGCGACTTGAAGTTGGGAAACCTGTTCCTAAACGACGATATGGTCCTCAAAATCGGAGACTTCGGATTGGCGACAAAGGTTGAATTCGACGGTCAGCAAAAGCAGACGTTGTGCGGGACTCCGAATTATATTGCGCCGGAGATGTTGTTGAAGATGGGACATTCGTACGGTGTTGATGTGTGGGCGATTGGTTGCATTTTGTACACGTTGCTTGTTGGAAAGCCGCCATTCGAAACCGAGTCGTTGAAAGTGAGTTCGAATCGAAATGTCGTTGAATTGATTGTTTTTAGCAAACTTACGCAAAGATTCGTCGCAACGAGTACATCATTCCGACTCGTATTGGTCAACACGCACACGAGATTATTGCCGCATTGTTGGCACCGCAGCCGGAAAATCGACCGAGTGTTTTCGAGATTCCAAAATACAAGTTCTTTTCTCGTGGCTTCATGCCCGACGCCTTGCCGGTTTCTTGTTTGGTTTCTGCACCACGTTTCAATCACGAAAACGTATCTGGTGGAATGATCGAGGTTACTTCAAGAGTGATTTTTTCATCTAATCTCTCGGTTTTAGCCGGATACTCGTCTTGGCAACGTCTTGCAACCGGCGGCTGGAACGCGTCACGAACCGGTTCAAGATGCCGCTTCGATGATCGTTCACAACCGAAAGGGTAATGAAAACGACGAGATTCCAATTATCGAGCATTTGAACAACATGGCGATTCAATTGTCGCCGTTCTATTATAAACCGGGAGAGCCAACGCAGAACTACGAACGTCAGTCTCCTTCTACTCAACTATTTCCAACCGAAATATTTTAGTTAGCGTTCACGATGAACATCCAGCGAGTGCACCGGTCTTTTGGGTTTCCAAATGGGTTGACTACTCGAACAAATATGGTCTATCATATCAACTTTGTGACGATACTGTTGGTTGTCTTTTCAATGACAACACGAAGATTTTGGTTGATCCAACTGGAAAGTAAGTTTTCGTATTCAACTTTCACTTCTAATGCATCGTTTCAGCCAAATGCAATACGTCGATGTGACTGGTACCGAATCGTACTATACGTCCGTTCAATATCCGAGTACATTGGAGAAGAAGGTCGTTTTGCTCAAATACTTCCGCTCATACATGATGAAACACTTGTTGGCGGCCGGCGAATCGTTGCCACGACGTGGTCAAGAGTTTGCTCGCTTCCCGTGGTTGAGCTCGTGGTTCCGCACATCATCCGCAATCGTTCTGCTGATGACCGATGGTACATTACAACTAAACTTCTTTGCTGTAAGTTTCATTTTGGCAAACTGATCTCAAGCTTTTGACTTTCAGGACCACACAAAAATCATTGTTTGTCCGCAAATGCAAGCCGTCACTTTCATCGACAACAATCGCCTACCACACACCTACAAACTTCAGCATTTGAACGAGGTCGGATGTTCGCACGAACTTCGTAAACGTTTGAAATACGCAAAGACGATGGTGGATCGGCTTTTGAATCGTGGAACTAACGGAGCGTTGTGTAACAGTGCAACTGAAACAAATTAGCGCGACAATATGGCATCTAAAATTGGAACACGTCTTGTATTTGTTTGACATCAAAACGAACATCGAAAAGGGAGTTCTCTCTCTCTCTCTCTATAACATTGGTCTTTTTCCTTTTTAATTTTACTGTGTCCATCTGTCTATTTTTGGAGTATGTGAAAAGAAGTAAAGCAGTTGTCTTGCTGCTGAACTGATACCATTGAGGTTATGGTCGCTGAAAGATCGTTCTGAGGAATGTGATGTTCATGAAACAAAAGTTGAAAGAACTTAATCCGCTTTGCGTCTCGTCAGAAACGTACACGTGTATTGGAATGAGTTGGAGAAGTTGACGTTGCCGTTTTCGATAATCAAAATGCAAAAACAAACAAATGGACTTTGAATCGGAGTTTCACACCGATAAGCACAAGGCACGACTACGTACATCAGATGATCGAACAGTAGTGATTTGCATTTTAATGTTCGAAGGTTCGCAGATTCACGTAATTGTCTGCAATCAGAAGGTTGTTTGTCGATCAACTTAGCAAACAAAAAAACAACAGAAAATCATGTTGCTATCAATTTTCGATCAGCCGATAGACATAAAAATGCAAATCGTTCTTTTTTTCTTCCGTTTAATTTAACAGAAAAGTGCGAACTGTCATCGCGAAACGTCCGAATTGTAATCTGATAGTCCAATTGGCCATTTGTGTAACGCGTGTATTGAACTGACGTTACAGGTTATGTTTAGACCATGTCTATGTTTATGTGAATACGCGAAGAATTCGTATAAATGTAACAGTAAAATGCTGTTTAGAGGTCAGCAACATGACTAAACCGAAGGTGATTCCGAATCCATTTTCTACAAAAATGAAGTCTCCGGACATGTCGATTGACATCAATGGTGGACAAAAGGTTCAGCCTGCGAGTTTTCGTGATATGATGCGATATGCCGAACGTTTCGATTGGATTTTGGCTTCAATAGGAATTCTGCTCAGCTGCGTACACGGTTGCTTACCGGCTTGCAATATGATCATCTTTCGTGGAATCACTCAGACGTTGATACACGCACAGTCCGATTACAACGCCGGTCACTTGGATTTGAGTTCCTTTACCTCATCAATGATCTTGTACATCTCTTTGTATTTGACTCACGGCATAGTGACTTTCATCATCGGATACATTTCGGTGAGTTTACGTAACCTAATTTGGCTACTTACACCAAATGTTCTTTGCATCACAACGTAACAGAGGTTTTGGATCTTTGCTTTTATACTCAAATGTCGTCATTTGCATTTGGAACACGTGTCCGAATTTACGTTGGAGAAAATGACGATTCGCTAGCCAACTCGACGCGTAAATTTATCACACAAACGAGATTTGCGTTTATTAACCTCGATCATCAAGTTTTGTTATCTATCTAGGAGGTAAGGCGGAGCTGATTGTTCTGGTTGGAAAACAATTTGTCTGGTCATTTGGTTTCAATGATCTCGAACGTTTAAAGTCCAATGCTTTTTGAAATAGCCGCTGAGTTGGAAGCGAACACGTGTATCGGATATGCATCGCTCCACCTATTTGCCGTGCTTAAAGGTCATTCTTTCGGATGAATATAAACCCAAGAGACTGTACTCGTAGCGTTCACAGTTCTACGATTCATTTCTTGTGCTCATCTTCATGTCCAAATTAAAACATCATGTTTCTCTTGAATCGTCAGTGAAATCGAAAGATTCAAAGGTGTTCATCCGAGATGAGATGCCAATTGAAGCCGCTAGTTTTCATGAGATGTTGAGATATGCGACTTTGTTTGATTACTCGCTTATTGTTCTTGGAGTGTTATTGGCATGTGTTCACGGTGTATTGGTGCCGTCGGAAATGTTCATTTTCCGCGGCATCATGCAATCGCTCATTTACGCCCAAGCAAAATACAACGAAGGGAAACTGGAAGAGAATTTGGATTCGTTAACTAGCGATGTCTTGTTTTACGCTGGTTTATATTTTCTTAATGGCTTGTGTCTTGTTTCGACTTCTTATTGCTCAGTAAGATTCTTACACTTCTAGCCTTTAAAATCAATTGTACATCATGAGTTAGCTGTCTTTAGATCTCTTGCTTCTTCACGTTGAGTGAGCGACAAACACATCGAATTAAAAAAGAATTCTTGCGTACTGTCTTGAATCAGGATCAGCCGTGGTTCGAAAAGAACAATGTCGGAAAGTTGACAGAGAAAATGACCTCGTAAGTTTGAAATTGGATTTGTGTTAACGAGAAACAACTAAGCGGAATCGATCGAATCCGGGATGGTACAGGAGACAAGTAATGAATTGAGTTCTCATATGATTTGACACTCACTTTTAGATTACAAGCCATTATTCAAGCATCAGTTAGTTTGTTTGCGGGACTTGGGATTTCGTTTTGGATGAGGTTTGCTCCTTGAATGGCATCTAAACTTGGACTTTTAGCTGGCAAATGGCCCTGATATTATTGGCGGTTAATCCTTTTGTTATGGGAAATCTAACTGCTTCTGCGAAGGTAATCACTTGAAACTGAATCATTCAAAGTGGTTTATTTCAGACAACTAAAACCGCGTTGCAACGTGCAATGACGGCGTATGGCGATGCAGCGAATGTGAGCGAAGAGGTTCTTTACGGTGTTCGTACAACTCAGGTATTTCGATTGGTGGCGAAGAGTTTGATCAGAAGTTAAGGCGTGTAATGCTCAAGCCTCGGAAATTGGACGTTACTCTAAGTACCTGCAAATCGGATGTTCAAACGGTATTCGCCGAGCGATGTTCACCGCTTTGTTTTCGGGATTACACTTGTTGATGTTGTTCGGATCGATGGGTCTCGCATTTTGGTATTGTTGGGACACAAGTTAAAAATGAAGGAAAAGAAGAAGCCTCTTTATTGAATGCGAGAGGTTGCTTATATACAAAATTTTGGCTTTGGAATCGGGTGTGGGAGAAGGCGGCGCGTGTGTGATCGCGATCAACAATAATAGGCCGTGCAAGACGATCAATAGAAAGTTGGTGGGATCGATGATTCTCTGTTTGCAATGTTCAAATTCGGCTATCAGAAAATCATCCAACCATAAAGTTTTATTGGTCGTCTTGTGTGGTCGCCTTACTCGTATCACGACAGGTATGGAACAAAGTTAGTTTTGGAAACGGGACTTGAACCCGGCTCTGTATATGCATGTTTCTGGGCGTGTCTTGGCGGAGCGATGCGACTCGGCAATGCGATTCCTCAAATCAGTGTCATTTTAGCTGCAAGATTGTCGGCAGCCGAAATTTTTGCAATCATCGATCGAGTTCGTTTTCCTTTCACTACCCTATCAGTTGTTTAGAAACCTTCTCTCGACTGCAATGATCCAAAAAGATTGAAACCGGAAAAAGTGGAAGGAAAAATTGAATTCAAAAATGTGAATAGTCGGTATCCGTCACGACCGGATGTTCAAATTCTTCGTGATGTTTCCTTTACCATTGAAAAGGGTTCAACTATTGGCATTGTTGGACATTCGGGTTCTGGAAAGTCCACATTACTCAGTTTACTTTTGAGATACTACGACTTTGAAAGCGGCTCTGTACGTTCCAGGGTTTTCGATGATCGTATTTCGACGTTTAGATTACAATCGATGGACTTTCAATCAAAGATCTAAATGTTGAATGGCTACGAAATACCATTGGTATTGTTTCGCAGGAGTCTGTTGTTAGTTTTTTGTTCACTGCTGTTAACATTGTTCGAGACTTCAGGTTTTTGCTGGAACCGTAGCTGACAACTTACGAATGGGCCGAGTTGACGTTACGATGGCAGAAATGGCCGATGCAGCACGACAAGCCAATGCCGAAGAGTTTATTTCGAAACTGTCCAACGGCTATAACACAATTTTGGGCGAAGGAGGAGTTCGTTTAAGTGGTGGTCAGCGGCAACGACTCTCGATTGCAAGAGTTCTCATAAGAAATCCGAGCATTCTGTTGCTGGACGAAGCAACTAGTGCATTGGACAGTGAATCAGAACGTTTGGTTCAAAAAGCCATTGAATCGGCAAGTAGTGGACGAACAACTCTGATTATTGCTCACCGATTAGCGACAGTAAAGAACGTCAATCGCCTTCTGGTTTTTGACGGCGATCGAATTGTGGAGACCGGAAGTCACGACGAATTGCTGGCAAACAATGGAGTCTACAGGAAGTTAGTCGAAGCCCAAGAAATCGAACAGATCGGGAAAGAAGAGACGGAAGGATTAGGTTCGTTGGCAATGAAGACAATCTTTGATGACGATCTTTCAGATGACTCAAATCAACCGGTCAATCACTTGCGTCGTCGTTCGAGTTCGTCTCGAAGGTCATCGATTCGAAAAAAGTAATGAAAAGATAAGCAACTAAACATTCTGAAGTTTAGAGGCTACAAATCGTTCGAGAATCAATCCGAAAAAGCCGAAGAAACAGACGTGGAAACCACTCCATCAGCAAGTTTGGCACAAATTTTTCGCGCTGCTAGACCCGAACATCCGCTCATTTTTTTTGGGCTTTTTGCCACGGTAATTCGTGGAGTTTCTTGGCCGGTGTTTTCAATCATCTACGGTCGTCTATTCAACTCACTTACCGAAGCCTTGAATCATCGGGAAACTGCCGATTTCAACACACAGAACATGATCAACGGAATCGCTTTTGGTGTTTTGGGTGCCGTTGCGTGCATCTGCACCTTTTTCTCTGGTTATCTGTTCGGAATGACCGGTGAGAAGTTGACCATGAGATTAAGAATTCGAGTGTTTACTGCAAGTACTATTGGTTGTGATGTAACAAAAATTCGATGTTCAGAATATTTTGAGTCAAGATGGTGCTTTCTTTGATAGTCCAAAGAACTCCACAGGTAAACTTGCGGCACGATTGTCATCCGATGCTCCCAATGTACAAGCAGCAATTGATCAGCGACTGGCCGACGTTCTTCAGGGAATGGTCTCGTTGATTGCCGGTCTATCAATCGGCTTCTACTTTGATTGGCACATGGTTAGTTTGAAATGCTGGTAATTTGTACCTTCATTTAAGGCCCCAATTGCAATGTGCACGGCATTTTTGATTGTCGGAACGCAAATTTTTTTGACCAATTACATGAAGAGACGTGGATTCAAAGATGCCGAAATTGCAGAAGAGGCTTCAAGAGTTCGTATTCTTCGATTTCGCATTTGACAGTTGATTTCAGGTGGCCGCTGAATCCATTGAACATGTGAAGACAATTCAAGCTTTAACACGACAATCACTTCAATACAATCGATACTGCGAAGTTTCGGAACGTCCACATAAACGGGCAATCAAACGCGGTTTGCTACAAGCCGTTTCGTTTGGATTGACTTCTGCCTACTTTTCAATTCACTTCGCTTTTGCCTACTTGTTTGGTTTACTGTTCATTAGAGGCGGTTATATTACGCCGTTTATCGTATTTCAGTAGGTCAATCTAGTAACTTCTATCCGCTATGTTTGCAGAGTAATTGAGGCCGTGACAATGGCTTCATTTACACTTATGAGTGCAGCAACCTACTTTCCGGAATACTTGAGAGCACGAGTGGCCGCCGGTTTGATGTTTCAAATGATGGAAACCAAACCGAAGATCAACAGCAATTCGACCGCTGGATTACAACCAACAATCAATGGAAACGTGAAGCTCAAAGACGTTTATTTTGCTTATCCGAACGCTCCTCAACATCCGGTTCTGCGTGGTGTGTCAGTTGAAGCTCTTGAAGGCAAAACCGTTGGAATCGTTGGACCCTCTGGTTCTGGAAAGTCGACAATTGTGCAATTACTCGAACGATATTACGACGCTTTGTCGGGACAAATAGTAAGTTTTTATTGAGAAATATTCAAAATTACTGACGAATCAAATCAACGATTTTTGAATACAATGCGGGATCCCGTTGTAAAATGTTGAGTATCGGATTGGTGCCCAAAAGTTGACGTTTACCGCCGTTTTCATTCACAACTCGCAAAACAAAATCAACAACTGGAAGGTTGTCATCTTGTAGAGCTAGAACCAAGTATTCCGGAGCATTTATGGTTGCGATTTTCGATCTCAAAATATCTTCGCATTGTTTCTGTAATACACGGGTATTCTGTTGGACTGGAAGCTGTTTACCTTGAGGTTTGGAATGGAAAATTTGACGGCCAACAGATAAACTTCGTCCACGTAGTCCTCCAGTTTATGTCCATGTCCCAAATAGATGAACTCAAGCATCGCATCAACGGCAATTCCGCTCACTTCATCGATCGTATAATCGAATACATTTGGATCCGCGTCGAAGAGATCGGCGAAGAATTCGGATTTCAGAGCCAAAATGTTCTTATGCGCCTGAAACGATCGTCGTGAAAACATCTTGCGAATCGAACTTGCTTCGATGTCTACATTTTCGACGTAAAAATGGAAATCAGTGAGTTTACGGTCAATTCGCATCTGCCAAAGAAGATTTCGTTCTCCGTCGCTTTTCATATCTTCCAACTTCGAGGCTCTGACCTGTGCGTTGTTGAGTTCGGCAACTTTCGATTCCAGATCTCTTTTCTAAACACAACCGAGTGAAAGGTGTTGAATTTGAAGTTACCGTTTTGGTCAATTCGTTTTGAATGTTCTCGACCTTTGTTTCAAGACGCTCGTTGTTCCAACGAAGTTGAGTGATTTCTAGTTGAGCTCTCTCTGCTTCCTTCTTGTAATCAGGTACACAATACGGACATTTCAATACGTAAATAGTCACGTATACATGAATACGTCCATGTGTGAAGCTTCTTCTCCATTTGATTGACTCGTTAAGCGGAATCAATTTGGCTGAAAGATGTTCTGTTAACCGTGGAAATGAAACCTCTTACTTTTCGATCCTGCGATTACTTTCCTTCTGTTCTCCACCCACAAACTGCAGACGAAATCTTCAGGATTTATTTCTTCATCTTGGTGAATACTAACTGACGCCTCACTAAACTTGTCGCTTAGTATGACAAGCTCACCAGAAGTGGTCAAAACAAGCGTCTCTAGAAAAAATGTACGTGTTGTCTCTTGTATTGTTTCGTTATTTCCAAAGAAAGTACACTTCAAATATTCGATCAAGTTCATCGACAAATTGTCGAAAAAGAAGTGGTGTTTTTCTTTCAATCGTTCCGTGTGCACACATGTTGGCAAAACCGATGGATCTAAAAATCAAATAAATTATAATTAAAAACCTTCATACTAAGTCCCGGGTGCCGTTTCTTCTTTTCTTTCTCTTCATTCAACAACTCCAATCTCTTCGTATGTCTAAAAAACATAGCGAGAATAAGGAAGATACCAGCAACTAGCAATTTTAATAGAAACATAATTTGATATAGTATTTCTAATCGGTTGTGTTCTTTTACATTGACGTAGAAATTTCTCAATACCCGAAAACACCACTGTGTTTAATCGTAAGTGTAATCACACACGTTTGTTTGCTCACTCGACGTTTTGGTTCTGCAACGTGCAAAAATTTCCAATTGACATCAAAGTAGAGACTACAAAATCTAAACCCTTTATTGCAGATCGTCGATGGAGTTGACATGCGTGAGATTAATATTCAACATGTTCGTGATCGAATGGCACTGGTCGGTCAGGATCCGATCATTTTCAACATTTCAATTGCGGACAACATCTCCTATGGCTTGGAGAACGTGTCTATGGAGCGAGTTATTGCTGCTGCCCGACAAGCCAACATCGCCGATTTCATCGAATCCCTGCCCAATGGTTACGAAACGATTGCCGGCTCTCGAGGCTCACAACTTTCGGGCGGTCAGCGACAACGACTTTCAATTGCTCGTGCCGTCATCAGAAACCCGCGAATCTTGTTGCTGGACGAAGCAACCTCTGCTTTAGATACTCAGTCAGAAAGAGTAATCGGGTTTGATTGTTGACAATCTTCATTCTTATGTTTAGGTAGTTCAAGAAGCACTTGACAAGGCCCAAAAAGGGCGTACAGTTGTGGTCATAGCTCATCGCCTTTCGACCATTCAACATGCGAATTTGATCGTTGTGGTGAACGACGGGAAAATCTCCGAAACGGGAACACACCAAGAGCTATTGGCTTTAGGCGGAGTTTACAGCAATTTGGTTCAAAAGCAAACCGCATAGTTTGCCATCGTTTCTCAATTCAGTCATTAGAGTCGTGCGAAAGCATAAATAAAGAGATTAGTTCTTATCCAATCGTTAAACCGAAACGAATTGACATGAGCAATCAAAACGAATGGGTTTCTTCGCTATCGAGTTACTGGAGCAGAACCCGACGATTGGACTCATCAATCGACCACACACACGCGCACAACAAGCCACTTAACGTCGTTGCATTCGAAATGTTGTTTTTGAGTCCTTTTGCTTAGAGTCCAAGAATCTAATTTCATTCCTGATGTTTAACTCATTTTCGGGTCGAATTTTTGAAAACAATTTACATCACGAGGGCCTGTAGAAATGACGAGTGGAAACGGGAAGTTCTACGCATCCTCTTTTGTTCCTCTCGGGTTACCAGTCGAGGAAACTCCAAACCAAAAGACCAGAATTATAATCGTTAAAGCAGATCAATTAGATTGAAAGTCTTTGTTTTCGAGAGTTCCAATGTTCCTCACTGTACGAAAACCGACCTTTTCCCATTCGATCGTTGTTGTGACAGTTACCGTATGGTTGTTCTTCATGTTTGTTGAAACGATGCGATTTGCGTTATCTGATACTCGATTGCAGCGATTAAATTCCTTCACGACTTCAGCACCCAGGATTTCAACAAAAAAACATTTGAGTTGGAGTTCAATCGAAAAGTTTAAGGAAACGGTAAAGTTTGTCATCTCAATTTGCTACCCAAGAAATGCCAATTTCCATGTAAATCAGAAGCCTGCGAACGACCTTAAGTCTCAAACTTGAATATAAAAAGAACGAGAAGCGTACGGTGATTTCACTTTTTGTCACCAAATTTGAAACCTTATGCTTTGGAGGAGCATCGTCTGTGTGAAGCTTTCCGTTCGAATTGACGGTTCCTTTTCGAGTCGTTGACCCACTGGTAGAATGACGTTTATTGTGCCTTATTCAACTCCTTTCGACTTGACCTCATAATCTCGACCTCATCATACGTCGCCGTGAAATGACCGTAATTTGCATTCGGTTTGTTCATTGAGATTTGGATTCGCAGTTTGTTTGTCTTCGCAGCCTCCCAATTCCGCTTCAGGATTCGAACTTCGACGATGTTTGTCCTTCGATTTCGCTCATTAACACGCAAATTTGCGGTCTTCCAATCGCACAGCTGACGCGACAAAACGGTTCAACAGCTGCGCGGAAAATTTCTTGACTGCGCAGTCGATCGCTTTTTACGATTCGCGTCGTCGTGGACAAATTGCGTGTGCGTACAAGAATACGGTAATCGATGGCATCTTTTGTGCGTTTTCAGATTTTCGAAGCGTTTCGGCGCCATTTTACCGCTTTTTGTTTGCCGCTCAAACAAAAACTTTTTTCGCCCAAGTTGATTAGCGATTGGGAATTGCGCGTTGAGGTCGTCGTTTGCGGCGTCCCGATGTTTGCCGTGCGTTGTGCTTGGCAAACACCATCGAAGGTCACTTCTGGAATTTGATTGGGAAGCTCGGACGTTGGTGAGGTCAAAAACAGTTCGCGCACGTTTTCGAGGACCCGGATTTACATTTTCGATTGCCGTCGAAGTGCTCCCGAGACCACCCCAACGTCGCCGATCAATGAGCCAAATCCCAGCGACAGATTGCTCACCGCGCTCCGTTGACTCAGCGTACGAAATTTGTTGCCAACAGCGAGGCGATTTTATAATCCACAAACTGACTACCGTATTGCTGTCGCACGAAATGTGTTCGTTCGTGGCCGCGTACCAGTGATCTCGCTGTCACACAAATCGCGAATACAATCGCAGTTCGATTTACCGTATTGAACTGGTGTAAATGAAGGCTCATTCCGACTGCTCATGAAAACGGAGATTCTTGGGGGCGTGAAAGTTTGTTAGCTATCCGGGATTCATTACCCCGAATCGAATGACGTCCGTGGATTCGAAAAAACCGTTTTTCCTGTTTACTCAGCGATTTTCTTTTGTTTTGAAGTCGAAAAAGAAGAAACTTTCAACCGAAAAGTTTTGCCTACAACGTCAAGTTTATTTTTAACTATCCAATTGAACACCTCTCGATTACTCACTGGTCGTTAAATCGGTAGGGTTTGTCGTGAACGGAAATCCGGCAATCAAATTCGTTTCGAACTCTCGCGATTTCTGTTTATTCAACTGCGCACTTATGCAATGGACGTAGTTATCAATTTTAAATGAACTCATTGACGACATCAACCGATGCACCTGCCCTTGAATACAAAGCCCACTTCTGCCTTTCTTTGTCACCTTTTCCGCGATGACTTTCAGTTTGTTTTGTACGTTGACTCATCTGTTTTGGGTTGGGATTATAAAGCGTAGGTGATAGGAACAAACAGATCGGTGAGTTGATTCGTGAATCTACTCGCCCTCACTCTTATCGAATCACAATCGGAAGTTTGAGCCGAAAGTTTTGTTTGTTTTGCTGATCTTCGATTGTTCTCAACCACCGTCCTTTGCCGCGAATTCTCATCAACGAACGTGTTTTCGAAACACCGCATTCCAACGTGTGTCCTCTCGATTGGCGGAGGCTAAATCGCGTCCACTTATCAACATCATTCGTGGCTTTCAAGTCCGCGAATTGCGGGTGGTCATTTCGAGGTGAATTTGAATTCCAACGAAGAAACAAACTCATTTCTACGTCCTCGATTTGCGGTGGTGTTTTCGAATTCGATCGTGATTTCGTTCGTGTAATCACCGTCGCTTTTCAGATTCTCCATTGAGTCCAAAGTGGCGATTTTAAACGTGAGTTTCTTCGACCTCGAGACTCTCGCTGATTTCGCAAGATTTCAGTCAACTCACGCATCTTCGTTGCAATCCACGATCGAACTCACGGTCTCCACCAAAAAGCAACAGTGGCCAACCGTACGCTCTTCAACATTTTTATCCTTCTGGTGTGGGCGAATGAAGGCCGTAGGTTTTTTCTTCGTCTTTTCGACACGTGCGCCGAAATTTCGAAGTGTGCGCGAATGTCCGGAACGGTTTTTCGAAAGCCACCTGTTGAAAAGTCGGGACGATGAGATCCGCGTCTGTTTTTACGAGACCTCAAAAAATTGGTTGTCGGCGCGTTTTTGATGTAAAAGCAATTAGACGAAGTCCAGTCGTCCTTTTGCATCGAAATTCTGGCTTACTTCCTCGAGACCACTTGCGAGTTTCGTGGCATCTGTGCGCGCAGGTTTTTGACGTCGACGAGCAAAGAACGTCGAAGATCTCTTCTTCGGGAGTAGGGAAGCGTGGTCGTCCTGCTCACAAAGAAATTAGTTGCCGTGAAATTAGTCAATACATTCGCACATTCAAAAATCTCTCGCCCTTGAATTTGCGTGGAGGTTATGAAAATTTTTCGAAAACAAACGACCCACAAAGTTCAAAGCTAACGATCCCGATGGCTTCGGTGTGACGCGCGTCGTCGATGGGCGAGAAGTTCGTTTATGAGCTCGCGCATCCACGTCCAATCACGACGTCCGAACGGAAGCGTCTGCGTGCGCGGTTGGAGCCCAAAAAACGGTAATTGGCGCAACATCAAAAACCCACCGGGTTTTCGCTCATTTCCGATTCATCGCGAAACCTCGATTCGCTATCTCGAGCTTTCGTAGCGTTTTCGTCTTGAGCCGAAAGTTGCGTTTTCTTGCGCTCCGTTCGATCGACTTTTTTGCGGCGTTTTTGTTTTGACAATCAGCAAACTCGCTAGTTTCTTGGCCCATTCACGATCTGCACTTTCAGATTCATGCGCGAATTCGCGTTCCACTGAAAAGTCGGACCGCGAGTGTGCCGACGATGTGCCAGAAGTCGCCTTCAACGATCGACAAACTGAACATCGCTCCACCGACGCGCCAATGTCCTTTCTGCCGCCGGCTTACGCGCCAACGTTTCCGCGACGATTCCAACAGCCGAATAATCGCTTCGTTTTTCGCGGCCACGACTCCAGACGTCAGCCATCGGCACATGATGGATTCGCCGCTCCGTGTCCCGATCCTCTACGACACACGTACTGCTTCAACGGCGGCGAATGTTTGGCCCGCTTCGACGTGGACGACGACGCAGCGCGAAGCGATCGCTTTCAAAACTCCGTTCAATCGCAGTTCGATTCTCCGCCACGACGTCTTCGGGCCTTCTGCAAATGTGCTCCGAACTATCATGGTCGACGCTGTGAGCGTCTTTTCGACAGCGATCTCTACGGTTTTCAACATTTCGTGCCGCCCAAACCTTCTTTCCATCCCACATCAACACTCTACGATCTCAACTCCGTCGACGGACCGCAGTTCTTGGCGCAGCAGGTGCAGTCCAATTGGCACATTTTGGTCTTGGTGCCCACGGTCTTTCTTCTACTCCTCTTGTGGTTGTTTGTTGTGTTCTGTCGTAGGTTTGTGTTCTTCTCACGTCTCTTCTTTTTGTTGAAGTGCAAAAATTTGACGTGCCACAATCACTTCGACTAATCCACCTACTTTTCAGACGTCTCCAAAAACGCGGACGTCAAGTCACCGACGAAAATCGCACACCAATCGCCGTCGTCTCAGTTCGCAGTCCTTCCATTGAGCCCAAAATCTGATCTTCTGTTCGCAACAGTGATTCTAATAAAATAACTAGCTAGTTCGCTCCTGTACCCTATCACCTTGTTTCTATTCTCCCGTTGAATTTCGTGTGATAATAAAATTTATAAACAACCTTTTTATTTCAAAAACCAGATGAGACGTAATGGTGATTAACAAAAGAAAACAACAAAAGAAAAGTAACAAACTGTCTTCAAAGATACAACGACGCCGCAAACACAATATCCCGTTTCAGCGCCTTGTTGGCCTTTTCGAACACTTCTTGCAACTCCACGTTGCCAATCGCCTGAACTGCCGACTTCATTTCCCGTAGCAGTTCTTCCAGACGTCGCAAACAGCGAATGATCGAGCCTACAGGATCGTCAAGAGTCTAACGACGAGTCACTCACCTTCAAAAATGTCTTTGTTCTGATCGCATACTTGTTGAAACGACGATCCTCGACACCATTGCTTAACCACTGGCATCAAACCGGACTGGAACTTCTGTAGATAAGTCTCTTCGACGATATCCAATTTGCATTCGATACAGACTTTCGCGATTTTACGCGCGTGATTCTGCAGCGTCGATAAGGCGGCGGTGAGTTTTTCGTCGAGAACGGGCATCTTGTTCGTCTTCTCCTCGAAAACAAAACACGACAACAATGCGGCTGCGTCTTCGGGTGTCATTTCAGTGAAGACACCCGACAGTAGCATTTCGGTCAAAACGATCTCATCTGCCGCACTAATCTCACAAGCAATTCGACCTGAAAAATGAGAATCACAGCCAGCTTTCAACTTCGAATAACCGACCTTTCTGCGTGATGTTACCCGACGAATCGACGTAGAGAATTCGACGCAAAACTCGTTGACAAGCTTTCAGCTCTTCACTCAACTGTCCGTGTCTGATCTTCTTTATCTCCGACTTCACGGCTTTGATTTGATTCCCAATTTCGGCTTTTCGTTCGTAGCTCGTTGACAGCTCCGAAAAATCAGCTCGTTTACACAACGGATGAGTTTTGATTTCCGTTTCCATTTTTGCCAATTCTACCAAACTTGATTTCAAAGTCGGATGATCGATCTGCATCTCTTCGATTGGATCCAACTCAGGGATTCCACCGTTGAAGCGATCCAAAGCTTTCTGAACCGAATTTAGTTTTGTTTTCAAGTCGTCAGTTACCTTAAGTGTGAGACCAATCGCATTCTTGCAGCGATCTGATGACTCCAAATTGTCCGGCAGTTTTACACGAACTGAAGAAACTGCGCGAATGCATTGCAAGTCGACGGGAACGAATCGGGTGGCTGCCGATTCGTTTGCGGCCGGTGGCCGCAGTTTGTTTACATCGTCCAGTTGATTCGCCGTGTCCCAACTTAACCGCAACGCCATCTCCAAGACCATAACTGTGTCGCTCATTTTGTTCGTCGTTTTCTTCACATTCAACAACGCTCCCCAACCGAGATCAGCGCTATTCGTTTGAACCTTAAAAAATATGGAAATTTGAAGAACAAAGTTGATCCCTTACTCTGAACAATCGACCGGTATGAAAATAGGGAGCTAGATATTTAGGTTGTAAGACAATTTCCTGGACTTTTCGTTTCATATCATCAGCCAACAACTTCAATTGATTCAAAGCCATAAACTCTTCTTCATGATCCACTTGACATTCGTTGTACTCCGCTTTCAATCGCTCGAGTTCTAAACTTTGATTCTCACCAAAGATCCGCGAACAAACTCACTTTCGTAGAGTGGCGGCAACAGCATTTTGTTTTGGAAGTAACGAAAAGAACGTTCCATCATGTATTGCGGATTGATCTCTGGCACACGAATGAGATTTAGAATCATGTTGTAAGTGAGTCGGAACTTCGAGTTCAACGGATCGGTGTGTCCCTTGATAATCGTCTTCGCAACGTCCGCACTCATCTTCTGATCAACCATTAGAATAACTAATCCCTGGCTGTCCAAACCGCGTCGACCGGCTCGACCACTCATTTGAATATACTCGCCACTGCTGATCCAACTGAAAACAGAATGTCAAACTTCCGACCCACAACATAATCTCACCGATTCGATCGTCCATCAAACTTTCGAGCCGATGTGAACAAAACAGTTCTAGCGGGCATATTCAGTCCCATAGCGAACGTCTCGGTTGCAAACAGAATCTTCAGCAAGCCTTCGCCGAACAGAATTTCAATGCACTCCTTAAGCAACGGTAGCAAACCGGAGTGATGGATTCCGATTCCACGTTTCAGAAACGGAAGAATCCATTTAATTTGCGACAATTTCTGATCTTCTTCGGACAATAACGCCACTGCACTACTGTAAATCTGCTCAATCATATTCTTCTGTTCTCCTAAATCCACTCAATTAGACCATCATCGACTATCCAACGATTACCGTCATTGAAGTCCATGTCCTTCAAACTTTGAGCATACGCTTCGCATTCACGACGACTAAACGAAAAAACGATGCACGGCAAAAGTTCTCGTTCTCGAATCGTACGAACCAAAATCGTCACGTTGTTCGCATTCATTTGCATAGCTTGTTGTCGGCCTTGACGTGTTCGCTCCTGCTCGACGTTATCCGTAACGAAGCTCATGGCTCTATTGAACTGTTCTTCTCGGAATTCGCCCTGCAACTCAAAATGCAACTTCTGCCAAATCGAAACGTTTACCGTCACAGAAACAACTTCGTACAAACCGTTGGAGCCACTGGAATAGAAAACGTGTTGCAACGGTGTGGGTCGATAGTCAGTATAGACGATGTGGCAAATTTGTTGATGCAAAGAAGCGATCCACGACGCAAACTGTTTAGCATTTGGGATTGTAGCCGACAAGAAAACGTAATGAACGTTGTCGGGCAACAAAATGATCGTTTCCTCCCACACTACTCCACGTTCTAAAAATCGAATAAGAAAGACAACTTTAACATTTCCAACCTTCATCACGCATATAGTGAATTTCGTCGAAGACCACCCAACCGACTTCACGCATAATCTCCGATCCTCGATACAACATCGATCGTAAGATTTCGGTTGTCATCACCAAACACGAAGCTGTCGGATTCAATGTGACATCGCCGGTCATCAATCCAACGTCTCCGAATTCCTCGGCCAACTCACGGTACTTCTGATTGCTCAGCGCTTTAATTGGCGACGTGTAAATGACTCGTTGCTTGTCACGCAACGCTGTAGCAATTGCATATCTGGAAAAATGATCGAATACAATGAAATACAAACCAAGTACTTACTCGGCAACCACCGTCTTGCCAGCGGAAGTGTGTGCAGAAACCAAAACCGATTGTGATTGATTGATACAGTTGATGGCCTGTGTTTGAAAGGAATCCAATGCGAATGGATATGTTTTTGCAGGTTTGATTTGAATCTCCGGATCCGGTCGAACATACTGCAAACCCGAGGGAACGGCGACTTCGTGTATACAATTGTCCTGGTCGAGAAGTTTGTCGACACGAACCGCACGATTCAACTCTTCAAGAAGCGCACTGGAATCTTCAACGTCCTGTCCATTTGTTGTGTCGTTAAAGTCGTCTGCCAGTTGCTGTGGTTCGTCACCATTCAACAGCTCGTGAGCTTCTCGTCCATCCTCCTGAACTGTCGAAAGCAACTGATCGATGTCGATCCGATCGTCCTCGGTTGTCATGGCACTGAAAACGATAATTTGAAGAAAATGAGAAAAAACAGTTGAGGGCGGGAGACAGTTCAGTTTCACAAGCGAAACGCAAAGCCAACGCTCATCTTTTCGTTCAAAGAATCGACAATAAGAACAATTCATAATGGCAATCTTGTAGTCAACTCGAAGGTCCCTAACTGAAGTGTTTATTGACGAAAAGATAAATACAAGATCACAGCTCAAGTTTTCTTTTCATGCTTCTCATCGGCCGTGAGTACTCCCTTCTCCACGAGCTCACGTTTGTATTTGTCGTAGCGATGTTTCCGAATGAAATGACCAACCCAAGACTCCGGACATTCGGCTTTGAAGGTTTTTAACGGAATTCTGCACTTCTTCTCATCATCCGGATATTCGTCCGAGCATCGCAAATAGATGTCTCGAGCTTCGTGACACTTTTGACGACTCGACTTTAACGCACGATCTTCAGGTGCCATTCCCGACCTCTAAACTAGCTCCGATTACAAGCAATCACAAACCAAAAGAAATAACCGTATGGTATGACGTTAAAACGTTCTCAGTAACAACAAACTTCCAATCGAAATCACAAGATCGTTTTATTTAACAGTTAAAAAACAATCCGAAACACATGAAGTCGATTAAGATTAACAACAATGAGGTCGAAGAGATCCAGATTCACTCATTCCATCATTTCATCGGCTCCGGCAATCCAGAGAACGTTGTTGCATCTGAAGAACAATTCAAACAAAAACTAAATGATCAAACGCACCGAATCAGAACTTCGCCCAACGCACCGGTGTTCACACCATCAATGTACTCTTCGGTGTTGGCGATCTGCAGGTTCATGTAACTGTCGACTGACACCAAGATTCCTAAACAAAAACAAATCAAAAAAGAAAACCAACAAAAATACCTTTGTATTCCATTCCCCACTTCAATTTGGCGATGATCGGCTTTCCGGTCAGACCGTTGAGGAATGGCTTCGGGTTCAGAGGTTGAACGCTCGACATTTCGCAAAAACTGGAAAATTTCAAATGAAAACTTGAAAGTTCTCTCAAGAGAATTAACAGAAACGAACACCGAAAGCGTTTGCAAGCGCCAATCTCGCTCTCGCATCGACTTCTCCTGAAGTCACAATCCAACTGAAAGGTCGTTGGCGTTCCGTCGATTTGGTCGACGCGTTTGCTTTGCGTTTGGCCGTTTAGCTTTTCGATCTTGAAAGAGCAATCAACTACAAGTCATTTCAGGTAAACCGATTCAATCCACAGACTTTTCGCGATGCTCCGCAAAGTCGTGAACGGCGGTTTGGTATCGGTCCGCAACTCGGTAGGTTTCTTCGGATCTAAACGTGCGTAGCGTTGCATTTCAGAGCGCATTTCCGAAGAAAGCTTACGAGTATCTGCAACAGTCGACCACAGTCGGAAGCGAACTTCCAAACGGTCTTCGCGTTGGCACCGTTTCCAACGGTCGTCCAACTTCGACGGTAAATTTAAATCAATTTTCTTGTCTTATTGAAATTTAGATCGGAGTTTACATCGACTCGGGATCTCGCTATGAAACCGAAGGCAACAATGGAGTCTCGGCACTGTTGGAGCGTTTGATTCGAAAGGTAAAACAACTTCCAAGTGAATTCATCCCAAGTTTTAAGGGCACAAACAAACGTTCGGCAAAACAATTGGAAAGCGACTTGGCGAAACATGGTGCTCGTTTGAACACGTTCACCACTCGCGATCATTCGGTTTATCTCGTCCAAGTTTTGAACGAGAATGTGGAACCAACACTCGAGATTTTGGCCGACCTGCTTCGCAACAGCAAATTCAACGCCGGCGATGTGGAGGCCGAGAAACAAACACTGTTGAAACAGTTGAATGAATTGGAAAACAACTACGAAGAAGTTGTTTGGGACATGTTGCACGCCTCTGCCTTTCAAGGCACCGGAATGGCACTGTCGCCGTACGGTCGAACCGAAGATATTAAGTGAGTCGTGTACAAGTGAAAACATTTCGATTTCATTGATTTCAGCAACTTAACTCGCGAAGACGTGATCAACTTTGCCGACGACCATCTCAAAGGCCATCGAGTTGCTATTGCGGCCGCCGGCGGTGTTCGACACGACCAAATTCACTCATTTGCCGAAAAGAATTTTGGCGATTTGAACAACGAATATAAACGTCACGTTCCTCCACCCGAAGGTGTTCGATTCACTGGCTCAGAATATCACTATCGCGACGATACGTTTCCCGTAGTGTACTGTTCGATTGCTGTCGAAGGAGTTGGAATTAAGAGTCATGATGCATTGCCTTTAAAGGTTTGAAAATCTTTTCCTACTCTTCTATTCGTTCTTTTCAGTTAGCAGCTCAACTCGTCGGCCAATGGAATCAATCTCATTTGACGTCAACCAACTCACCAATCAAAATTGTTCAATTGATGTCCACGTTGGAAGGTCTTCATTCGTACGGCTCCTTTTCGGCCAACTACACCGACTCGGGTCTTTTCGGCTTTAACTTCGTCCACGACTCCACGGATTTGGTTCCCGTTCAAACGGTCATCAACACCGTTCAACATCAATGGAAACATCTTGCCACGAGTGTCACCGATGAAGAAGTCGATCGGGCCAAAAACCAATTGCGCACCAACTTCCTCGGACCGTTGGAAGATTCCGCCAATCTGGCTCATTGGATTGCCACTCAAGTACGTGATTCAACTTCTTCTTCACTTTTCTATTCGGAGTTTTAGGCTTTCAGCAAAGGTAAAGTCACATCGGTTGCCGATTTGGAGAAACAAATTCGCCACCTCGACGCATCGGCGGTTCGTGAAGCGGTTTCTCGTCACGTATACGATCGAGAGTTGACTATCGCTGCAGCGGGACGTACCGAAGCGTTGCCGAGTTACGTTGCTATCCGTCACAAACAATCCTGGTGGCGGTTGTAAACTAAATAGAAACGAGCATCTTAGGAAATTTCTTGTGTTAGGAGAAACGTTTGATGATGTGATTTTTCGAGAAAATAAAAAGCGTTGAAACGTAGGTGACATTAGAAACTTGGTGATTGTGATGTTTCACTTGAATGTTTCCAATGAAAACATTTTCATAGCTGTCCAATGCTAAGCTGTGCACTTTATTCCGAGTAATGACATCGAACAAAAACTGAGATCTGAGTACTTCTACGACAAATGAGGAAATTCAAAGGACCTTATCGGATGCACCGTTTAGATTACTTCGTTGAGGATAATAAAAAGCTCGTCGATTTGTCTCCACCTTTGACGACACATCAGCAATCGTCGTCATCACTGTGCTGGGACGTGATCTAAACAAGACTGCTCTACGAAAACTGGGAACAACGAAAATTACTACAATTCTTCTGTTCAGTTGTTACTAGACTTATTCACGTACCAGTTACCGCATTTATCAGTGGGAGTCCTGTGACCAAACAACATAAAATTAGGCCCAATCCACGCGACTTTAATCCAAAAAGCGGAAGTCCAGCGGCAAGAAAAATTGGAACGGCCAACATAACAAATGGGTAGAACGATTGAAGACATAGGATCATTGTTAGCTGTTTTTGAACGGCAATAGTCGCCGAACTCATGTGCATTCGAGAGGCACGTAACATTCGGTGAATTCGAGTTCCCGTCCAAAATACGACAACGTACGAAGCGGTAGTGATGAGATTTGTGTTTACCAAATGAATGGCTCCTTTAATTGTTGACTAAAATTTAAAGATTAATCGGCTTTTCTCTGTTGACTCACGGCATCAACCACAGAAAACGGCGGTGTTTCCACGGCAAAGAGCCCGTTGCTTTTCAATTCCAAAGTGTAGTGATGACTTCCTTCGTTCGTTTCGAAGCAAACGAAACCCAAACCGGATTGGACGGCAATCAGCACGACACAAATGACGTAGATCTTAATGAACGTTCTCAGATACGATCGTTTGTCTCTGCACAAGATGTTGTAACGGAATAAGAATGTCATAGCCACATTAACAACCGTCAAATACAAACCGAACATCCAAAACACACACGCAAAAAGATTGTAAGGTTGAGGAACATATTCCAATGGCCCTGCGTTTGTGAAGTAGAGTTTTCCGAACGTTAAATCGGCCAACTACAAACACTTAAACTCAACGCTAAAATCTCTAGCTTACCTGCATCGTAAGAACATTTGCGGTGTTGAAAATCAGATCGACACACGCGCTCCAAACGATGATTACACGATACTCTTTTAGCGCTTTGTTCGACTTGTAAAGCGCCAGATAGATGACCAAGAAGTTGAGAATGTACGAGAAGAAGCCCATCAAACATTCAAAATAGACGTGGAAATGACGTAGTTGAAGAAAGACATTCGAACTCATTCTACTTTAAAGATAAGACCTTATGACATGAAACAGTATCTAATGCTATAATATGCTATTAAAACACGCACAAGTACAAATTCAACATTCGTCCAATACTCTAATCACAAATGATCACACGGCTGGCAGGGTCTCACGCTCCAGAACTTTGATGTTATTGTACCTCTCTCTTATTGAAAATATTCACGTCAGCAATAGTTGAGGAAGATCTACTAGGAAGAAGGAGCAGTGAATCATCAGTTTATGAAGCAGTTCGAATTCAATTGATCGTAGAACCTTTTTATTTTCATTCTTATAGACAAAAAGTTTTCAATCAAAGTTTCTGCACTTGAACTGAGTATACGGTAAGACTATTTCTCGTAAACTAACTCATAAATACAATGAAAATGTTATTTGCTGGAGACTTGAAATAACAACTCTCTGACAGGTGCAATAACAATCGTAGGAGCACTAAAGATCAAGTTTCTTATTAAAGGCTCAAGTGTTTAAGTCTATGATAGTTTCAGCGGATCGATAATTCGTGAACAAAACGATTTATATCAGAATTAGTATCGTGACTGAAGTCCAAAGAATCCACTCGTTTACGAAAACATTTCCAAGATCAAATCATAAACTTACCCGGTGGCTTCTTCAAACGAATTCCAATTACTCTCGGTTGTTATATTCGCTTACTGTAATTATCAACCACAAACTATTATCAAAACAGGACGTGCAAATTTACTTTTCTTGTTATTGTTTAATCGGAAAATTGGATGGAGTAATTTTCACGTCTAATAACCGACCCATTGAACTGAGCAGTCACGTTAGTTGAAAATCGAATCTACGAAACAATTTTCGGATAAACTCATCAGTCTGGACATAGTACGGTAATCGCTGTCGTTTTTTTGGCTTGACTTTAAGAGCCCAACAAACAAACAAATGAATTACTCAAGCTAATTAGTTAAGTGTAAGGAATCAAACAATGAACGAAAATAGAAGCTGGTGTGTAATTTCTATGGTGAGTTGCACTCGTAATCTAAAAAGCAAGTTTAAGCGTAAGAGTGCTTGTCAAGTTGATTCTTTGCACTCAGATGTGCGTCAAATGAACCGATTAGACTTTTGCTCCTGCACTTGCAATCTTGACAGTTGACCAAGTAGTTGTTCGTTGGACTGGGTCCAAGAAGCGAGCACATTTGCAATCAAATTGAAGGAGAGATACGGTAGTCGAAGTGATGTTTGCGATCTTTTGTGTGTTTTTAATAAACACGGTAGTTATTTTTGGTGTTAGCGAAAACTTAGCCAATCGACGAACAATTTAAGGTACGCAACTTTTGGTCGACTTTTTGTTTTATTCAACTGAACTTTGTTAATTGAGTCTGAAGTGGTTTGCTTCGTTCTTGGATGCAGTTTGAGTGAAAACCGTTTAGGCAGCGAACATCAGACGCATAGTTACGATTTTTCTGATCGCATTGATTCTGTTGGCAGCGTCCAGCCGCATTCGTTCCGCCCACTGACAAGTTGTAGCAACACAAAGCAAAGACCGAGAGCAAATTAAGACGCAAACAAGTGTTGAAATTTGTCGAATTCTATTTATGCAATTTGTAGGTGGAGTGTTAGGCGAACCGTGACGTGGCTTTTGTTCGCAAGTTCGATTTGATTCACGTGAGCTGAGTACTGTATGAGGTCTTTTGGGCGTCAATAAAAGTCAAATCAACTTCGAATTTTCTGATCATTTCAAAAAGCGAATTTTGAACTACGGTGGTTGTTCTTGTGAAAACAAGTCATTTTTGCATTAGAAGGTCAGTTCAATCAAACGATACTGGGATCGCAATCATTGAAGGGTTTGGTTTGTCTATTTCTATTGATTTAAGAAAGCTGTTTAACTCAAACAACTTCCGATCAAACCCACGTGTATTCGCAACTCTGGATTGCGCCGTGATAATCTCTAGATTGCAAGAGCACGCACGAAATTCCTTTAACGACATCCTCCCAATTTGGGTTGAAAGCGCGACGTCCGCACCGACCTTGAGTCGATAAACAGCCGCCGAAAACTTACAAAGCCATCAGATCGTAAAAGTTTGAAGTCACACGTGAAGTTTACTGAACCACGCATCCGGCGACCTCCTACTCGTGGGTATCATTTTAACCGAAAAAGTGGGCGTTCGTAGAGTTTTGTTGTGGATAAGAATGAAAAGGTAAACGGTTCTCCAGCGATTGCTTTCCATTGCGCAAGTTCTCAAATCGTAATATCAATTTACGTGCATGTTAATTGCGACGTTCGATCGCAGTTCTCCGTCGTTTACGATCGTGATTAAGCGCCCGGTTTTATGGAGTTTTTACTTAAAGTTGTTCGTCGATGGCGTAAGTGTGTTAAGGCGGGCGGAATAAACGACCCGGTTAAACGAATGTAAATCTCTTGAACTCTGATTCTCAGCGTCTTTGAGCTTTACGTTGTGGGCGAAGTTGCAAAACTGAAACTAATTAAAAATGTTTATTCTGAGGTTTGTTTTGAAGTTGTCGATTTGAACGATTGTTCTTATTGGAACTTTTCTTTTCAGATTCCTCGCGATGCTTCCGCTTTTGGCGACCGTGGCCTTTGCGCAGTTGAATTCGAGTTCGATCATCGAGCTACCAGTGAGTCGATTCCCCGATCCCGATTGCTCGTACAAAGTTCTGCACAACGGACCGAATGGACCGGTGGTAACGAGGTGAGAGCGCGTCGAAAAGGTCCGAATCACTTTGCACCAAACGAAACGTTTGATCGCTATTTGTTCGAGAGCTTTCATACGGCGCTAATCGAATCCAATTAGAAGGTTTTTGGAACTCAATTTTGCACGAAAATCAGCGAACTTCTGCAAAAATGCGTCAGAGGCCGTTAATTTGGTTGTGCTCTTCGACTTTGCTTTGAATTGTCACGTAACTGGAACGTTCTTTTAACGTTGAAAGTGTGAAGTCAGAGGAGCGTCTTAAAATAGCGATAGTGAATGATGTAATGTGTTTAAAAAACCTTCTAAATCGAGTTCACAAGTCACACACAACCAATGATCAAATGAACAGTTCAAAATGAGATCGTTAATTGGACTTTTTGTTTCAGTCGAATCAATTTGGGCGATCCAATCTTCCACAAATGGCAATGTTATTTCCCGCAAAAAGGCGGGGCCGATATTTACTGCATGATGGTCTATAGTTGCACCGTTGCGTCGGCTAATCATCGCGAGCCTGTGGAAATAATCGACGAATTCGGATGTCCAAGAGATAACATTATTCCCGAACTGGAGTACATGAACGATCTGAGTGCTGGCTTACGAGTCAGTGCATTCTCTTTGGAATACGGAGAGGTACAGAAGCTCTAAAGAAGTTCAATCACTACTTATTGCAGCCGGCCATTCATTTTCGTTGCAGCATTCGAATGCTGTTGAAAACCAAAGGCTTTTGTCGTCGACCGATTTGTCCAAAACAACCGCCATTCCAATGGAGATAAGCGGATTCCTTTGAAGTTGTACAGTTAACTTGTATATTTCTAATAAACATCTTTAATCCGCTCTTAAAAGATCGTAGATGAAATCACGCTAAACGTTCTTATTTTCAGACATTAAACAATTACAACGTTCATTTTCAGTGACATCTTTTAGGAACTTCAAAACATTAGAATGATTTATTTCGGTATTGATGCACCAGATGAGTAAAAGTACTTGAAATTACTTTTGCAACGGATTTTGTTGACCGGGAATACCATTTGGTTGGCCGTTAAATTGACCGTTCAAACCGTTTTGTTGTCCGAATTGCGGAACACCAAACTGCTGACCAGATTGTTGATTACCGAAAGGAAATTGATTCTGTTGATCTTGTCCCGGTAATCCGTTTTGTTGGCCAAAAGGTTGGACTTGACCGAAGCTGTTTTCGCCGTCTGGATTACGTTTTAAACGAGGTTGTTCGTTTGGTTGACCTCCGAATTGATCGTTGTGAACACGGTCATCATTTTGGCCATCAACTGAACCACCAAATGCTTGTTCCTGATTATGCGACGAACCTTGTGGTGCATTGAAGTCGTTTTCGTGGCTAGCGGAGTTGCTTGCATGGCGACGGAATCGTCCTTCTTGTCCTTTCGATTGTTGCTGTTCAATGGAAGATTGTTGATTTTTACGAGCAACATCCGAACGTTCGTCGGGATGTTCGAGCGAATCGCTTGATGCCGAGCTGTCCGACGATAATTCACGTTTGGCACGATGTTCACTGGCCACTGGGATTTTCGGTTCGTGCAAATCCTCTTGAGATCGGTCGTCGTCGTGAGATTCGTGACTCAACTGCCCGCTTTGTTCAGCATCTTCTAAGGCGTTAACTGAATAGAATAGAACTGTAAAAATCAATTGTTTCGATTTACCTGTAAGACCAACAATAAATACGAAAACAATCAAAGATTTCATTTCGTTGACCGTAGAAGGAATTGAGAGGAATTGGAATGTTCAACTCGAGTGAATGTTTGAATACCCTGTGGTCGTCATATATACTCTGAATGAGTTCATTATTCAATCTGATGGTTGAGAGATTAAGCGTCTGGTTTTTTGTTGACGGTCAATTTCAAGTAAACCAACAATCCGATTATCCGCTGTGAGGTGGGTTGTTGAAATGAACTCGATTAATTAGGCACTCGGTGTTCTGGTTGGGTCTCTCTGATGAATGAGCACATCGATGTTTAATCCTCGATCATTCAACTGAGCAGCGATCAACGAGGCTATTGAGGTGGGAATAACAGTTTCCGTGAATATCTGGCTAAACATCAGTTAATCGCCAATACCTTTGAATTTGTGATGCATATTTCCGAGAACTTTTATTTCCTTGAAAATGTGGGCAGCTGGGAAAGTAAAGAACAAAGATCTTCAGTTCATTTGTGGCATAAACAAGCTCATTTGTTAAATGATCGATATCTTTTGCTAATCCCGCGACGATCGGGGGATCAAAAACGAACAAACCATCTCATTAGTTGTAATCGCCTGTTTGTGTTGACTTTCAAAAATTTGTTGTTTGCGTTTATTTATCCTTTGAATATATTGCAAAAGCTTTCAATCTAGTCGATTTTTATACAATTGTTTATGCATAATGGTCTTAAAGCTATTCTATGTCTATCATCTTAGACACGACTTTCGTACGCTTCTTCTCGAATAGAAGGTTGAGGATCCGAAGTTGTTGACGATGTTTCAAATGAGTCAGTTGAATTGGAACGTGAATACGGAGGAGGAAATTCATTACTTGAAGGTATTCGAGACAGTTCGCTTCTTCCCGGCAGTTCATCGTATGTTGGCAGTAAAGAGCTTTGAGATAAAATGGTTTGACATTGAGCGTCATTCGAACACATATGCGTAACATCCGTTTGAGTTACAGAGCTACGAAGAGTAGCAGTCTTTTTGAAAGGGGGAATATACAGTTCATGAGGTAGATATGTAACTCGATTATATGCGGAGTTTACGTTCAACGTACTGGGTTTTGACTGCGATTCTCTGGAAGTTGAAGGGCGAGTAACAGGATTTGCTTTGGAGTTTCTGTTCGTATGTCGAGAACCGTTTCGGGAAGCACACCGACGAAATATGCAAAAAATGATGAGAACGATAACAAGTCCGTTTATTATTCCAAATGTAATTGGACTGAAAATGACTATTTCATTGATAATGTATTTGTAGCTTACTGGTCGTTTATGAAACCGGCGCTCACTCGACAACAACCGGTTCCGCAACAATTTTCAGTCCTTGAACATCTCCACTTGACTTGCAACGGCGTTGACCAGTCGGCAAGTCGTATCTAAAAACACTCATTAAGTGCGTAGCCTTTTGTGTTTGTTTGTTTGTTTTATTCACGCTCAGCGACAGATGAACAAGAATGAAGAGTGGGGTTAACCACTCAACGTCGCGGTGAGGTTGGCGGAGGCGGCATGCGGTCGTCGGCGGAACTTCAGCGGCCGGGTGTACGACCGTTCGGCTCGACTCCATCGCCTTGTGTCTCTTGCGGCTTCGATCCATCGGCGGTCAGCGGAGGCGTAGTGCTGGCCAACGTGCTTCCGTAGGTCGTCTTCCCACCGGGTGCGTGGTCGTCCGAGTGGGCGTTGAGTTGTTGGTGTCCACTGTGTAAGTCGCTCTGTCCATCGATTGTCGCTCCGGTTGAGAACTTTCTGGGCGAACCGCCATTTGCGTTTTCGCGCTGCAACGACAACGTCTGGGAGCTTCGTGATGCTTCGAATCCATGCTGACGACTTCCCATCTCTCAACCGAAACCCGAGCATTCGCCTTTCCATCGCTCTTTGAGTGCGGAGAAGGCGGATGAGGTTCGTCTTTGTGAGGGCCCATGTCTCGGATGCGTAAAGGAGCGTTGGGAGAATCACCATTTGGAAAAGTAGCGTCGTTTGATCGAGATGGAGGTTGATTTGTTGGTGAGAAGCGTTCGTGCCCGACCAAAGCTGCCCCATGCTGCACCGATTCGTCGCCCAATTTCTCGCCCATGGTCGCGGGGTATTTGGATGAGTTGCCCCAGGTACACGAATTCGTTCGTTCTTTTGATCGTGCTCCCATTGACTGTGATCACTGTGCTTTGGGCCTGATTGCCTCGGTTGCTTGCCATCCATTCGGTTTTCTTTGTGTTGATTTGCAGCCCGACGGTTGCGCATGCGTCCACGAGAGCTTGCGTTGTTTGTTGAAGAGCGATTGGGTCCCGGTCGATGAGGACAACGTCGTCGGCGTAGGCGAGGTAGCGAAGTGGGCAGCCGTTGATGTCGAGTCCGTCATTTGGCCATTGGACTTGATCGATTGCGAGTTGTAAGCAGAGGACGAAGATGAGCGGCGAAAGTGTGTCTCCTTGGCGAACACCTCGCTGGACTTGGAACTCGGCGGTTGAGCGGCCAATAGTGATGGAAGCGGTCCCGGCGGCGTAGAGTGCTTTGATGATGGCGATTGTGTCCGTGTCCACTCCATAGCGCTCCAACGCACTCCAGATGCTTCGGAACTCAACTGAATCAAATGCTTTCTTGAAGTCGACGAACATGAGGCAGATTGGTGTGCTGTATTCGTGTGATTTCTCGATGAGCTGGTTGATTGCTTGAATGTGATCGGTTGTTGAGTAGTTGCGCCGGAAGCCTGCTTGTTCGACCGGAAGGTGTTGACGAGCTGCGGCTTCAACTCTTTGGGTCAGAGCACGGGTGACGACCTTGTAGAGAGTTGGAAGAAGCGAGATTGGTCGGTAGTTGGCGATGTCCATCCGGTCACCTTTTTTGTGTAGGAGTATCGTGGAGGCATGAGCGAAGTCGGGTGCTACATTGCTCTCTTCGACCATTTTGTTCACTGCTGTTGCGAGTTTATCAGCCAGGATGTCCGTTCCATATTTTGCGGCTTTTGAGCGAATGCCATCGGTTTCTGCAGATGTGTTACCGCGGATGCGAGAGGCGGCGGCGCGGAGTTCTTGCCCTGTGATTGGTTGGACGAGAGGTGAGTTGTGCGTGAATTGAAATGGGCCATCGATCGACGTGTAGAGTTCTGAGTAGAAGGCTGCGGCTGTGTTTGCTGTTTCTGTCGTGGTGTTCGTAATCGTTCCATCTGCTCGCCGGAGTTGGGTAATGACTTGACGTTTGTGGACGAGCTCGACTCGCCCGCGTTTCAGTCGGCCGTGTTTCAGTGCCCGTTCGAGGACTCGGATTTGGTGGTTGTGAAGGTCGGTTTGGAGTGACCGTCGGGCTTGCTTGCAAAGCTCGGCATATGTGATTAGAGCTCGTGCTGTTGGTTGCAGGTGCGGAGATGAGAGTCCAAATTTGCATTCGCGTCTTTGGCGTAAGAGATCGGTTGTTTGAGCGGAGATGCGCGGCAGGAGCTTCCATCTTACTTCGGCTCGTTGAGCGGCGTTCTTCAGGGCTGCTCGGATTGTTCGCCATTGCTTCTGACCCCGATCTTGGGTGTTTGAGTTGACGATTGTTGGGTCGCAGAGAAGGCTTGTTTTAAGTGCAAGTTCGTCGTAGTCTGGTGGCAGTTGACGCGGACGTGGCGGGCCTCGTTTTATCTTCGTGACGCGGATTCTTGTGCGTAGGAGACGATGGTCGCTGCCCGAGTTGAATTGACTGAGTACGTGGACGTCGCTGATGTTCTTTCGTTTTCGAGCAAGGACATAGTCGAGTTCTGCCAGCGTTGAGCCGTTCGGGGATCGGTGAGTCCATCGACGGTGGTCGGGTTTCTTGAAGAACGAGTTGAGCACGTACAGGTTCTCGGCTTCGGCAAAGTTGGCCATCGCTTGTCCTCGGACATTTCGAGCTCCTCTGCAGTACGGGCCGATGTGTTGTTGTGCGGGATTGTCGTTGCCAACTCGTGCATTGAAGTCCCCGATCACAATGTCATAGGTGTAGTTACTGCTGATGACGGCGGTGTGCAATTGGTCGAGAAATTGGTCGTAGTCGTCGTCCTGACACGGAGCATACACTTGAGTCACTCGCATTGTTTGACCAGACGGGAACGTAAAGGTGATTTGCATGATTCGATCGGAAACATTTTCCACGCTGCTTGTGTGTTGGTCGAGTCCCGAGGTGACAATGAAGCCGACTCCCGTGTGTGTTCTTTGGTTGTCTGTTCGCCCAGAGTTGTAGAAGATCAATGGAGAGGACGGGTTAAAGTCGAGTTCGGTGCGCGATGTGCCTGATCGATGTGTTTCGCTGAGGCCAATGAGATCGAAGCGGATGTGACGTAGTTCTTCAGTGAGAGCGGCGAGTCGGTTTTCGGTTGCGATGGACCGTGCGTTGAACGTGCAGATTTGAAGTTCTTCTTGACGCCGTTGCCGCCTCCGCCTCTGTTTAGCATTTGACCTGGAGGCCATCCGGGGTCCAGCAACGGTTTGGCCCGGAGACTTCCACGTCGTTTGAACGGGGCGGTGGTATGGACCGACCGTTCAGGAGAAAGACGAACGCGGGAATGTGAGCCTTTTGTGTGCCAGTGGTAGAAACTTTCAGTTCCAAACCCCGCGTCGTGATGTGAACAATTCAACTGATATAAGTTTTTAAACAAATTTGGTTACAAAACGAGAACTTACAAGACGCAGGAAATCGATTCGTTTTTTTCTTTTTTTTTCTTCTTCTTGTCGTCTTGCGTTAGCGCTGTCAGATGCACTACTACTAGCAAGAAAAGCAGCTGCAATTGCGCGCTTCGGTCTTTGGAGTTCTTCTTCTTCACGTTTCGATCGCTGATTGTAGTTGAGCAGTTCGTCCCACGGTAATCGACATTCGAGTTCGGGAATAAATTTGCGCAACGGGCATTGAGGTCGAACGGTCAAATCGAGAAAGTCGCCACCAACGATCTCGTATTGCCGATTGTTGAACTCGAAGGGTGTCGTTTGTTGCGGCAACATGACCCAACCATCGTCTCTTTTCATGTGCGAGAAAATCGTGTAGTCAATGAACTTGTCTTTCCATTGTTCGCCGCTTTTGAACGTCGCATCGGTCTTATCCAAATTGAAATACGACCATTGAAAACACTCGGCAGTGGAAGCCACTGGCAAAAATGAAAGAAAACAAATCAAAACTCCAGTATTTCGTAGCATGAGATTCAGACCTGAAACAAAAACAGAATACTGCAAACTAACTCTACAACCAAATGAACTGAGGATTTCGACAGAATCTACGTCATTTTTTGCTCCTGACGTCGATCGAAATATTCTCGGCTTCCGACGGCAACCGACTCGTAGACACACCACAGCGTTTGTTCCCTTTAGCTTTTTCGTCTTTTGGCTCTCTGCCAAAGTGCAATGTGGATACACGCACACAAATGACCCTCGAGAAAATGCTCGTTCCGACATTTGCCATGCGGTCAGCGAGTTTGTTTCACGGTAGTTCTTATGTTTTGTAAGACGATGTTAATCGTTCTAGTTGCACTAAAGGGTATTCATGAAGATGAACCTACCATTCTGGCTAGTTAAGTATCAGCGAAATGCCATTGAGATTGCGAATTGGACAAACACTTAATCTTGCTTTATGATCCTCTCTTCACAAGCTCTGTTTATGTTCGTTTCAAGTACAGAGAATGATAACAAGATGTGAATTAGTAGAACAAACTCTGAGAAGATCGCAGAATGAAAGTTAAATTTTGCGTTTAGAAATCTTCAAATGGCACCCGACTTTCCATCACGTATTTGGAGATGCAGTGCGTGTGTTCAGTTCAAATCTTCATCAGATCTCGGAATAGCGATTGGGCGATCGAGTTGAGCCAATTGACGGTGCATTTCTTTTTCGGCAACATCAATTGAATCGCATCGTGTATTCATCTCATCGACAAGTTGTTTCAGCTTTGTAGTCAATTTGGTGTTCGCTCCATTTTTGATTGTCCCCTCGAGCTGATGTGTCCAACGACAAAGATGGAAGTATTCGATTGCTTTTAAAGATTCAAATCCACTGTGCAGTTCCATCAAATGCACTTACGTGCTGCTCTTCTACTTTGAACGAACATGAGAAATTTCAAATAACAATAGCACAATAATCGAAACCCAATCAAGAATCACACCGATGTTGCAGACGCAAATCTTCCACATCTCTGAAGTCATTTGATTGAAGAAACTCCCGAATTCTGAGATCACTTTCACGCCAACGGACGTCAACGATGTTAAGTTCACAATCAAAAGAAGAAACAAAGATCGACAGAGAAAACGCGTTAAAAACCTTCGAATGCAAATCGCCAAACAAAAAGAACCATTGAGGGACACGAGTCTATTTCTCAGGTTCAACGGAATGTAGTTGAAAGTGGAATAGCAGATCATAAGCTCTCCATTAGATGGAGTAATGACCAATCATTCACTCTAATGAATCTTATTGCTAGCAAGAATAACACCTTCACTTAGCAGAAATACGCATCTTGGATTCAACGAAATGCCAAAAAAAACTCATAAAACAAGATCGATTAATAAGCTGAACAACAAACGTTAATCTTTCAATTCCAAATCTAATAGCTTAAATGTTCATGAAAAGCTCACTATACAATTGCAGAATCGATAGCTCTTAACCTCATAGCATTTCTTGGAGCAGAGGACTTTGCGTTTGTTTTTAAGTTTTTGTGTCTGGAAAGTTGTGAAATCTTAGATTTTTTAAGCAACAAAGCTCACACCTTTTGTCTTATCAAATTCGATTTCAACACGGTTTTAAAAGAGATCACACAAATCGAATTTGGCCACGGAACTAATCGTCCTTCTAGTTAAAAATTATTGCAGAAGTCAAACATCCACCTGATTGGAGCATCATTTCTGGGTGTCAGTTTTTGTTGAGATTTCCACTTTTTTTCCTCAGCCGTAAGTTGGCGCCCAAATTTTGGCGCCTTTTGTGCGTATGCCCGTTGACTCCGCCCACTCGGCACTCCACCGATGAGTATAAAAGGGCTGCTCGGACGGCGTTCTAGTCACCGAACTCTCCGTTAGTTCTCTTCTCCCAAGCTCTCAGCTTTCGATCAACAACATGTCTGGACGTGGCAAAGGTGGAAAAGCGAAGACCGGCGGAAAGGCCAAATCCCGTTCATCTCGTGCGGGGCTTCAATTTCCAGTTGGTCGGTTGCATCGTCTTCTCCGCAAAGGACACTACGCCGAGCGAGTTGGAGCCGGAGCTCCAGTCTACGTCGCCGCTGTCTTGGAGTACTTGGCTGCCGAAGTTCTCGAGTTGGCCGGCAATGCTGCCCGTGACAACAAGAAGACTCGTATCAACCCGCGACATTTGCAATTGGCCGGTAAGTTCACTTCTGATCAATTCATGTGATTTCTCGTGTTTTCAGTCCGCAACGACGAAGAATTGAACAAATTGCTCTCGGGTGTTACGATCGCTCAAGGCGGAGTGTTGCCGAACATCAATACCGTTCTTCTGCCCAAGAAGACGACCGAACACGCTTAAACGCTCTCAACTGTTGAGCTCGAAAGCGATCTGCTGACCAACCAACTTCTGATCCAAAACAGCCCTTTTTAGGGCTACAAATTGGAACGAATTAATGAATTTGATGAATAAACTTGTTTTTGTCAAAGTTAAATTGTGGTGTTGAAGTAAAAGTAGATGGTTTGAATTGATGGGGTTAACAGAATCTGTTAGTGAATGGGTTGGTTGCTGTCAATATCAAATCGAGTCGGTTATTCACGTGACTTCGTGAGTCCAATTCGACGCTTTTTTTCTGATCAAATCATCAGAAGGCGTTGAGATCTCCAGAACAACATCTTTTGAGCCCACTTTGCTTTTCCCGCCAAAACAGCACACTCACTCAGCAGTTGGCTCCGCCTCTTCTTCTCCACCAGCCGCGTATAAAAGCAGCGATCGGACTCCGTTTTTCTTTACCGTTTGACTCGTCAGACACAACCAGCTCTCTCTGCAATGGCTCGTACCAAGCAAACTGCTCGCAAGTCCACCGGTGGAAAAGCTCCACGAAAGCAATTGGCCACGAAAGCGGCCCGCAAATCGGCTCCAGCAACCGGTGGAGTCAAGAAGCCGCATCGTTATCGCCCAGGCAAGTTCCCGCTCTTTCTATTCTCTTCTAATTCTGTTCTTTAGGTACTGTCGCTCTTCGTGAAATCCGTCGTTACCAAAAGTCCACTGAGCTCTTGATCCGCAAACTGCCGTTCCAACGGTTGGTTCGTGAAATCGCTCAGGACTTCAAGACCGATTTGCGTTTCCAATCCTCGGCCGTTTTGGCTCTTCAAGAAGCAGCCGAAGCGTACTTGGTTGGTCTTTTCGAAGACACCAACTTGTGCGCCATCCACGCCAAACGTGTCACGATCATGCCAAAGGTTTGTTATCATTCTCACTTTCTGTGTTTCATTGCTATTTCAGGACATCCAATTGGCTCGTCGTATCCGTGGCGAACGTGCTTAAGCGCCCGATTGTTCGGACTTGTGAGCCGTAGAGTGCATTCCAATTTTCTGATCCAAAACAGCCCTTTTTAGGGCTACAAATTCTGAAAGCCAATAAACTTGTTTTTGATGAAAATTGCTTGATTGAAGGAAATCAATTAAAGGTCGTCAGTCCGAACGTCTAAGACTTTGAAATCAGTCGACCTTTTTGCTCTCTGCTCGTGTTTACAAAGAAAATGGACAACAAAAACGCGGACCTCTTTGGTCGCTTACGAAGCAGTTTCTGGAACGGAATTCGAGAGCAATCTTTTCAAATGCACAAAGCCGATTAATTTGCAAAAGAACGGAATGCCGCATGTGCCGATTAAACAGAAGGTAAATTGGCTGTTCCTTAGTCGGCTCGACCTTTCAATTCGAAGCTCATGACTTAAATACAAATGTTATGTCGCGTGAATGTCGATATGATCGCCAAATTGGAGGAGTTGACCAAGAACAAGAAAAAGGAAGAAGTTGAGAACGACAGTTAACTTTGTGTTTGGAGATTACTTCTCGAGTTCAGGATGATGAAAACGAGGAAGAAACCAGAAGTCGCACAACCAATCGAGAAGGCCGAAGAATGTCCGCAACAGAAAAGCGAATTCGGGTTGAAGAACATGGACGGCAAACAAAGTCCATCCGAGTACATACGACTTCTTTGTTCGGCTTAGACACACATAAAATAAACACTGTGGTCCTGATTGAGTGTCAATAGTGATTGTCCATCACGTACTCGGAAGTTCCGTTCGTGTTCATAGCCAATGAATTACTTGGTCTTGTTTTTTGGTGTTTATGTTAACAGTCGTTACGATTTAGAAACAAAGGGGTCGAATAAAAAGGTTGCTGTACCTAAATGGTTGCCACCAGATGTTGACGTTTAGAACAAGTAAAACATGAATCCCAACAACAATTGCAATCGCTTTACGTTGCTATAGAAAACTACACTCATCAACCTAATAGAAGTTACTTTCTTATAATCATTTTCATTTAGTTGCGAATCTTTAAAGACAACAAGTTTATGAATAAAAAAAAACAACACAGTTAAACAGAAAATGTTGATTAATAAGGAAACACGATCTCCATTGCTTCATTGAGGTGGATAAATGAAGAAACCCGGTGCATCACAGAAGTCCAAAGGAGCAATCAAAGGCTGAATGAACATTCCATCGAGGTTATTATCGTTCGGAACTAAAACCCCAAAAAGTTTAATTGAAAATCATTGAAAACCAACCTCCGGAAAAAAAGACAGGCGGATTGCTATTTTGTTGAGACCAATAGTAAGGTCGAGTTGATGGGAAATTCGTATTAAATAACTCGCTGTGAGCGTTTGTTACTTCCGGCATACTCCAATCAGAAGCACAAAAAGGTTGTTGAAATGCTTCAAGAAATTGTGATGTTGAGAGCTGTTGACTCATTGGCGGCACAATTGGATTTCCTTCTGCATCCATATCCATATCATAAGTGTTCTCGGCGTAATAATTCCGAGTGTAATCATTTGGTGACGAAGAGTAGTCGTATCGATGATATGTTGATTCTTTAGAGTTATTTGTGCTTGTCAGTTCATTCATTCGACTTTCATCAGGAAACGATTGCTTGTTGTTGGTAGTAGATGTTGTGTTGTCCAAATTCTCCAAAAAGCGATCAATTTCCCACCGAACAAAATCTGTTTGGTGGTCGTCGTGAATCTCCTTCAACAGCGCGATGATACGAGAGACCCAAGGGCAGTCTTTTTTGAAAATCTAAAGTAAAGATTAATTGGAAACTGTATAGTTCCGACTTACAGTGCTCCGTTCGCAGTACTTGAGGAGATGTGTGATCAAAACGACCATAAGAGACATCTGTTGTAAATTCTCTGAGACCGTTGCGTCAACTAACATCCGTTCGAAGTCGGCGGTACTAGCGACAATAGGGATGTTATGTGCCAATGTCAGCAGACCAATGAATGTCCCAATGTTTCAAAGTTCTTCTTTTACTTCCTCGTTCACCATATTTTCATGAACAATCTTCACAATCTGGTCGCAAGCTTCTCGTCACGAACCAAACCGATCACCTTGGCGTACAAAACAAGAGTTGTATTCACTAGTGCTCTTTTACGACAAAACTGCACCATCAAATGGCTACGCAGTTTGTCGCCACCCAGCAATATTGCTTTGCGAATTGAAGCAGCCTAAAAAACAAAAAATGAAAAAATTAAATTACCGTAAGACTTACCTGATCGACTAAGTTTTCGTACTTTGCGTTGTTAACGAAAAATGTCGCGTTTTCGAACAAATTTTGTTGTTCATTCGCTTGCTCCATTTTCCGATCTGCACGAAGGTGACCGTTCACTAACTGATGAAACTTGCTTCCATTCAGGGCCTCTTATACCCCGGACTCTTGGCCTCCGCATTACTCGAGGTCAGTTTCCAATCTCACTAACAACGCCAAGCTCCTTTGTTAACCAAAATTTTCAAATCGCGTTCCTTTCAATTAGCCAAACGCCGATGACCTCTAGTGAATAACCGCCTTTGTTGTTCCCAATCAGCTGCAAGAAATACGATTGCGTTCGTGTGAGAACGATTGTAGACGAAAAGTCGGTTATCATTATTGAAGTGCTATTTGTTTGAACGAGCTTTATTGCTGGACGTAATGCCTTGGAAACATAATGGTTGTTGAGTCAACTACAGGGTGTCTCAAAAAAAAGGGCAATCGTGCTGTAACTTTTTAATCAGCCATTGTATGAAGATTCTGTAAAAAGCAACTAAGGTTCTTTTTGGCCGCGGAGTCGATTGGTCTAATTTTCTGCCGGATCGGACAAGTCCGCAGGCTGCTATGGACAATTTTGTACCTCCAAGCGAGTTTAACGCTGCGAGTTTTTGCATAAATTTACAAACGCTGCTTCTCATTCTTCATTTTTGTCTTCGTTATGACGGTCAGTCGTTATCAATTCACTTATGACAATCCGGATTTTGGAAGCATGGGAAGAACTCGGGCACAACATTCCATTGTGCAATTTGTGGGTTAATAAGTTTCTTAAGCGCATTACTTTGGTAGTACGGGAACACGGAGGCCACATTGAACATCTTGTTAACAAACTGTAATTTTTAATCTTAAATTGTTATAAATAATCTGTAATCAAGTTCATCCATCAAGTGACATAACGAAGTCACGTCATTTTTGCCTTGCTTCAATTATTGATATCGCCAGCGCTTAAAAAAAATGAAGAATGGGAAGCATCGTTTGTAAATTTATGCAAAAACTCGCAGCGTTAAACTCGCTTGGAGGTACAAAATTGTCCATAGCAGCCTGCGGACTTGTCCGATCCGGCAGAAAATTAGACCAATCGACTCCGCGGCCAAAAAGAACCTTAGTTGCTTTTTACAGAATCTTCATACAATGGCTGGTTAAAAAGTTACAGCACGATTGCCCTTTTTTTTGAGACACCCTGTACAAATTCAAAAATTATCATTAATGAGTCCACCGCGTTAGAAGGCCATAACTGGTAATTGAAGAGCTTGTTTTTATCATTATTTGTGTTTCAGAAGTCATTTTTGAAGTCGTTGAAGCGCACGTTCTCTTTGGAAAACGTGGCTGTGAAACACGACGACCCGGAACTCATCGACTTTGCTTTGAAGTTCGTCAAATGCAGTGCCGAGAACTACAAGTTGATCATGAGCGCGACGGAAATAAAAAGGCTCTTGAACTCCAACGTCTCGTTGATGTAACGTGTCTATTCGGCTCTTAAATGTTGATTATTTCTGTAATAAACTTTGTTGACTGAATGCTTTGTGTACGTCTCTGTCCAATCTCTAAGCCCAGAAATAGAAAGTTGCTGTAGAGTGAGTGTTCTTGAAGATGCTTAAGATCCACAAACCGTTCGTATTCCTGGGAATACATAGAAACATCTTCAATTATGCTTTTCATTTGTTGCGAGCAAACACAACGAGCTAATGCAATGAATTTATTTGTTCCTAATTTCGATTCAAAGAGAAAGTCTCTATCCAGAGCCTTCGACGTTGCTTGCTTGCTTTTCGAGCAATTCAATCAATTGGTCGATAACTGAACTGACTTCCGCACCGCTTCCAACCACACCACTTGCCAATTCTCCCAGTCCACTGGCAACTTCTCCAACCTCACCAACCACGTTTCCAACATCAACGGGGGCAGAGACAACGAAGGTTGCCATCAACTAAAACAACAACGAATAACAGAACAGAAGACATGAACTCACGAATCCAATGGCAAGAAGAACCGTAACCAATTGTTGAGTGAACATTTTTTCGAAGGCAAAGGCTGTGATGAAGAATTGAACGACAGAGCTCGTTTTATACTCCAACTCTTACATCAAATCGACCCACTTGAGCTCATTGACAATTCAGAAATCAACTGCTGACATCGAGTTCAATTTGGCTCCGAACATCTCTTCCACCTTCACATCTTTTGAACCGAAAACTATTGTGTTTGTTAATCCGATCAACATATTCAATTGCATAAAGTTCACGTGATTGACGAGAAAGGTCATTGTTATTTGATCCTTGTTATCACACCTTCGCATTAAACCGAAAGTCCAAACCCCCGATTTGTGAAAAGAAGCGAAAGTTCGAGCGACCGCTTTGTGGTTTGTTCGGAGTGTTGATTGTCGTCAATAGGTTTTTCTTCTTTGCCTCTCCATTGATTATGTCAAGAGATTCTATCCGGAGATTCCTGGTGCTTTTCTTCTGAATACAGCAGTCGCTTTGCTAGGCACCTTCGAACTTCTGACTCATGAACTGAGGTCTGTTTCTGGCACTCAGCCTTTTAATTGAAACATTTTTTAACACAAAAAGTCGATTGTCAAATTCCAAGTCACAAGCGAGGGAACCAATTCGATTTCACTGACCGACGATGTGAGTCGGAGGTCCTTTTTTCGCTTTGTCCGTTCGTGAATATTTCTGGAGATTGATTGGTCAAAAGATTGTTGTTTGTTTACTCCCCAGTGACCCTTAAGATCTCGGTGTTGTTATCGAGATTGTTCAGTCGCAATTATATGTTGTTATAAAGGTTTATCAATCCAAGTTTGAGTATTTCCGTTGACTTCTCTTGGATACGAAGGGTCGAGAAAACTACATGATGCATCGGGTGGAAATTGATTCATGAGCAAATCCCGTGTCTCGTCAATATCGCATTCTTGTTGGCACCTGTGACCCAACAAATCGGTGGTCGACAAAAACGTTGGTCGTTGCATTTACGAGAACATGGATCGTCACTTCTGAAGATAAATTGTCGCAACAAATTCGAATCGTTGTACGTTGATGGAAGTCAAACTCAATAGTGGTCGTTGTTTCAAAGCTCAGAGTCGGTGGTTGGTTGGACACTTATTGGTTTGGCAATTCCGTTGGTCAAGGGATTGGGCAAGTCAGTTGTTGTGTGTTTGAGCCAATCGTAAATTGCCCTAAGACCTCCACTGACTCCCCAAACAATTGTCCGCCGTCTCATTGCCTCCTTTGCTTTTCAACCGTTCGCTTGTTGACTGGGGTTCGCTCAGCAGTAGCGCCAACGGTCGACAGTCTGTTTTTGTTGCTCCCTTTTTTCGCTTTTTGCGTTCTTATTTTGATTGTTATCCTTATACCCAATAAATATTTCCACTTTATTCCGTTCCTAAAGGCGCCGAGCTCCAACCACAACACGGATTATCGCAAAATTTATCCTTATTCCGTCTTATTGAAATTTATTGAAAGTTACTACAATGCCAAGTGTTTTCGTTGGCAGAAACTTGGAAGATAGACAAGTATCCGTTATAATCATATAAATTGAAAGAATTAATTTTGACGATGATCAAACCAAAAAACTATCGGAATAATCTTTGGGTAATATCGTTCATTTGTTGTTCGTTAACTCGATGACCAACGCTTTAACACGTTCGGTCGACGCCGTTTCGTTCGCTAATTCAACTCAAAATCAGCCCATCAATCCACATCTTCAATCATCTGCGATAGCTGCAAATTCCACAACCATGATTAGCCTTCTGCCCCGCAATACTCCATCGAAAATTCCAAAACCAATGGTAGCTACGGACAAAGAAGTTTAAACTGTGAACAGCAATTCGACTTGACGACTGTCGCGACTATCCCCTCCGACCGCGAAAACATGCAATCCCAAACCGCCGCATCTAATTTCCAAACGTTATCGTTAAGTCTTTTTCTCGACGTCCAGAATGTTGCGGATTATTCTAGCTTTTGGATTTCGACCACACCATGAGAAGAGTAAAGATTTATCGCTGTGTTTTGATTCAAAGTTTGATCTATCCATTAAACTGTCCTTTATGAGTTCTTCATTGTACTCCCGATTCAATCAATTTAGTCACCGTCCAAGCCGCGACACATCTTAATATTTCCCCATTTGTCCGTCACATCACATTGTTACTCGCTTTGATCATCCCATACGACTAAATCTTCCCCACTTCCACACCCGAAATCTCCGGATATGAATCCACGAATATGAAGAAATCGGTCATCAACCGATACTCGAAATTGTCCAAACAACGACCAGAGGCCTTGATTGCAACTCAAGTTAAACAACTGCGCGAACAACAATTGCCAGTACAAGAAGTGAAAGAGCATATGAATCGAATGACTTTGATCACCCAACCGTTAACTTCGGAGCCGCTCACAAATTAAATGGTTAACTATAATTGGATAACATTCAAACGGTTAGCTCTCATTTTTAATATAGCAAATTCTTTAAGATTCTGGAATCAAGTAACTCTTTTAAAGCAAAGCAAAAGACGGAATTGCATAACTATAGGCAATTTATTGTATTTTCACTATGAAGCTCAACAACAAACGGAAAGATTCTGCTCATTTAAACGTTATCAGTTATTTGTTAATAGAAACAAAGTATGTGGAACGAGGGAGTGAAAGTTTAAGTGAAAAAATCGTGTTAACATCGGTTGTTTTAGCAACCCCGGTAAGTGTCAGTAAGACGAATAAGTGAATTATCAAATTCACCCAACACATTGCTCGTTACTCATCAGTGAGCAAGCAATTTACATTTGTCTTATCATGGAATGGACGCACACTAAAATGACGGTTTTTGCATATCTTGCAAAACTCCAACGCTATGTTGACTGTAAATATCATGCTGAAATTTGTAATCAACACCTCGTGGTCAGGAAACACGATGATAAAGGGCAACTATTGTAGTTCTAGTAGATGTCAATTTTTTCGGGTACTCTACCTGAGGGTTTGTTTTAGGACACAACGAACAGCGAGACTTTTTGAAAATTAAATTACTGCAAGCAAAGTTCTAATGACCTGACCGCATCATTACAAGATGATTGTCACAAGTCAAGTACTCAAGGTAATCTGTTATATGTATATATATAGTCAACTTCCATATCAGTCAGTTGGGCGAGTGGATATCCGAATTGAGTTCGCAACTTTGTTGTGAATTTAGTCGGTTATTCACTCGCCCTTTTCGTTTATCACTGTTTCTATCGTGCTATTTAATTGAGTTTCAAAAATGTTCAATATTAACGACTTCTACAATTTTTTCGACATGTAAGTTTTTTGTTGTAGTTCTTTTAGTAATCTTCTTCTTTGCAGTTGGGTTTTAACAGTAAAGGACACCGTTTGTGCCTGTATATGGGCCCCGATGGCCGTTGCATGCAACAGGTAATGAATAATAACCCTTTAAGTTCCCCACTAACGGCAACGACCATATTGGACTACGTTTGTTCGGTAAGAACAAGTGCCTCGCCAACACAGTTGTTCTGCCGAACACACAACTCGAGCCGAATCCAGCAGTACCTGGCCTATAAACAGCCAGGATTAAGTCCAATAGACGAACTCAAACTACGTTTAGACTACCAGTTCGTCTACGGCTATATCATCGATGGCCCTCATCTGCGCCATCAACAACGCCTTCTCCGTGGAATCAACGCAATTCTCGGACGGCGGATGGACAGATTGTGGGCCTTCGGCCAATATCACTTGCTTCACGCTCGGACCGAAAACATTCCACCGTCCACATACTACCGTTCCCTGTTAAAATCCGACAGTCATGTTTTCTGTCCGAGTTGCGAGAAGTATGTGATTTGCCGTCCAAATTCTTAGGTTTTTTGTGTTTTTTGCTAATAAACTTTCTATTCTTTATCAACAGTGTTCAGCAAGCAGTTGTGGATATCTCATCGGAGTCCTCAAGTAAGAAGAGCCGGAGTTACGATATGCTCGATTTTATCGTGCACTTAACTCGTTCACTAAACAAGGAGACGTGCATATGGACGAAAGTATTCTAGTCATAAAAGCGGAAAAGGAAACTTTGATGGAATGCAAAATTGATTAAGACAACAATCAGACAATGCGTATTTGGTTGTAGTTCATCCAAACGACGATAGTATTCCATTGATTACGTTATTAGCTTAATCGGAAGTTTTCTTGAACTATCAATCTTTTAAACTTCTGATATTTCAAAATCTAAAGAATCACCATCACAGATTGTTTTATAACTGACATGAACAACACAAAACGGTACGTCAAAATACAGCGTAATAAGGTAGTTTCTCTTGTACTACAGAACAAATTGAAGCTTCCAATAAGCGTTCACTCTATGCGACGAGTAGCTAACGACATGTGCATTCATAACTCTCTGAAATGCTTATTCGAGTGGCTTTACCTTATCAATAAACAACATATGTTCAAACTGGATTTGAATTCTAGCGGTATACGGAAACATGGTCATTGGATAAGCATTAAACGTATTTGAGAGTGCATAATCTCAACATTGTGAGACATCTTAAACAGTCACAAAAACATTCAAATTTACGGAACTTTTATTGTCCTTCTGTTCGAATCGCGACCACTCGATGAAGTGAACGGGACCGAATGCGGATGAACCTCGCACTAATGAACGATCTTCTGGAAAATGACCGCTGAGTTGAGCATTGTTGACGAAACCAATGTGAACAAGCCGGACGGAACACTTAAAACAACCAGCTAACACTTTTATTGTCACAACCTATCTATCTATTGATGTACAGAACGACTGCGACCATCACACATTCCAGTAACAATCATATAAAGAATTGTAAAGGAAGCGATGTTCGTAGTGGAGCGCACCATTGAAATGTTACAAAGCTTCGGATTAAAAGCCGCAATTGAACAGTATGTTCGGACATATCAGTGAGTAGCTGCGCTCCTTCGGTCAGACCACAAATCAGTTATGCTGCCGGAAAAAGCGTTTGGTACAATAACCCCATTATTACTTCAGCGAAAATCATCTTTCCATTGGAGATTACAATCGAAGTTGGAAATTGTTCGTGTAAATTGCTTCAACTGACGGGGTACCTACAGCAACAATCGACAACAGACCGACGAGTGGTCGCAGCCGACGGACTCATTAGAGCACCCAACTATTTGTGCCAACTCTACGATTGCCGAAGATCTGAACATTGGGCTGCCAAAAGACATAATGTCCGACCGCGTTAGATCAATCAGATGAACTCATGGAACCCGATGAACTCTTGTACCATTGGAACTATGGAAGAAGATGAGTATCTGAAACATTATGCTTGAAAACAATTTGGATCCACCTAATTGTGTCTCATCAAATTGAAAACAGATGCGGAAATTCAAAAAGACCATTAGACTCGAGCACTTCAAGACCTCAAAAATAGTGTTCACCAATTATCGGGAAAATTCTCGAATTCTCTAAACTCGTCAAAAACACTAAATTCTCCTTTACCACCGTTCGATTAAACCACAACTATTCATACCGTCTTTACCTTTGGACTCTTTTTTCCGATAAGAACTCCACTTGGCGATTTTATCCGATTCTCAACTTCGTCCTCCGACTCTCCGCACATCGAAATGCTCTTAACGTATTGGAATGATAGATTGATGATAGGTGAGCACAAGCAGCCTGCAGATGGACAATACGTGAACTTGTTATGAAGAAAAAGGAAGAGCAAGCTTGGCGGAATGACTGAATATCGAGAATGAGTAGATGTAGAAACACTCAAATGGTGAAAGAATAGCGGACAACCGGTTATTCTGATTACAATTGTCAAGGTTTTAAAGTTGTGTATTGTTGCTACACAGTTATGTACGGAGTAGAAATATATGGAAGAATCGAGTGTCTCTGATATTTGTGCTTGACCTAGTCTCTAACACCAAGATTGTCAACTACAGAAGCTTCTATGTTCGTGTCCTATGGTATGCAAAAAAGCGGAAAAATAGAAGAAAACCAAACATTCAGCTTAAAGAAGTACCACACCCCTTACTAACTGGTACTACAAAAAAATTGATCAGTTAAACTTACTTGATATCCAACTCGAATTACGATCTTCAGGAGAGAATAGAGACGGATTTAAAGAGAGCGACTTGCAATAATCGTTTTATGAATTAGATGTACAGTTTGTCGGAATACTCATTGTACTTTCAGAGATGCTGTTATAATGGTCGAATCTATTATAGTTATTGGAAGCAACTTTGCATGGCTGGGGAAGAAGAGTTCAGAGAAGTCTCAAAAAGGAATAAGCTCATTGGAGTAACTAAACCGAACGTACGCATTGAGAGGTGCGAGTTAAACTTGGGGAAAAATCCGGCGAATTTCATCTGTTACTTCGAAAGATCGACGGAACCGTAAAACCAGCGATCAATTAAATCGTCGCAGAGATAAGACGCGATACGGCGAAATAACTCTGTTTGTAAGGGTAGAATATTGATGTTGATTTAACCACTGAGTTCAAGACTCGAACATACTTGAACAACAGCGGCCATCTGATTACCCGTCATGTATGACTTCCAATAACTTTTCTCTAGACAATTGTCTTTATGCTGTTCGGAAAAGTCGACGTTGTATTTGCAGTTCTTCGTATTAAATCATGCGTCAACACAGTCACTTACGAATAAACATCACTTTCGCGTCAGAACACAAAGAAACCATCAAATCGCTTAAATTGTTACGGATCAAAAGGTCCACGGGCCTCGTTTTCCGATCGGTTCCTTCGAATTTTCTCCAGTGTTTGTTCCACGGTCTGCGACTTGAGTCGTAGGTCCTTTTCCTTCTTTCGTATTGCTGTTTTTAAACCGATTGGCTAAACTTGTTGTTGTTAAACCTTTTCCCGATCTCTTAGGAAGCGCTTTGGGATGCAAAACGACATGACTATCGATCAGAATCTTGCGTTTGATTGTTCATTCATCTCGAGCAAGTAACGGAACTCCGTGCTTTGGTATCATTCATGGCAAACTCACCACGATCAATATTATTACAAGGCTTATTGATGACTGACGTTCAATGGAAAAGGTCTGATCATTGAGACTAACAAAAGTCACTTAACAAAAACTTGTGATCTTTGGCGACGACTGTCCGAGCGAAAATACGAGTCGAATGTGAATTCCGAAATCTCGGGTTTCGCCATCTGTTCATTCGTATCCATGAAGGTTCCTGTTTACTTCCGGCATACTCCAATCAGAAGCACAAAAAGGTTGTTGAAATGCTTCAAGAAATTGTGATGTTGAGAGCTGTTGACTCATTGGCGGCACAATTGGATTTCCTTCTGCATCCATATCCATATCATAAGTGTTCTCGGCGTAATAATTCCGAGTGTAATCATTTGGTGACGAAGAGTAGTCGTATCGATGATATGTTGATTCTTTAGAGTTATTTGTGCTTGTCAGTTCATTCATTCGACTTTCATCAGGAAACGATTGCTTGTTGTTGGTAGTAGATGTTGTGTTGTCCAAATTCTCCAAAAAGCGATCAATTTCCCACCGAACAAAATCTGTTTGGTGGTCGTCGTGAATCTCCTTCAACAGCGCGATGATACGAGAGACCCAAGGGCAGTCTTTTTTGAAAATCTAAAGTAAAGATTAATTGGAAACTGTATAGTTCCGACTTACAGTGCTCCGTTCGCAGTACTTGAGGAGATGTGTGATCAAAACGACCATAAGAGACATCTGTTGTGGAGTCTGCGAGGCCATATAATTAAGTAACATCCTTTGGAAGTCGGCAGTAATAGGGAGAATTGGAATCCCATGTGCCAAAGTCAACCGACCAATAAATGTCCCAATGTTTCAAAGTTCTTCTTTTACTTCCTCGTCCACCATATTTTCATGAACAATCTTCACAATCTGGTCGCAAGCTTCTCGTCACGAACCAAACCGATCACCTTGGCGTACAACATAAGATTGTTGTATTCGCATAGTGCTCGTTTGCGACAAAACTGCACCACCAAATGGGTACGCAGTTTGTCGCCACCCAGCAATATTGCTTTGCGAATTGAAGCAGCCTAAAAAACAAAAAATGAAAAGATTAAATTACCGTAAGACTTACCTGAGCGTCCAAGTTTTTGTACGTTGCGTTGTTGACGAAAAATGTCGCGTTTTCGAACAAATTTTGTTGTTCATACGCTTCCATTTCCCGATCTGCACAAAGGTGACCGTTCACTAACTGATGAAACTTGCTTCCATTCAGGGCCTCTTATACCCCGGACTCTTGGCCTCCGCATTACTCGAGGTCAGTTTCCAATCTCACTAACAACGCCAAGCTCCTTTGTTAACCAAAATTTTCAAATCGCGTTCCTTTCAATTAGCCAAACGCCGATGACCTCTAGTGAATAACCGCCTTTGTTGTTCCCAATCAGCTGCAAGAAATACGATTGCGTTCGTGTGAGAACGATTGTAGACGAAAAGTCGGTTATCATTATTGAAGTGCTATTTGTTTGAACGAGCTTTATTGCTGGACGTAATGCCTTGGAAACATAATGGTTGTTGAGTCAACTACAAATTCAAAAATTATCATTAATGAGTCCACCGCGTTAGAAGGCCATAACTGGTAATTGAAGAGCTTGTTTTTATCATTATTTGTGTTTCAGAAGTCATTTTTGAAGTCGTTGAAGCGCACGTTCTCTTTGGAAAACGTGGCTGTGAAACACGACGACCCGGAACTCATCGACTTTGCTTTGAAGTTCGTCAAATGCAGTGCCGAGAACTACAAGTTGATCATGAGCGCGACGGAAATAAAAAGGCTCTTGAACTCCAACGTCTCGTTGATGTAACGTGTCTATTCGGCTCTTAAATGTTGATTATTTCTGTAATAAACTTTGTTGACTGAATGCTTTGTGTACGTCTCTGTCCAATCTCTAAGCCCAGAAATAGAAAGTTGCTGTAGAGTGAGTGTTCTTGAAGATGCTTAAGATCCACAAACCGTTCGTATTCCTGGGAATACATAGAAACATCTTCAATTATGCTTTTCATTTGTTGCGAGCAAACACAACGAGCTAATGCAATGAATTTATTTGTTCCTAATTTCGATTCAAAGAGAAAGTCTCTATCCAGAGCCTTCGACGTTGCTTGCTTGCTTTTCGAGCAATTCAATCAATTGGTCGATAACTGAACTGACTTCCGCACCGCTTCCAACCACACCACTTGCCAATTCTCCCACTCCACTGGCAACTTCTCCAACCTCACCAACCACGTTTCCAACATTAACGGGGGCAGAGACAACGAAGGTTGCCATCAACTAAAACAACAACGAATAACAGAACAGAAGACATGAACTCACGAATCCAATGGCAAGAAGAACCGTAACCAATTGTTGAGTGAACATTTTTTCGAAGGCAAAGGCTGTGATGAAGAATTGAACGACAGAGCTCGTTTTTATACTCCAGTTCTTACATCAAAACGACCCACTTGAGCTCATTGACAATTCAGGAATCAACTGCTGACATCGAGTTCAATTTGGCTCCGAACATCTCTTCCACCTTCACATCTTTTGAACCGAAAACTATTGTGTTTGTTAATCCGATCAACATATTCAATTGCATAAAGTTCACGTGATTGACGAGAAAGGTCATTGTTGTTTGATTCTTTTTATCACACCTTCGCATTGAACTGAAAGTTTAAAACGCACGATTTTTATTTTTTCAATCCAAAACTTCTAGGAAACAGGACATGTTGAGAACAGATCAGTCATCAATTACGATGTTGTGATTGTTCAAATGTCAAATGAACATCTTCATGCAAAGAATACTTTTTGTTGTTTCAAAGAAGCCAAGTAGGTCGTCGCAATAAACTGAGCAGAGAGTTTATTTTGTCTTAGCAACGGAAAATTAAGGAACTCGTGAGTGATTTCGAACACCAAAATAACAATATAATTTGGAAGGAAAAAAAGGGTCGAAACAGTAAAAATCATATTGGTTGGTTCGTTGGGTTTCCTTTTAGGGAGAGGACGTCACATGTTTTATAGAGGAGAGGTATGTCAATCAAACTTTAATAATCGTATTTCGTGTATACTCATTCCTCCTCTGTTATAACAACCAAAGTTTCAAGCTGTTTGGATAATTTGATCAAGTCAGCATAAGTCACATAAGTTTTATTAGGATTATCAAGATATAATCATAAACGGTGCTATTTGTTTGAACGAACTTAATCGTATGAACGTAGTGCCATGGAAACATGATGGTCGTTGAGTCATCGACGGATTCAAAAATCATCATAAATGAGACCATCAAGTTGAGAGGTCATAATTGGAAAAGAGAAGCACATCCAACAGCCGCTTAGGTTCCACAATAGAGACTACGAAGAATCGTAAAGTAGAGAACGTCGTTTTGAATAAAATGAGGACTTTGGATTTCAGCTAATGGTTTTTGAAGCTAAAAGCAATTAAATTAAAAACTTGTAATACAAACCCACGACCAACCTCTTGATTCATTTCTTCAAATCTCTGCATCTCTTCCAAATTTAACTCAAAGTCAAAAATGTCAACATTTTCAAAAATTCGATCTGCTCTTGTGCTTAACGGAATGACAGCAATTCCGCGTTGCAATAGTTGACGGATTAAAAGCTGCGAAGTTGATTTGTTATGTTTGACGGCCATTTCGCACAACAACGGATGACCTAAACATCGGCTTTGTGGCGACTGAGTTCCGAAACTCGTGCAGCCACTGGAACCAAACGGTGCGATTGCGGTGATTGTGATTTTCAATTCACGACACAAATGGATGAGTTCTTTTGGTGGATGTAAATCGTGAAGTTCAATTTGCAGATTTGTAGGTTTGATTTCCGCATGATCGTACAATTGACGGAGTTGTCGTGCATTCAAATTTGCAACACCAAGCGAACGGAAACGACCCAATTTGTAGTGTCGTTCAAGAACGCGCCACGTGGACAAATGTGGCAGTTGATCTTTGTAATCGGCTGACTCGTTTAAAGAACCGTTGCCTGCACTCTAAATTCAAACTTCAGTTATGATCGGCCTTTCGAAAACGTACCATTGCGTTGATGGGAAAATGCAAAACGTATAGATCAAAGTAGTTGGTTCGCAGATCGATAAGTGACTGTTTGATCCATTTTTCGGCTTCAGTTGGTCGATGTGCGTGAATTGGAACTTTGCCGGCAACAAACAACTTCGAACGGCTCAGACGTCCATCCAAGAAGATTTCGTCATTCAGAACCTCGCCCACAGTCGAAAGTTCATCTTCGAAGTAGCCGGCAGTATCAACAAAACGAAGTCCCGCATCCAATGCCGATCGTAATCCCGTCTTAAGCTCATCGATGTTTGGAGTCTGAAAGTGAAACAATAAAAAGAATGAAAGCAAAATACACGTGGCTTACCGTCCATGTTCCATAACCCATGATTGGTTGAATGAGCGGTATTGGAGTTTGTTCATCTGAAGAAGTCTAAATCGGTTGGTTCAAACAAACTTATCGAAATTCGTTTACCTCAAATCGGCTTTCAATTTCGCTTTCGTAGTGAATGGGAAGAAATTCGATTTGCGCCATTTGGGGAGAAAAAACGTTGAAATTGGGTGTTTAGTGGAAAATCTGCAAACTGAAACGACCAAACAACGAGCGGACTTTTAATAGGAGCCACAGACATAAACACGCACAGTGAACGGGGCGGGACGTTCTCGTGTGGTTGTCGAGTTTCAGACGACAAAAACACCAAAACAACTTGTGGCCGTTGGGAAACAAAAAACACACACTCCGCCGTCCAACAAACGTTCCGACCGTTCTGCGATTTCGAAAGCGGACGCTTTCGATTGTTGTTTACGTGTTTCGAAAGCTCAACGATTAGAATCGTCCGCCCGATTTGCACTTCGAACGGACCGCAAACGTCGAACGTTTCGGTGAGCACTTGCAATCAAAAGCTTTTGGTGATTTCCATGCAAAGTGAAATTAACAACCACAACACTAAAGGGGTTTTGCCATTAATCAAAGAGTTTTGTGTCGACAAACTGTGTCACTTAAAAGTTACCAACAGAGAACAATTGAAATCGCTGTTTGTGTAACGAAAACAACTTCACATGTTCAACGTTTCACGTGTTCGCCTTGATTGATTACTCATCAAGTTAGCTGATAACGTCTATTGTTGTTTCGACAGGAATGAATCCACGAAAGTGTTTTTATGAACCGAAGAATTTCGCGGAAGTGAATCGAAGACCATCGAGAATTTGGCTCGGGAATGTGTTGATGGGTGTAAAGTCAAAGAAAATGTCGATCGGGCAATTGCATTCTATCATAATCGATGCAATTGAGCAGTTCGATTTTCACTTCTTCTCTTTACTGTAACCAGGAAATGAAGTTACCGACTGCAATTCCTGTCCTCCTTTCACTTGCAGGATTAACTCTTATCTCCATAGTATTGTCGGCTCCACTAACTTTTCCCGACTCTTTGATTCTAAGTAGGCAATGAAATTGACCGCCATTTGATATGTTTACTAATTTTAGACCTTTTTCCTCAGTCAGTGATGTCCGTGGCCTTGCAGATGACTGACACGCAAAAAGCGACGTTCTTCGAATTGTATTCGAAACAGCAAAATGGATCACATCACGAATTGAACGACCAACAAGCGATCATCATGTTCGAGGAGTTGAAGCGACGAGATCCCGACTTGTTTGGTTAGTTTTTGTGTTAGAAACAATTCGAAGTTCTCGCAGAAATGTTATGGCCAGTGATTATGGAGACAAAAGAGAAAATGACACGAATGGATGAAGATTCTCGTGTTTTTTTTGAAGGGGCCAGTTAGCGTAAATGGACCATTGATTACGATTACTTTCAGTACTTGTCCAAAGCCAACTCTCTGTCGTTCATGTTGGAGATTGATCGATCTTCAGCTATCCGCCAACTATTAAAGTATGCCGTTCGGAAATGGTCAATTTTGCCCGACAAATCACGTGTTCATTTTCGGCATGAGTTCCCACAGATGGCCAACGTGTTTGAAGGTAACAAATCGTTCGGGTATTAATCCACAGTTCTGTTGCAGATACTCAACTGTTGAAATTAGTTGGTGTTCAAGTTTAGATGCCATCTAACACGTGTGTCATTGTGATTCTTTGTGCATTCTAAGTTAAAGACAATAAAAATTTTACTAGCGTCGGCAATTCCTAGTCTCCGTGTTCAAATCAAGGAAGTCGATGATTTACGTCAAATTTACAGCTCATCATCGCCGCGGGCAAAATGGTTGGCGGAACCTCGAGGTTGCGCAAAGGTCTTATCCCGAACGATTTTTAAGCGATCAAACTGCAATAAAAACTTCACTTCTTTGAGCGCTTGAAGCTCACAGAATGTGGACCTCAATGGTAATGGAAGTCTTTACTACGGTTTTACTACTTTTGTTACTGCCACTCTCGCGAGCAACTCAAATCTCCGATGTTCCGGAGACATTTCACGGTAAGCAGGATCGACAGTCGGTTGTATATTCGACTTTAGGTCTCATATCGAATGGAATCAAAGAGTTTTACGCGACACTGACCGATGAAGAACGCGTGATTGTTGACTTAGTGGATGCAAACAACACGGAACCGACTTATGCCGCCGGTTATCGAATTTACAACAAAGAACTCGGAGATCGAGCCGACGACTTTCTCAACAACGAAGCTCTACGAATCCTTCAATTGGACGCGCCTGCTCGTAATTTCTATCTAAATGCAAGTTTATTAATCAGAAGCTCAGATGTGATCCTTTTTTAGATTCTTCAGATTCCGGATAAGTTAAAAGCGATTGCTGAAGACGAAGAGCAACAGAAGTTCGTGGCTCAACGATTGATTCACGAGTTTGACAAATTGACTGACGAGTCTCAAAACAAACTGCAAGAGCAGTTTCCAGAAGTCTACGAAACGTTAGTTGGCATCACATTCCGTCGATTCGCCGGCGCTTCGTTGGAGTCAAAACAAGAAGACAGAGAAAAGTTATTCGATTAGATTCTACTGTAACATTCGTGCCTTCTTCAATTAGCCTTCTTATGTTGTTTTTTTGATAATCCCTTCAAAGTTTAATAAACATGGGAATCCTTCCACTTTTCTAAAGACAAAAGAATCGACTGATTGCTTGACATCGAGTGGGTTTTATGGACTTGAGAGGACGATCAAGAGCACATAATTTCCAGGGTACTTGTTCAGCAACGCAAATATCAGAAAGAATGTTCGCGCGTTTAGCGACTTGGCATTTCGATTCCAAGCTTTCATTTTTTTCTACACTATTTTAGAGATCACTTTGTTGTTTCGGGGATTCAAATCCACACGATCAGTCATTTAAACTCATTTGTTTTAGGGGCGTCAACTGTTGCAGTGGTCAATCGGGAGGATTAAAATGGGTATTCCGAAACAGAACAAAAAATATGATTACGGGCCACAAGAGGAACACTTGCCTCTCAATCCATCTGTATGTTCATTCTTTTGAAGGTTTTGTTATGAAAACGATATTCAGGCCTTCAAACTTCCTCCCGAACATGTCCGACGAATGGTGCTGATCGACGGTGAGTTCGTTCCAAAAAAATCGATCACATTTATGCTCTTCAGGAAGCAACATGATTCATAGCGCCGGTTGTGCGGGGAAGAATCTGCGAGACGTCAAAGTGAATTCTTAGTACGTTGTTCTTGGTCTTTACATACTTCTACTGTATCTTTCAGTAAACTGAACGGTACACCGTTGCTCGTGATCGTCCACAAGCTCTTGCAAGCAGGATTTGAAGTCTACGTCGCATTGAAAGAGTACTTCAAGAAAGCACACGAAGACAGAAAAGAGAATATTGATAATGCCAACGTGATCACTGTGAGTTTACACTTTCATTGTTGTTCTTTCACGCTTAAATTTTAGGAACTTGAAAAACTCGGGATTCTCTATTACATCGAAGATCGAAAAGACGACGACTACGTTCTTCTGCACAGTGCACAACATTACAACGGAGTAATCATATCCAATGACTCGTTCTCACAAACCAAGTACCATAGATTTGCAGACATCAAATCGCGAGCCGTCAATTTTTTCTACTGTCAAAGTGAAGTTAATGCAACAGAAATGTATAAGCCGGAGAACATTGTTGACATGTTCATTCGGTTGACATTGCGAAACTTTCTCAAAATTAAGTTCCATCTCAATCATATCCGAATATCTATTCTTTTTTTCAGATGCAGTTGCAAGCCCGCAAGATCCCAACTATCAGATGCTTTGCGAACAATACGAGCAGTTTAAACAATCCAATTTCCACGACTACGCTTTCAAATGGTCAGTTATTTCTTGACGATAGTGATCATCAGTTTGTGATTTCATAACATCAAGAATCTCAATATAAAACTTGTGTTTCAGGTGCAATAATTTAGCGGAATACATGCAATTTGAGTACTGCGATACTCATATGCAAGTTTGCAAACGTGTCCCGTCTCTTCACTACTTCAAAACAACGGATAAAAGATGCCCAAAGACTTACAACGAATTTAAGAAGTATCTCGAACATCACAATCTTCGACACAATATTTTGTAACCCACACACTAACTGCCCTCTTTTTGCTTTAACGTACAGTTTGATCTCTAATATAATTCATGATTATACTTAATAAATTTGTTGGAAGTAAACTTTTGTTTCCAATCAAAACCCAAGCAGAAAGTTTTAGATGCTATTAGTTGTTAGAGAGAACAATGAAGATGAATAAAATGGCTAACAACTAAGTAATTTGTGTACAAGCACATTCAATGTCACTGTGATGAATCATATGAGTTGACGAATAAGGCACTTCGATTAAGGAAGTCGATGTTTGATTGAATCTTTCTTGTCACTTTTCGCCAATCGTGTTGAACTGTTCAATTAGAAAACACAAAACCGGACGTCTCTCAATCGAAACACAAAAACATCCGAAGACCAAGTGAACTGCTCCCGACAGGCTGCTTCTCCAAATTTCGCTCAATTGGCGGTTGATTTCACTCAAACCGCGCACTACGTTCGTCTTTTTGTTTACGATAAAATGCGTGCTGAAATGTTACCGTTAGTTTTGTGGTTGGCATTGTTCGGTTGTTGTGCCGCTGTTTTCCTACACGTGCCAAGTGGATTCCAAGGTGAGTTCGAAGTTCATAAACAACATTTAGGCTTTCAGGCCTCATACCGCCCGAATTGGAGGAATTGAATCAAAACTTCACATCCAAACAGGAGTCGTTCTTAGAGGACGCCATTCTTTTGTTGGGCGAAGGAAAAGGCGATGCGGTCCAATATCTGAAACGACGAGATCCGACCTTGGCGAAAATCGCTGCTCCAGCTTTCCGCTCGGTTGAGAAGAAATTGGAGAATTTGAATCCGAGATCAATCAAATTCATCGGACAAGTGAGTTGCCGATGCGAATAAGATGCACGAAGGCATTTTAGCTCATGGAGTTTCTTAGTTCGATTCCCGATGATCGTCGACCTGACAAAAACGGAAATCCAAAAGTTCCGAAGGAGGTTCACGAAATTTCTTTGGCTTCCACGTGGTTAAACGAACTGAACAACGAGACGAGAACCGAAATCGAACGAGTGTTCCCGCAAATTGCAAAAACGCTCGAAAGTAAGTTCGAAGATCGATGCATCAACACGATAGTTTAGGCAAAGAATTCGATACGCACGCAAGAAACGAAATGAGTCGAAACGGATGGGTGATCAATTGAGTTCCGGTTAACGTTTTGTTGTACAAAAACAAGTTGACAATAAACAGATTAGTCATTATTGGTTCAGCAACAGTTTATACTCGAAACAAAACTGAAAGACATTAGAGCGATGTGGAAAATAACAAAAATCACCTAACATATTTAACATCACAGCATTATTAAGGAGATCATTTCACATTTCGGTTTGCTAGAGTAGACTTTCGATTTGCTACTTGAGATTGAGTGGCAGTATGTTGCTGATGAAGGAGCTGCTGATAGGCTTCGAATTGAGGCATTGCCAAACGAAGAGCACTTTGCTGTTGAAGAGTGAGTTGATTGATTGATGCCATGGACAATTGTTGTTGAGTTGCAATCAGGTAGGCGTGAAGTTGTTGTTCGTAGGATTGCGCTCCAGCTTCCGATGTTGATTGTTGAAGAGAAGTTGATGCTGCTGAGGTTATAGTTGATGTTGAAGTTGATTTTACCGCCAGTGAGACGTTCGTTTTCGCATTCAAAAAAGATGCATTCAGCGGCATTGTAGTTTGAATCGGAGCTGCTGATAACTTCGGTTGATTTATAATCGGAACTGTTGAAGCCGGTACTGACGGGGTTGTTTTCCGAATCACAGGATTGGAAATCGAACGTACAATTGAACCGTTAAACGGCACTCGTGGTTGAACAACAGGATTTGAAGTTACAGTCTTCATCAAGTTTGAACGATTTACCGATGGGACATAAGCCGACGTTGTAACAGTTGGTTTTGGCGGTAAATTCGATTTGATCACTGGCTTTGGAACTTCTTGATTAGGATTCACAGTCGGTAATGCTTTCGGCACTTTCGATTGCTGAACTTGAGGTTTTGACTGTTGATTTTTCAAATTAGTTTGTTGATTGTGTGCTTTCAACGGCAGTTGATTAACAGTGTTGAGTTGAGTCAAAAAGACGCTGCAAACTCGTTGAGCTTCTATTGGTGGGAGCGATGCGATAGTTGCGGCAAGTTGTGCTTGTTGTTGAGCCGTCAATCCCATCAGAAGCTGTGAACTTGTCGGAGTTGTTTTTGTACTTGCGACTGTTGATAGCGATATTTGTTTGGGAATTGGCGATGAGTTAGACGAACCACTTGATGTTTTCATAAGCGATGGAACCGAAGAGATGCTGTTGTTTAATGGAACTTTTGGGTTTTGCGGCGAGTTCATCGAATTGCGAATTGTCGACTGTTGTGTAAACTGAGAAATAGTAGCCGTTGGATTTGGTTTGGAATTTGGAATTGTCGTAGCTACGGACACAATAGAAGATGAATTCATGATTGAAGCCGCCAACTTTTGTGCAATAGAATTCTGTAGCAACACAGAAGGCTGACTTGTTGTTGGCTTCGAACTCAAGCTCTGTGGCGATTGAAACAGTGTTGGAAGTGCGTTCGATTTCGGATTGGCCATTGTACCAGTTGAAGGAGATACAGCAGATTTTGCAGGTTTCGGTTGTTCTGGAATGACAAGTGGATTTGCAGGTACAGTTGGTTGCGGTTGAACAGCAGAGAATTGTGGGGTTTGTGGTTTTAAACGTCCCGAAACTTTTTTTATAGCGACCGACGGTGAAAGTTTTGGTGCCGTAAATTCTGACAGCTGATTGGAAACATGAGTAGTTGATGTCATAGGCGTTGAGATCACTGGTTGTTTCGGCGTCTCTAATGGCGCTATCTGAGTCGAAATCAGTGCTGTAGTTTGAGTAGGCGCAGTTAAAGATATAGGCACAGAAAACGACGTCGTAGGTTGCGACAATACAGGAGGTGATTTCACTGGCGATTCTAATATCTCTGTGCGAACTAACTTCGATGTTGGCGCTCTGCCGACCATTCGCTTCGTTTGCGGTTGAGATTCCACCGCGATTTTTCTTTTTTGTCGCCGTTGGGGAGTCGAAGCAACTGCATTCTGAGTAACAGTCGTCGTGGTTTTGTCGACATTGTCCTGTTAATTGAAAACTTAATTGCAATCAAAAAATATTCTACTTACATCGTTGGTTTTTTCTGTCGTTTTTGCTTCTGCCTTCCGACGTCCTCGTTTCTTCGGTTCTTTTGTTTGGGGCGTCTCTTCGTGTTCGGGTTGAATTTCGTCGATCTCATTTGAAATTAATTCGTTTTCAACGCCACAATGGACGAAATAACCACCATAGCGTGTGGTTCGATCGTTCGTTCTCACTGCGTTGTTTGGCGTTTGGAGCAAAAACTAAAGTGCAATGCTTACAGAAACAACCAAACCAACTAACCTCAACTACATCGCTGTCGTCGACGAACGGATCTTCCCGATCGTATCCCGTTCCTTTTTGCATTAGGTTTTGCGGCACGATTTCGCCAGAATTTCGATTCATCAGACTACGGTGCGCCTTCGAACTCGTAGAAGAGACCTCGACATCCTCGTCGTTTTCGAAATCAGCGTCCGAGTCGTTCTCGTCAACCAGAAACTTGTCGACAATCTAAATGTAAACTTCAACTAGCATACAGAACACACGAACTCACGTTCAAGTTGCCGCAAAGATCTTCAAAGTCGATCTCCGTGTATTTTCGACGGTTTGGTTTTTGCAGTCGAACTTCGATTCGTGTCATTGCATCGCGTCGAGTTTCTCGTTTCTTCTTCTTTAACAAAATGTCCATGTTGTCGTCTGGAAATCAATCTAATCTTGTGCTTATTAAGTCCGCTAAACATAAACGCAAATGAACGACGCTTTCGACGAAGAATAATTGGAATTGAGGTCAGGATTACAACTCGAATCAAACTAAGAGTTAATGTTCAATACAAAGAATATTCCCGATCTGTTAATTCTGTAAAATGAAGTAACAAAAAGCTGCCGCTCATATACAATCCTTCTGGAGTACTTGGTTATCGAGTTATTGATTTTCCATTTCAGAACTAAAAACAAGTGAAGGCACTCAACTAGTCCCCGTTCATTGGTTTCCATACGAACAAATAACATCTGTTATCGAAAGCAACATGCAGTTTTTTAGGACTGAAGCTTGGGAAAAGTATAACCGTTTATCAGCCACTACGTGTACGAAAAGAATTGTACGCTAACGATCGTTGTGCTTGGCAAAGAGCAGACTACCTTACAACGCCACAATCTAGTGAATGAAGGAAGTGGCGTTGTATCAACCAGTTTTCGATGCTCACTAGGGAAGATCCACTTTTGTTAGCACTCGATACCCGCGCACACTATACACCAAAAAAGCGTCGGGACAAAGTAAGTAGACGGCACTTTCCCGACGTTTGCCTTACGGTCAATGCGATTTATAGGGTGAGCGGCGGTATTTGACAATCTGATCGCATCCGAACAAAAAATAAAAAATGAGTGAAATTTTTTGGTTTAATTTGAAGAACGAGCGTCCAAAAATGCGCGGGTTTAACAGAGAACTTGCGGGACCCGTATCTCAACGCTCAGGGCTTCCCCGCAAAAACTGATTAAACCATTCGAATCCCCTCGACAAGAGCAATTTGTTGGTATATAGTGTGTGCGGGCATCGAGTGGTAACAAAAGTAAGTTCCTAGTCGGAACACACCTCTGCTCAAGCATCAGAAAACGACGTCGACTGCTTGATGGCATCAGCGGACTTTGGTTTTCGTCTTATCACATTTATGCAAGTGTTTAAGTAGTTGACTGCAAAACGATCATCGTTCTGTGCCACATAGTTTGCATAATACTTCTTTGCATAACAAGCATCTTCTGAACTAATTTGCATAATTAACGATGCAAAAACTGATGTTCGATCAAATTCCACGACTCTTTTGCATTCCGGTCACAGACATTCGATTTAACTGGTGACTTGACTTCTCTCCGTTCGTGATGACTTCTGATCCCAAGAACTCCGATGTTTTGCCACAGGAAGGCGAAGTTCTCAGGTCGAAACGAGCAACCTACGAGGTGAGCTCATTGCTCAGCTTTTGAGAAGTAGTCACGTTATGTTTTAGGTCGTGAAACTTCTGGGCAAAGGCGGCTTTGGAGCGGTGTACGAAGTTCGCGTCAAGGACAAACCGGAACTTCATTACGCTGCGAAGTTTGAAACTTACGACGTCAAGAAGCCCGTTCTTTCAATGGATTGTCGAGTTCTTCGTGGTGCCTATCAAATCCAATCGCCGCATTTCTGCGCAATCCTCGACCGCGGAAAAACACTCGAACGTTTCCGCTACATTGTCATGAAGTTGGTGGGACGCAATTTGTGGGACTTACGAATGGATCGACCGACCAGTCGTTTCACCATGAGCACTTCACTGAAGGCTGCTGAGCAGTCTCTGATTGCAATCGAGGATCTTCATCGTATCGGATATTTGCACAGAGACATTAAACCCGGCAACTTCGCCATTGGTCGACCGGAGACAAACGAGCAGCAGATCGTCTTCATGTTGGACTTTGGGCTTTGCCGCAAGTTCGTCGGGTAAGTTTCAATCACTGATCTCAGACTGATTGTTTTAGTGAGACCGCGGACAAGGATCTTCGAAAGCCTCGTGAAGTCGCACCGTTTCGCGGAACTACTCGCTACGCTCCATTGGCAGCGTTAAATCAACAGGAACAGTCGCGAAAGGATGATATCGAGGCCTGGTTCTACATGGTCGTCGAGTGGACTGCTGGGCAATTGCCATGGAAAAAAATGAAAGGGCCGGACAAAGATAGTGTTCGCAAATGGAAGGTAAAGGCTCGTATGGCCTCTCACGTGGATGAATTCTTGATGTTGTGTCCGAAGCGAGAGTTCAAGCGCATCATCGACTACGTGGACTCGTTGAAGTACCTTTCCATTCCGGACTACGACTTTGTCTACTACTGCATTCAAAAGGCTTGCGAGGTGAGGTCTTGAATGTATCTCATCACTAACTGTTTCATTTCAGGTACACAACATCAAACCGAACGAACCGTTAGACTGGGATCCATGCAGGAACTACACGGGACCAACTAAAGCTGACCGTGACAAGCGCATTCGTTTGGTGGCCGATGACAACGATCAAGTCGACGACGATACGGTGAAGGAGAAAGCAAAGTCGGACAAGAAGTGACTGAGAATTTGAGCGAATAAACCTGGAAACCAAATTTGTCATTTTTATTGAGAGATCAAAAAGAAAGTGAAAATCGATTCACAGCGTTTTGGTTCAAGTGCCAACTGGAGCACAAGGTTCTTTTCAAATCACTAATCTGACTCTTTTCGAGATACACAATCAATCAATTTGCACATCTGCACATACAAATCACTTGATGTTGGCCACCACCAAATCCACGTGTTCGATTTCCGCTTGGTAGTCATGGACTACAAAAATATGATTGAAACTAATTGAAAGCTATCAAAGATACGTTCATTGAAGTCAAATTACAAGTATAGATAATGGAAACAAATGACAGAAATCGAACTTCGGAATCATAAGAATACAGTTTCTAGCATTTGCGATTCTGTCATTCATGTTCCTTCAGATGAATGTCGACGACCTCGACAACTTCCTTCTAAGCATCCAGTAAACTCAGTTGGTCTCCAGCTCTTATTGACTGGGTATTTCAGTAGGACGTCGTTCGGAAAGCAAATTTGATTCCTCGTTCAAAGTTGGCAAATACGATTTACGATGCTATGAGAGTTGGTGTGCTAAAATGTCTCATCGTCCAAACTATGACTCCAATTCCAAGATTGTGAGCAGTCGCATTACAGAAGAGGAGTCGATTGTGACAACCAAAAGAAGATGTTCACAAAGAAGTACATGATTCCAATGATGAAGAACAGTCATTAGTGTAGAAGCTTCTGCGAAACAAACCGCAATTTCAAAGTCTGTCGAGTGTCGTTTTTGTTGTTTCTGTGATTTGGGATCATAAATGAGTGGGTTGAAATGATTTCAATCGGATTCTCTCGCATTAGAAACTGAAATGGAAAATCGCATTTTGCGTCAAAACGTTTTCTCAACCTCAAAGTTCCTCGTCATGTCTGTTTCTATTTTCGACTTTCCGTTTTGTTGCACTTTCGATTTCTCTGTTTATTCGGTGAGATGTTCCCGATTCTATGGCGTACAGTCAAAAAAACACCGCGTACTCAGAAGTTCAAGTTCGAATACGAAAAGCCACATGGTGAGTTGTGTTTGGTGTTTTGCGTTGAGTTTGTTTTCAGCAACGACAACACTTTTCCGTTACCCGGCGATCTCAACTATTTGGCTCATCAGACCCAGAACCCACTTCGTTTCGTCGAAGTGATGGGCATCTTGTGGAAGCGGTTGAATGAGGACGCAAAGCTGTGGCGACACATCTACAAGTCACTCATTGTTCTGGAACATCTGCTCATTTGCGGTCATTCGAACGTCGTCGAACAGGCTCATGAGAACATTTCCGTTCTTCTGCGTCTTCAAAACTTCCAATTGCACGCCGGAAAAGTCGATCACGGATTGGTGATCCGAGAGCTTGTTGCGCGTGTTCTCGAGCTTTTGAACTCACCAGAAAAGTTGAAAGAACGACGAAAAGAAGCTGCAGAGAAGAAACAACGTCGTGCGTCAACTCCCGCCCCAGTAGCTTCCAATTCTGTTCAGGTCGCTAATCAGTCAAAGAAACGTCAGTTTGGCGATCATTCGATTCACAAACTCTTTTTGTTCAGAACGTCGTTCCGAGCTCTTGGCGTCTGCACCGAATAACAAAGAAGAAGAAAGTGCTCAGTTGCAACTCGTGATCGCTCTTTCTCATCGAATAGCCGACAAACCCAATCGTCCAACCAATGAGTTCGGAATCGAATCGGCTCTTGAGTTTGCTTCTCAAGAGAAATCGGCGCTTGACGAGGAGCTCTTCGTTCCCGAGTGTCCACCGGTTTGTTTTTTTGGCTTTTCTAGCCACTAATCTATTCGTTTTCAGGCGGTTCTCGGTCTTTCCGTAGATCAACAAGTGACGACGGCAGCCGATGAGTCTCAACCGCTTATCGACGTTTTCTCACTGGTTCCGAGCACAACCACAGAATCGGAAGCTCAACCGGCAGATCCATTGGCTTGGATTGGCGATTACAATCAGGCGACAATAACGGCCACCGTTCAATCGTCTTCAGCTCCTCGGAATCATTTTTCTCAAGAATTCAACTCATCCAATTTTCGTGTCTAATCGTAAACAAATAAAACTTTTAATAGCTAGTGGTTGATGTCATTTGAATGATCTACCAGTAAGTTCGAATAAACATTTTTGTTCGCTGCGATTTGAAAACTTAATGATCAAAACGACATAGAGAATTGGGCGTTTACTTGGATATTTAGATCAAAACAAGTACCGTATATGCTGAGATCGAGGGGCCGTCTGGAATAACCGGACACTCTCTAATTCACAGACACTTCGACAAATTGAAGAGCATATCCCTTTATTTCGGAATATACGGTATGTTTTAGGAAGCCGGAGACTCTGCTCAACTTGGCATTTTCAACTGCAGTCCATCTTGTTGACCGATAAGAACCAGAATTCAATGTTTGACAAATTCCCTTTGAATGGAAGAATGTTAAGGGAAAGCGGAGTGATTGTCCTCATGATTATCGCTATGAACAAGCTTATCAGCAAGTAAAAAGAAGAGTAGTTGAGGAACTGGGATATGAACCTAAACCAGAGAACAAGTCTCCTCTAATGTTCGTATTCTAGAATATGTCCACGTATTCAGCAAACGTCAGAAGAAGTACGTTTATTTCCGATGAAGAAACAAACACCAGTTACTTGCAAGTCTCTTCCTTAGGATATGCGTCGCCATTGTCCTTCGCTGAAGTTTTCTTTTTCGATTTATCCATTGCTTCTTTTTCCTTCCTCTTCTTTTCCCTCTCTTCCTTTTCCTTCGCTTCCTTTTCCTTCGCTTCCTTTTCCTTCTCTTCCTTTTCCTTCTCTTCCTTTATCCTCCTCTGCGCTCTTTCGGCCAATTTTATGGCGTGCACTTCGTCTTCTCTGAAATTTTCCAATCGCTCCCAACAATCAAGAATTGCGCGAAGGATCACCGCGGTATGCCACATTTCTGGTGATCGAGTTCGTCCACTTTTCGTATACTACAAATACAAGAAATGAATGGATAAAAATACTTACGCTGCTGACGGATATTCGTCTGTAAATTCGCTCTTCATCTCTAATAACGTTCAATTGTTTCTCGTTCTCGATCGGATGCTTTTTCAAAAAAGCAAGAACGCGGGTTTCAATTTCATACTGGGACAACTGGGCCACTGGTATAAACGCCAACAGCGTATTTGTATGCTCGTTTGCCAACTCATCGGTTGGCCAACTGAATTGAGCAGGTACTTGCAACTCAGGAGCTTTTTTCATTTCAGGTTGTTTTGTCTTTGGATTCACTTTTGTCACGATCTTCTCTGGAACCTTCGGCTTTTCGACTATGGCCGCTTGCTTGACTGCCTTCTTGACCGGATTATTCATGCCATCATTTTTGACGTCTGCATCGCATTCTTCGTCCTTCTTGCAGCAACAACTGATTACAACGCTAACCGTAATCAGGATAATGGCCAAAATCAATAATAAAGCACAAAGACTGAAATCGACGATTAGTTTCCATCGATTTGAGTACTCACCAAATGACTACAATGCCCCATATAGGGAACTTTTTTTCCGTATTTTCGTCCTCAAAGACAACAGTGAGTGAATCGTCCTGGAAACTCGAATTCAAGAACTGAAGGGATCAGAAACAAACCAATTTCAAACCGACGACGTCTGCTTGATCAAGGTTGAGCGTAATGGTTGTTTGTGCCTTTCCATCGTCTCCGAGTGCGAATGGAGATTTTTTGCAAACTTTGTGCTTTGCGTTTGAACCTGATTGAAACGTAACTGCTGTAGGTGTTGCTTCAATTTTGATTGGCGAATTGTATGTATCAGAATTATCACCTTCTAAAACTAGCAGCTAAACGCAATTAGTAATTTGAACATACCCGGTTTAAAACTATGAAGACCCCTTGAAAAAACGCCTTTTATGATGCAATTGCCGATTATTATTGAACCACTAAACAAGAACATTTAAGAACGTTTGATGATAAACCCACTCGAAGTCTCCCGATTCTCCTTTGATTTCCATAATCGCTGTGATCGTATCCGAATTGCTCTTCACATTGACAGACATCTGTTTGCACGGACCCTTCAACGTTCTGTATGGTCATAAGTCATGTTCTTTAAGCTGTAAACTCACTTTCCGTTCAAACAATTGGCCGACTCGGCTGCTACAAACATGGCCGCCAAAACAACGACAAACAACATCGAAACAGCTCCACCATTGAAGCGTCTAGACGTCGACTTCCAACAGCCGCCAAGAACAAAGTCGAAGACTACCATCCACAAAGAACTTCTATATGAAAAAAGTGACTGAAAGCAAATCGAAATTCAAGTTCTAAATTATGTAAACTCTAAATATTCAGCTCTCTAGTTTAACCAAGAAGTCGTCTACGGTAAGAACTCAAGAAGATCATTTAGTTCTTGATCGGTCGTTTCGATGGAGTCAATCAAATGGAACTTTTTGCAATGAAATTGGGGAAAGAACTGATGTCTTCGAAAGCTCACTGAGTGGTGGTTTTAGCCAAAGTCTTTACTCACTGCTACTTGGAGTACAGACCTAAAGTCTCGACTTGGTACGTGGTTTTCATGTCACTGGTCGTCAATTTGATGGTCATTCCTCTGTTGCACAATCGTTCAAGTGTTCTTGCAAGTCCCAACAATCACCAGAAGTAAACATTCTGCTGAACTTCAAACTGAAACACAATGAACATTGCTGATAAGAAGTGATTGATAAGAAGGTTGGTTATCAGAAACAAATGACATTCCTTGACCAATTGATTGTTGTTATTTCTAATCGTACCTAACTCTCTCCTACAGACTACTTCTAGACATTCGAATAAGATGACCTTAAATTAACCTCCAATAAAACACTCGATCTTCGCAACCAATCGGCCTCAACGTCCTCCAACGAAAAGAGTGCGCGTCAACAAGAGAGCGACCGACGACTCGAATGCGCTCGAAAAAAGCGTCTAACCCATGGGTTTCAAAGACTTGAAAGGTGCAGGTTATGCGATTATTTCATTCAGCTCCTCAGGTTTATAACCTATCAAAAAGGTTGGTATACGAATCCGACGAAGTCGTGATTTGAATTGGAAATTTTGGAACGCTCTGCTTTCAATGGCAGAGCACATATTCTGATGAATAACCTGGAGCTGTCTAGAAATTAACTCGCTAAGTGAGATTCTGCCGTAACATTGAATGCGCCAGTTTGTATCGCACAGCCGGGTGATTCAATGGTCGAACGAACTTCGACTGTTTGCCAGTACCACGAAATTTCTGATTCGATCATTTTTGTCGTTTAGAGTCTTTTGGTTAGTCGTCAAAGTCCTCTAATTTGAAACCCACGAGTATCCAACAACTAAGAGATGCCGTTTAAAGAAAAATCTCTCGAAACCTCAACGAGGTCTGTTCGACTCAATCAGTAAACTCTACCAAGCAGATCCCGGATATCTAGCTGCTCGAATGCGGCAATTCCTCATGCTCTTATTTACGATTTTGTTTTCTATTCGACTTTCGGTCCACAAAACCAAGTAACAACTCCGAACGACATTTCTCGACTTTCGAGTGTATCTGCTCATTACAAAAACTGAAAGTCATTCAATTGTCATCGGGTTGCGTTGTTTTTGTGGCGCCAGTAGCTTTTCGGTTTGAAATAAAATGTGCGCGGAAAGCGTTGCTTTTCTGATGACTCATAGGCACTTAACAGAAGCGATGGGAAGAAAAATTGCAACAACATCAAATGTCTTCTCATAACGATCTTAGAGCGTGGTTGGCCGAGTGGTCATGGCGGCAGTCTCCCGAGCTGTTGCAAGGCTTAATGCCGAGCATTACGGGTTCGATTCCCGTGCCACGCAAAACATTTTCATCTTTCTTTTCTTCCATAATGTGAAATGTTTTGTGTAGCACAACCAATTGACAACATCATTTCGGGCCTCTGATACGTCTATCCTCGTAATTAATCGAAAGATCTCGATCTAAATAACTGAATTCTATACATGACATATAGTTGTGAACAATCAGAGGTAATTGTCGTTGATCATAGCAACCAATCAATCACAAGCCTCTCAGAACTCTTGCTTCCTATTAGTTGGTTATGTTTGAGTTAAATTCGACCAATCGATAATCCCGAACTTGAGTTCTTTTCGAAGTTCATCTGAATATGAACCTGGAATTACACTTGAAACTTTAGAGTACTGAACTTAGAATTGGAATTGAAATTTTACATGAAAGTTACCAAATTTGACTTCCAGAGCAAAATTACTTGAGAAAACTTAAATTGGAAGATTGACGTTCTGATGTACGGCCATGTTTCTCAGTTTGCAATCGAATTTGCCGTGATCTCGGACGCGAATGAAAACATACACTCGACTTTTCTGCCTTCAGATTATCAACTTTCTTTTCGTGGCTAGTTAATTTCTTTCCTCGAACTTGCTACTATTTCGTATGTAACAGAACTCAAGCTGTTTGATTTCAGTGCCTCTGATATGAAATGTCAAATTTCGTCAGAGTTTGGCGCCATTGAGTGATCAGCCCAAAAAGGCCCAAATCGAAGATACGTTCGTGATGGTGTATTCGGACGAGTGCTTCGTGATCAGAACGTTCAATTCTACGTTCGTGTCACTCCGAAGTTCCCGACTGAAAACGAGAAAACCGAGTTTTGATCCACCCTCCAGTTTACGGAGAATCATGGCTACCGGAAATTATGACCGAATACGAACTGTGTTCGGAACGAGACGATGGAAGAGAGACCGAATTACAACGTGACTTTTTCTTCGTTATTTTCCCAGTTTGCCCTTCAGATTTTGCTACCGAATTCAAAGAGCTTGGTCTCAAGTCGGACAGCTATCGGGGCTTAACAACCGAAGAGTTTCAAAAGGTGGCTGAAGATCGGGAAGTTTTCATCGGTTGTCGAATTCTTATGAACACTGTGGCAGATGATGACGACAAGGCTGTAGATGTGAAGCTTGCAATGAAGGTCAGTTTCTTCCAAAGATCTAGATTTTGTTCAGAGCTTTCATGCTCTTAAATAGCTGATGCGTAAGTCACAGACTGCTAGTCATTGAAACGATTCAGAAGATAATCTTACAAAAACTCGAACTTTGTAAATTTGGGCTTGTAGTGTACGTCGAATCGCTACAAATAAATCTCGTGAAGATGTATGGTAAGGGAACAGTGTGTACAACAACAGCGATTTCGGCCATCATTTTTAGATTTCATTCCGATGGACGAACTGAAGGAATTAGTAAACGATCAATCATTTACAGTTAATTGTCAAGTTGAACTGGTTACGATGAACTACAGCAACCAACCCTCGAAGGTTCGATCAAATCAAGCAAACGGTCGAAACGTCTCGAAAACTCCAACAAACGTCCGCCCAAGTTTCAATCCTCGATCGTCACCAAAACGTCGTCGGGAAACAGTAGACACAAAGTGAGTGGAAGTCTTGATAGTACGTTTTAACTTCTATTATCATTTTAGTCGGACACCTGTGATCTCATCTGATTCTGAAACGGATGTCACAAGTTCGACGAGTGAAGAAATTTGGAGCTTCTGTTTGAACCATCAATTTACGGACTACAAAATTTCCACATCAGCCAATGAGAACAAGTACTTCTTTAACGTAAGTTATAACGACTTGAATACTTTAAAGCTTCCTCTTCAGATTCATCGTAACATTTGAGCATCGAAATCTGGCAACTTCAAAAACTACTCCCTTGAGAACAACCGAACATCGACCGACAACGCCGGTGCCTACGTGATCTTGGCTATGGAAACAAGTGATACTGAAATGACGAAGTCAATGAAAAAGTTCGTCCGAAGCTCATCTGACAACCACTCGAAGATCTGTTCTTTAAAAGACTTTCATTCGTTACTCGAAACCAACGCCGAAGAGTTCGAGAAAGCAATCGATTTCTATACCAGCTCCTGAATGATGCTGAAACTCATTAATTCCTGTGTATGTTTATGTTGTTTTTAATTGTTGGAATAGCGTCGTTATTGCGATAAAAATTTGTTGTTTTTACGGTTTTCTTGACATAACATTGTAACAGAACTGTGAATGCACAACTATCAACACATGTCTTTGACCAAACAACCAGCAATCCGAGTGTTCATAGTCGACATTCTCGATGTTTGTTGATGTGTTTTCACTCGTCCAGTAAAATCTTTTCTTTATTAAGAATACGAAGATTTATAAACAAAATGTTCTTTAAAGAGAAATAGAACTTGTACCCGGTTTTGAAGACCGAAAAAGCCAAATATGTTCAATGGAAAACGAGAGCATCTGAATGGCATTAAGAGAAATGAGCACCACCGAGTTACACGTTTCGAGAGACAATCTTAAGGATTGCAGTAAGCAGACACACTATTAACATTAATGACACGTGAAAATTTAACTGTTTTCGTCAAGGAAAATTGGCGGGTTTTGAGTTAAATCCATTCGCAACAACAACGTTCCACTTGAAGCCGCTGATGCAGTTGTTCCGGCGGTGCTGCTCGAACGAGCCGTTTCGTAAGAGCCGTCAGATGGCGGTCGTTGATGCGAATTCGATTGGTTGTTGTAAAGCTGAGTGTTGGACAAACGCAAGGCAGCCATGGAAGCACATCGATGACCGTGTTCATTGCATAGCGGTGATTGAGGCATCTGAAAAAGAGAAGAATAAGATCGAATGACTCAGTTGTAAACTTACATCACCAATCACACCGTGAGGACCAAAACCGACGGGAATGTCGGAAGCACGGCAGAATCCCGTGGATGGAACTGGAGGAATTGGTGGTAATTGAACTTGGGATGGATTGGCGGGATGTTGTTGGTAAATGCGGTAATGTTGTTGTTGAAAAGCGTAATAGTCCTGTGGAATTGTCGCATACGTGTGGTCACAACAATGAGCATCGTGCACGCCACCAACTGTTGGAACGTAAGTAGGAAGAGCGTGAGGATCGTCGAAGAAATGTCCGAGTGATGCGTTCGAATGCTTCGCAAATCCACTGACTGGCTCGTTGTACGAAAACTAAATACAACAATAAAACGACGTTGTTGGTAGTCGTAAACCTACGTTAATACTCGAGTTGTGATTCGGGTGGCCCTGCACAATTGGTGAGAAGACCGAAGTTTTCGGAAGATTGTCAGCTCGTAGTTTCTTTCCATTCTTGTGCCAAAACAGTTTGCTCGAGAACTGAAATTCGAATTCAACAGTGTGATTGATTAGACCGTAAACTTACAAGATGTTTGAAGCTCAGAACTCGCAAAGTAAACAACGTTTGAAGCAAATTCGTAGCGACCACCGTCCACAACCAGAAAGTGACGGGAGTGGAAACAAAGTTCAAGGCAAGCAAACAGAAAGCATCCATGGAGATGATCAACGGAATCAAGTGAACGAAAGATTGACGAACCGAAGTGATTGTTTCGGCATCCGTTCGACAAGGCATGTAGCCAACAGCTGAACGTTTGACCAGAAGGTAGGTGGTGAACAGCGCAAAAAGAAGGTGCAAACTGATGAGTAAAATCAATATAGTGAAAACCACAATCGTCGACGGTCGTTGCAGCGGTTGAAATCCACGAAGAAACAAGGAGAAATTACCAGCACTAAAGGCTAAGAAAGTGATCATGATCAATGGCAATCCATAGCCGACAACGTAATGCATCACGTGGGCATCCAATTTGCGACTGTTGAGCAGTTGAACGAGTGAGTAGGTGAACTGAAAGAATTGAAGAAGAATCCACGAAACCGCAACGAAAACCGCCGCATGAAGCAGATAGAAGATGATTGATGCGAGAGTCTGAAATTCGAAAATTAATCGGCTTTGACTTGGCTCCAAACTAACTCCGTGACGTGGCAACAAAAACCACAGGGATAACAGGAACTCGGCGAAAATGATGGCAACACAGAAACTGCGCGGAATGAACGGATATTTGGGTCTTTCGTCGACGAAAACCATTCCAGCAATATACACCAACATACCGAAAGCTGCGAGCGCACAGCTCATGTACAAAGCAATCGATTCTTTGTTGAAACCATTGAAGATCTGCGCATCACATGTCGACGAGACAACAGCGAAGTCGCCACTACCGGTGCATCGACAAATTGTGGTCGTCGAGTTGGTTTCCACCAAAACACACGATCCATCGGCAACAAAATCGCGATCTTCAGTCGACCAACGTGCACATTGGATTCGAATTTTGGGATCAACTTTTCGTTTTGTCGAGAAGCTCAAAACCGTCGGAACCTCTTCATTTGCTGTAGAATCACCGGCCGTTAGCGAACGAACTTCCGACCACGTGCTCAACAGTTTGGAAACAACCGTCCGACGACATTCGTCGACTTGAGAAGTTGCAGCGTCTCGAATCAGGAATCCGCCCAAATTTGCGATTGCCGTAAATGACAATTTGAATTCTGAGTGAATTGGCGAGTTGGTGGTCGGTAGTGAGAACAGAACACGATCTTCGATGTCAAATACCGTAGACTCGGGAAGTTCGACTTCTGATTTGCTTCGACTCACGGCCGCAATTCCCAAGACTGTTGGACGTGAAACAAACTGCTCATTTACACTCTTATGTTCGGCCATGCTCTCTGCCAAATTCTGCAAGGATCGCTGGACGGCAAACAGAAGAGTTTGAGCGGTCGAGGTTTTGTCTCGCGGCGACAAGTCAATCCAACCATCTCGCTGGCTTATTTGCAGTAACTCGTTGGTCATTTCGATCGTAATCTGCAAACTCAGTGTCTTCGGATGAACATTTGTTTTGAGCTTACTTTTGCAGTTGTTGAAAGCTGCGGCTGATTGTGCACGGAAGCCGGGAATCGATGATTGTGGTTCTGAATCCGCATCAAGGTTTCGGCCAATTCGATAAGATCGCCGCCAAGAAGTTTCTCGTGTCTCACGTGTTTTTGAACATCTTCCAGTAGTTCAATCGGCACTAAGAAGTCGGATTTCCACGTCTAGAATACAGTTGAATGGATTCGAATTATGACTACTCACTTGTTGAAGATCTTTTTGCAACGATCGAAACGAAGTCGTGATGCAATGGCTCAAATCCACTTCCTCACTCCATTGACCATTCGAACGACAGAATCGACGTGCTTTGCCATGAGAACCCAACGGACAAACGGTTTCCAGTTGTTCTCCCACAGTTGTTTGAGTCCATTGAACTGCACGGTAGAATTCGGCGGCACAAGAAGTCGGTTGTTCGTTTTTATCGTTTGTTACGCTAAAAACCGATTTCGTTTGTCTTGTTGGCGGTTTGTTTCTCTTACACTTCATAGTTGACTTGATCATCAGTTGGCGCCACCGAACGAGTTTCTTCGTCGATCTCCGGTTTTGCGGTCGTTGATGGAGGAGCTGAAAACGGCAATTTATTAATCTTCAGCTCATTAAATGACTCAAAGGCTATGAGATTAAATCGGATTACAAGTCCCCAAGTCCCCAGATCGCGATCTTAATCTCCGCTTGTCATCTTCTTGTCGATCGCAAATCAATTCGATGGCAATAAAACTGACAAGCATACTCGAACACTTAAACATAGCGATGCAAAAGAAGTCATATTTTCGTTGTTGTACACTTTATATTCGATCAATACAACGTTACATTGTAAATAAGGGGGTACCAAAGAACGAAAGTTTCAGTTTTCTCTCCCCACTATTTTCTAATTAGCAGTTTGGCTAATAGCTGGGTTGTGCGACTTACCGGTCGTTGTAGCAAAAACACAAGTGTACATGGCGTCCAAATATTTCGGAATACCGGGGCACGGATCACCGAGCACCGTTGCATCGACGAAAATCTCACAGGAAGATCGGCCGTTGCATCTGAAGGTTCGTAAAACTGAACGTCTGTTCGAAGTACTAAACTCACTTCTTAACCAAAATCTCTTTTGTTGCATTGTTCAGACAGGTCGTTGAGTAGTCGGTGTTCATCAACGGATTGCACGGATGAACGGAGAAACGGCCGAAATTCGCCAAGTGGATCTCGATCTCTTGGAGTTCGCCTGAACATTCCATTCGCGTCATTTCGCCTTCGCATACTTGGAGCGATTCTGCAAAGTCGAGATTAGCGAAATTGGCCGGTCGCAAAGATGGTGATTAAGAAAAAACAAACGAAAGGTTGCTGACAGCTCTAATGGCCGGTTATTAGCGATTTCTCCCCTAATGACTCCCGATTAGTTCCCCCAACGGTTTCAACTTACTGTTCGTCTCCGTGGAACGGACGCATTGGACGAAGAAGAAGACAAAAAACGCCAATTTCCAACGCATTTTTGCTGAACAGAAAAAGACGCGTTCACATGGACGGACTTGATGATGAGTTTACGATCGCCGTTAAACCACTCCCTTGTGCTGCAAAACATACGAATAAAAACACGCCCTCAGACAACGGCACGCTTCTCGTGCAAATCCGCAGGGGGCGGCGGAAATCAAAAAGGAAGACCGTTTGCTCGGAATTGCACAATCGGATCGTCTTTACCGGCGGCTAATTGCTCACCGTTTGGCGGTCGTCGTGATCGAAATCTCGACGGCGCAAAGAAAACAAACGATCATAAGCGAAAGGTCGTCAATGCGAAAGTAGTGAAGTTTCTGGTGAGCATCTTCCGCGTAAAAGAACACGATGATGAACCGCGTTTCTAGTTGTAAAGTCGATTCCACGGTGAACGTTAAAAACGCTGGGAAAGTCATCTGCATGTTAATTGTCGACTGGTAACCAAAAGGTTTTGGAGACCAAATGAGCGCGTTTATCGGCAAGCAATTTACTCCTCTTTTGTCTTCATTTTGTGGAGAGAAAGTTGTTGGTCGAGGAACTCGTTCCCGCAAAAGCGGCACAATTCGTGCCAATGAATGAAAAGGAATGATCCCACTCGTTTCGCGGCATTCAAATCCGCCTGCTCGGCTTCGGGAATCTGTTGGGATGGTGGAGGTCAAGAGGCCACAAAAGTATCCGCGTTATGTAAAAACAGTTCGCGTGTTTGTGCAAACAGTGACCTTTGGCTTATAAAAAAAACGGACGCTCGACGTTTAACCTGCGATTTTGACTGCCGTTTTGCGTGCGTTGCGTCGCGGCGCAACGAAACGAGGAGGCGGTCGTAGAGGACAGAAAATTTGAATCGTTTTTTTCGGATTGCAAGAAGATTGGACGGCAAATTGAAGGGTATCGACAGGACGGACGTCGTGAAAAAAACAGCAGCTTCAAATGCAAAGCTTCGTGTTTCCCAGTCAATCGAACGACGCAAAGGGGGCCGGACAGTTTTGTGTTGGAAATCGAAAATTACAGGAATTGCGATTTAATGGACGCAAAAAAAGAAGCGACGTTTTGTGCCTGCGGGGACAAACGTGAGCACTTTAATCAAACTAAAACGGATGCGCATTTTCGGCCACGAAGCGCAATTTTCTCGCCTTTTTGACTCTTGGAATTGCAAATCACGTTTGTAATTCGAAAGAAGAAACATTTCGACCCGCAGGCAACCGACCGTCAACCTCCCCAAATGTTTGCTTTGCTTCGCGCAACTCTCTTGGCCACTCGCACTTAAAACGATCGGATGACCAGGAGAATGAATTGCAACTTCGTAGGGGGGAGAAGGCCAACAATTCGTTTTCGACTGTTCAGGCCATTTAATGACTACGCACTAATTAGCTGCGCAAATCGATCCGCCGAATTCGAAACCAGTGAAAACAAAGCGAAGTACCAAACCGGCAAATAGATTCGCGCTAACGAATGGGTTTCCAGTAAACCATCGGATGGAACAACCGACGGCTTGAGGTAGCTGACTTGTGTTTCCTACGGTCGGTGGAAGAGAGTTTGCCAAAGTTTGCGTGCGACGAAATCTGCGCAACGGAAATTGAATTCGACGTCCCAAACGCTTTCGCGCAGGTTTTTCCCAAAACTGAAATTGACAGCAAAAACAATTAGCAAACTTGCCGATGAGTCAGTCAGTTGCATGGAAATGTTTTCGCATGCAAATGTCGAGAAAGTTTATTCTCCGTGGACCGCGATCGCGTGCCGACGCTCCACAGCACAATGTCAAAGAAGAAGACAAAGCGGCTGTCAACGCGCCTCCTCCCACCCATAAGGGATTAAAAGAACGGCCGTCGGATCATGGACAAAACAAGATTTTGCGGTCCGTTTTGCGCGTTTTGCCAATTCGAAAACAAAAACGTGACGAAACGGAAACTTGCGGCGAATCTGCGCGTCAGTGGAAACGAACAAACGCGGAGTTGGGAAATTGCAACCAGAAAACGTAAAACAGATTTCCGGATTCTCGCGGCCAACAACGTATAACAACTTGGTGGGCGGATTAACCATCGGCCTCACCTTTTTGGAGCACTTATGCGAATCGATTCAAGGGCCAACAACAACGCGGAATGGATGATCGCGATCGAAATTACAGACGCAAATTTGCCGAAAAAGACGGACGACTCCCGATGAACGTCTTTTTGGCGCTCGCCTTCTCAAGTTACAATTTGGAAACATTTTCTGAAGGCGTTAATCCACGAACAGTTTGGCCGCTTTCTCATGTGCAGATGCGAAATCAGTGGCGCGCAAAAAGACAAAATGGACAGCCGCCCCAAAAATTGATGGCCGAACAGATCGACTTCCCACTGTGTGCGCTTTTGATCTCAAGAAACACATCCGTCCACGTGCTCGCAAAGTTAATTTGAACAAGACTGTTGATCGCCCGCTGTTAACTCAAAGAGCCGACGGTCAAGTGCAGGGAGGCCAACTTTCAAGTGCTAAAGTTTTCTGACCGTTCGACTTGTGCCACTTGTTATCTCAAACCCCTCACGAACGATCAAACAAACACGCCAAAACGGAAGTCCACGCAAAAATACTTCTGATCCCGCGCCGCCGTTTTCCTTTCTTTTCCAATTAAGACGCGTCCCTTCCAAAAAGCTTCTTTAAGGAATTCGATTTGCGCACGCCGGGAAAGTTTAAACGCTTGGCATTTCGGCCGCAAAAAGATGAGCAACCAGAAAAGAAATTAACGTGAACTTTCGAGTACGACGCCGAGAATCCGCGGATTTTGTGGTTATCACACTGAAAGACGCAAACACAAAACAAAGAAAACGGTTGTGTTTTTTGGCGACCTTCTATGAAATTAAAAATTTGGGAATTCGAAAAACGTTTCTCAAGGACGTCGGCAAACACAATTCGAAAATTGATATTCCTGCGTGTCAGATTGGAAGCGACAATCAAAACAAACGCGGTTGATAAATCGAACGGCCGCATTGCGCAGATTTAATCGAAAACCAAAAAAGATTGAGAGCGGGTGATTAATCGAGAAACCGTTTTTGAATCGTCTCGCGAGAGTCGCGCGAAAAGTAAACGGATGAACAGAAAAGGCCATTAGCCGCCGTCTTCATCTGGGTTTTTGGCTCTGACCAAAATTACCGGAAGCGTTTGGACGAACCGGTGGAAACCGATCATCCAACCCACGCTTTTTATGCACAATAAAGTCGAGAAGCGTTGTGATTTGCGCGTCGTGGTCGTAAACAGTCAACAGTTGTGGACGAAGCGCGGAAGGTCATGAAAGTCGATAAACGACGCGAACCGTCAGCCTATGCGTTTAAGACCCGTGAATCAAAAAATTCTTTCAAAATGGCGCCAAAAATCGCACTCCTCTCAAGAATTTGCGCAGCTGCAAAACGGCACTGAACAGGTGCGTCAGAAGACGAGGAGGAAATTTGCGGTTTACACCGCTGGCAGAACGCAGTCAACTGCGAATCTCGTGTCCCCAACAACATGGCAGCTAATTGGAAATCTGCCGTCCGAGTGAATTAGCGCAAACGAACGCCGAAAAATATTGTTCAATCGGATTCTACGGCGCCCATTTTATCTGCCGATCTCACGCTCATTTTTCTGATGAGTAGCGGGAGGGAGGTCGTTTGTTTCTACACGCGCAGATGTCGCGAATTTAAATTTCTGTGACTTCGGATGGTCATTCCCGTATTGACCCTTTTGGAGTTCATTGGCTCACTTGGAGCAAACAAAATGTGCGGATCAGTAGCCAAGTTTTCAGCTTTCACAACACACAACTCAGCCACAGGAGTAGAACACTCAAGAGCGTCGCCATGCGAAGTCTCAGCGAATGAATTTTCGTTGTCATCATTTCCGCATCGTAGACTCCGTTTCACCGCTCCGCCATTTGCTTTCTTTTGCCCCTAAACTGATGGGTCGGTGTGAAGGCAAGGAAGCAAAAACCTAACGTTCTTTCCAGCCGCTCGCTGATCGTCTCGCAGCCACGATCTTTTTTGTTTGCGAACGAAAAGCCAATTTCGATCACAACTCACCTGCCGTCTTCCTTTGAGAGCCGTCGGTCGGTCAGAAGCGCGCGGATTACGCAACAAAGTGGGGAAAGCAGATGGAAGTGAGGAAGAAGTGAAGGGAAACGTAATAATTAGTCAAATTTGTTTAACAGACGATTTTTGGCGCAAAATCGAAGACCTTCCACTGATAAGCTGCACTGCTCCGGTGGTCACTCGAATTGGAAACCAAGAATGAATTCTCACGCTTTCAATTGGCAACTTTGCGCAACAGCGGGAGTGGACGGCACGAGATTTTTGATTAAAAGCCGCGAAATTCATAATTGAGAGCCTGTGGACCATTTCGAAAGCAATTTGCGTCTTCGCGCTACAAAATGGAAAACGATTGAAAAGCGTTGCGTTGAAAGCAAATTGGCTCGTTAAACGTGAGTTGATGACGCGCAATCGGAAGAAAGTTTAGCGAACGTGGCGAATTTTTGTACGTTTTTGTGAAAAGAAATCGTTTCGTTGGCCGTCGATCGAAACGGAAGCCAACACAAAAAGAAACGACGTTTTTTGCACACACACGCTTCTCAACAACGTCGCTAATTTGGTTATCACGAGCAGTTGTGGAAGTGCGAAAAAAACGAACTGTTTGCGTTCGATCCAAAAAAAGAACTACGCAATTGAACGAGAACGCAAACAAAACGCGAAAACTTTTTTTCGGTTATCAAACCGATTTCCACGTCGTAAACGTAAAACGTGAATTGGAGAGAAAAAAAGTAAAAACAAATTCGATCGACCGATGAAGTGGCTGATGAGTGATCTCGACGCACGTCGTTCACGTCAAGTCGATTTCTGCCGATGGCGCAAAATCAAACGAGATCGTGGAAGAAACACGCGGTTAATAAGCAAAGACACTTTTTTTTGTTGCAAGACATTGAAATTCGATCCCAAAAACAATTGCGACGAAATTCGTTTGCGCCGTTGAAGTGGCGGTCAATGGCGGGAATCTTGTGAGCCTCCGGGCGGTCGTGAGTCACGACGGGAATCAACGCGGACGATATGAACGCGAATTGCTATGAATAATTCAACAAAAAGAAATCTGCTTCTAACGTTCTGTAGACGATGTGTTGGCGACGTCTGAAGAAATTTGTTTGTTCTCGCGCTCGTGTCTCGAAAGTGACCCCAACGGGCTTGCGCAGTCGGCCGGAGGTCATTAAACGAGGACGTTTTTTGGCGGAGAGCCTCGTAAAAATCATCTCTTTTTGGCCTCTCAAGTCCCGACCAACACGCAAATTTTGTACGAAAATCTCGAGAGTCCACTCATCACCTCCTCACGCTAATCGCCGTCCTGGAAATCAGTTGGGATTTTGGGCGCAAAAGTTTCCGACCAAAAAGAAACTCCGATTCAAACGAACCGCAAAAATCGAACGCAAATTCGCAGCTTCTGAAGCGGAAAAACAAATCGCGTTTAATAAAACGGCATTTTGGGTCACCGACTTTGCAGAAACCAATTTTGTGTGAAACTCGTGGGAAAACATTGCAATTAGCTCGCCAACTTCTTCAAAAACAGCGCCCGTTTACGTGATTCACATCGAAATCCTTCAACAAACACGTCGGCCATTGTTTCGCTATCAACTAGCCACCTTGGAGGCCTTCGGGTGGCAAAACAAAGTCGACGGTCAGAAGCGTTTTTTCGTTTTGAAAAAATTCCGGTAGTCGCCGATTTTTGACATTTCAATTTTTTATTAATTTCCACACAAATCGTAACGTTTGTTCGTAATTGAACTTATGTGACCATGACATCTGAATTGCTGTTCAAAACAAAATGTTGCAATCGTTGGGTTCAATCATCCTGATCTAATCTCTGACGAATTTAAGTAGCTGTTTCCACTTCAAGATAAACGCATTGTCCTAAAGAAAAAGCTTTCGATGTTGCAGTTTATTTGTTCTTCAGATTCCATCTGAAATTCAGAACTCTATCGAAGTCGACATTCTTCAATTCGGCATAATCCGACGTTATGTCATTGATGATCACAACAAGTTGATCGATCAGTCGCAACAGCTTTCAGACATTAAGATGTGTTAGAGCAAAGAAAACTTGAAAACATCATGACGCGTAAAAGTCGACAACATTTTCAGTTGTTGAGATTCCCTTGTGATTGTGAAGAGATTGGATGCTTAAGATTTCAATCAAAAAATATCCGGGCCTAGGTTGCCCTGCGGGTTAATACGATTGGCATTTGCGTTTCAACAAATGCAAATTTGATGGTCGGTTTCAAGGTTCTGATTTGTCAGTTGCCTTCGATTGGGTGTTGGTGATTCGTCGTTCAATTTCTTTTTTGCTTCGTCATGGTTCTCTTGGAGGCGTTTGCAGCGGGTTTGAGTCTAACGCTCTCACATCAAATCAATCAGAAGATGGCAAGTTGAGAGAGAATTTCCGTCTTCATGTTTCTATTTGCAGTGGCGCTCACAACTGAAAAGAATGGGACTTGTTTCGTCGACGGGAGTCATGTTCGGGGCTCAAGGCTACGAGTTGTTGGTCTTGGAGTTGTTGCAGAAAGTGGAGCGCAATGCTGGTTGGGAGGCGGTGGAGGGCTACGATCGAACCATTCAGGCGCTTCAACGCAACATCATTCGTCCGTTGAAGGTCGAAAAGTTTGCGGACGACTTGAAACCGGGAATTCTGCTTCGCGGATTGACAGACGAGTGCGAGCAAATGATTCGTGCAATAGCAACTGAGTTTAACGGCAACATGGTGCGTGTTAATGCTTTCGATTTGCTCAATTGCTTTTACGGTTAGTTGAAAAGAAAGTGGCTTCCAACTTCTGTTTAGTCCGATCGCTGTTTCGTGTGATCAAAAAGCTGCGTCCGGTGATTGTGGTCGTCGACAATGCGGGTGTGTAATTGAATGTCCTAGATCTTCTACTAGTCGTTTAGATGTTATTTTGCAAGCGAGTGACTATCCGAAGGCTCATCAACTCAAAATGAAGCTTTTGCGTCGTTGGCCAACAGTTGAAGATCAAATCTGTTTGATTGCGACGACCAATTTGTCTCACGGACTGGATCGTGGATTCATCATAAACACGTTCAAGTTGTCGATTGAAGTCTCTGTAAATTTTCAGCATTCGATTGATACCGTTTGTGATGTTCAGCAACACGTTCGCCCTTCATGCCCACCACCAGATTATTTTTCTCGTTTGTCCGATGAACAAGTTGCCAATTTCAAGTCGTACGGAAGTGCCGGACCATCTGGTTGGAAGGCGAAGAGCTCGTCGATTGTCGCCGAAGCGAAAAACAAGTTCAATCATCTCATGTATCCGCAACTTTGAACTTGTTTTCTTTTTTTGAAATAAACATTAGGAATATAGTTGAAGACCTTAGAGAGTACCTTCCGCCTTCTTCAAACCGTCCTCAAGTAAAGAATCGAAATGTAAGAGTGAAGAGCAAAAAGATTGCTGGAGATATGGGGAATTGAACCCCAGCCCTCTCGCATGCTAAGCGAGCGCTCTACCACTGAGCTATATCCCCGACGAACAACAATCAATCACTTAAGATCTTGAACAAAGTTTTTGTTGGCAGCGAGAATCTACGTGGGAATCGTAACATTCTTCAACCGGAAAATTCAGAACACACTCGACTTTGACAAACTGAACTTCAACTATAATCGTTGACGAAAACCAACATGTTTTTGTTTTAAAATTCATGGAACATAACATCCGATTTAAAAAAAAATTTCTTAAAAATAGATAATTTCTGTTATATAACAATTCAATAAAAACAAACGAAGAAATGAACAGTTTAGTTGCCATTGGATGATTGATTATTTGCATCTGAGCTGTTATGGTGAGACGGATGTAAAGGCGGTTGTTGCTGCTGTTGAATCATTGTGTATGAAGCGAGTTGTGCGAGCAAAAGCTCATTTGCAAACACTTGTCGTCCAACGTTGAAAGCCGGGACTTCTAAAATTGAAAGATTAGATTAATACATTGTTTGGAACTTACTTTCTGCTTCGGCTATGAAAAGCCTTGCTTTCAACTCCGAAGCTTCTTTCTGAAGCTTTTTGATAAGGTTTCGGAGCTGCTCAAGAATGTCCGTTTGTTGCAACTGGACTTTAGGATGATGTTCAATCTCTTCGACCACATTTCGAAGCCCGTGTTACTCCGCTTGGAGTAGTTGACAGCGAATCGCTTCACGGTCGCCTTTACGAATCTAAAAGAAATGCAAAAGAAATACAATTAAAAAATAATACACTTACCTTTGGTCGTGGTTGCTCGTCGTTCGAAGCGCTGGACTCGTTGACGCTTCGACATGTTAACTAGATTTCGAAACGAGTTGTTGTCGACTGATGGCTGTGGTTTATATACAGCTTTCGAACTGCCAGTTTACACGCCTCTGTTCATCTAATCAAATTGATTGGCACCTCGAGGTATTTTCGTTTTCGAGTTCAAATTTACGTGCGCAATCCAAAATGCGCCGAAAGAGCGACTGCTGAGTGGTGGCATTGTTGCCGCGAGTTATGATTGAGAGCGCCGAGTTGCAAAACACTAGCAATTTCGGTTGTGAATTTGAACGTGGGGATCATGAGTGTCAACTGACCAAAAAATACCCGACGGTGTTTCTTAGCACCGTTGTACCCTGCAGTTAATTGCAATTTTTTCAAATCATCGTATGGAATTTGATGGCGTTGTTCAACGCGTTCGTGACTCTCTCCATCGAGATACCGCGTTTGAACACTTTCAAGCATTCTTCATAAACAAACTGACTGTACAAATAAGATTCTGTCTCCTTAAAACTGTGCATTTAAGTAAAATTTTTTGATTTCTGTTTCTGAATGTCTTAAGATTTATGAGATTTGGGTTCGAAACATCCGTATAATCGAAAGTCGTTGATTTCAAAGATCCAGCAAAACCAAGCGTTGCAATAGATCGATTGTTTGTTTTCGTTTCTCTGCGTATACGTAGTCGTCGTTCAGTTCTTCACTTCTGTTGTTGTTACAAATCAACTCATTGGTTTTTACGCGTTCGATGCATGACGATCATATTTTAGAAAACCAAAGCTTCTACTTAACGTTGTTCAACTACAGTCCATCTATTAAGACCGATTCCAAACACATATCTCTTATTTGTTCTTTCATTTTCTCTGAGCATCCAACCAAAACAAAGGTTCTCAAATCATCAATCAACCTTCAACTCAATCGATGAAAACAACGGCTTGATTAGCGAAACTGCGATTTGTTGTTTTAATCTTTATCGTCAACAAATTAGATTGTATTTTTGTATAGTTGTTTAAGTTTCACTCTACTCAGCATCCTATTTTCAATAAACTGTTTGCAGTAATTTCACAATACAACCTATTAAAAGAAACACCACCTGCTCATTAGTTCTCAAGGTAACAATAAACTCGCTGTAGTTTGTCGTCAAGAAGAGTAAAAATTTCGATTAACAGAGCAAAATGTTTATTGTTCTTGCTAAAAGCCAGTACAATCAAATTGAATCAAGACGAGAACTTACACTATCAAAGACGGCTTCAGAAGTTGTCGGATGTTTTTGTTTTGGTTTGCTTTTTGAATTCGATGGTTTCTGTTGTGAAGTTTGTGGAAGAACTTCGGTCACCGGAACCTGGACTTTGACTTCGACCGCAACCACAGAATCATTTTGAGTCACTTCAACTTGCAAATCGGAATCTTTTTTCATCGCTTCTGGAGCCACTTTATTTTGTTTCGTCTGTTGAACAGGTGTTTTAACCAGAAGTGTGAATTGAGTTTCCTTCATTCCTCCAACCTTCGGCAACTGAGCGGTGGTTGAGTGAACGAATTTTGCTGCTCGAACGGGATAAACGCGACGATTAGGTCGAAACGATTGTCCTTCTTGTTTGATTACCTTCTCATGTTGTTTTTCAAGATACTAAAAACAATTCAATGGTGAAAACGGTGACTTACACGGTCAACTTGTCGTTTGTGGCGAGTGTGCAGAGTTCGCGGTGGCTTCGCCAATTGATATCTACGACATCGACACCACGCCCAACAACCCGCACACTTGTCGACCATTTCGTCGAAGAAATTGTGAATCCACATCACTTCGAAGATAATGCCAACGCAGTAGAAAACGAGAATTACGATCAACGGTATAAAAATGACCAGAAATAGGAAGAAAACAGTGATCCCGACAATTGCTGCTTTTGTATATGAGCATGTTGACTAAAAAACTACGTAGAATTCGCACTCCAAAAACGTTTACCTGACGACCTTTACCTGCTGATTGACATTCTCGACCAAAACCGCATTTCGAATCGGAACATGTTGTGTCGTGGTTTTGACGTTTATTAACTCCCTTAAGTGAAGTTGCAACCATAATGTTAACCACAACAACAAATGCCAAGAGGCAGAAATGAAATCGACCGCTCATCATCAAAAAGAAGTTGTGAAGATTAAAGTTCAATTTACTTTTGCATTTTGATAGTTGAAATTTCAACAAGAGCTTTAAGATCATGCTTCTGATCTTGGAATTTGAAGGCAGCTATTAATTGCTATGGAAGAGCATTCTCATTGAACACATGTGAGTGCTACGTTAACATTGCGCAACAGCAGTTGGAAAGAAAGTGTCGGATTGAATAGAACTCATTTGCCTTTAATTTTGTTCTTTAAATCAGTCGGTCGTTCTACTTCTCTCGTGAAGATGTCAACGAGCAAACCAATTGAATGGGAATCGAACAATCAATTTCCGGTGTCGGCAAAAGTCGAGCAAATCATCAAGAAAGGTAACTCAATGGTTGATCTCTTCAATTCCCTATCTTTCAGCTGTTGATGTGGAATGGAAGGAAAAAGTCTGCAAATCGAAAGAAACGATGAGTCCGGCAGAATACAACGAGCTTCTCCAATGTTCAACCGTCTTCAAGGTGTTTGCTGCGGATTGTGCTCGTCAGTTTTTGCACGAACAAAAACCGGAGATTTTGATTGAACTCGAAAAATTGGATCTAAAGTTTCCAGTCAATGATTCCGGAGACTCGGCCTCAAATAAAGAGTCCATCAGTTCGTTCACTTTGGATGAGCCCTGCAGTTTACGCAAAACGGTTGTGCTTGTCGCTGGCGGTTGGGTTCTTCCGTCGCGATCGTCGATTTCGGCAACTTTCCTTCTTGCCCAGGGACAAGTGGTGCTGAATCTGAACAATCAGGTGAGCTAAGAAACAACCACTTGTAATATCGTTTTTAGATCATGCAACACTCTGGCAATTGGTCGAATGTCCACTATGTTTTGTTGTTGTGTGATACTGATTGGGGTAATCAAACATCTCTTCTTCTCATTTTGATTACTTTACAGCTCTTCGAGACACGTTCTGGCATTTGCAACGTCTCTTCCAAACCATACGAAACAAAGCACCAAACGTGGAATTGATCGGGATGTCTCAAGTACCAGTCGTCAATTCAACTCATGTTTCGAAAATGAATCAACGTGCAATCGGCAACTTCAATAATGCCATGAATATGTATTGCGAATCGGGAATCATCACTATAAATCGATCGCGCCGTTCTGCTCGTAATCGTTCCAACAGCAATCAAACCGATGGAGTTGCTGGTCTTCTTCGTTTGTTTTCCGTTCCAGCGGACACGTTGACTGCGTGGCAAGCGCATTACGAACCCGAAAAGAATCACTATTGGACTGAAGAGGCAGCGGGAGAAGTTGTTCAAACGCTAATCGAGCAATTCGAAAATGCCATTAAGGATCTCAAACAACCAAAGACTGCCGAATTGGCAACTGCAAAAGTTCCACAAACTCGTTCTCGTCGTCGTCGTGGAAAAGCCGCTAATGCCGGAAAATCTTAATTGTTCTCGTAAAATAAACTGTTCAGTCAATAGGCAGAATGTTAAATTGATGTTCTCTCAACAACACAAGTTTAGTCGAGAAGTTTTTAGTTGGAGTTTGTTTGCTTCTTTCAATCTTTGACACGTGTTCCTATCGATGTGGAAGTCAATAATGAATATTCACTCTAATGAGTTTGTTCACATCAACCGATTTTATGTACGTAGGCAGAGAAGGTGATTGGAATTGTATTTTAAATTAATCGCTTTTGAAGACAATAAAACCAATGAAGAGTCGTTATCTTACATCACTTCTTTTCTCTAAAATGTCTTCTACCTTGTGGTTCAATGTCTTCGTTTGTGCAACATTAATTGTTGCAGTTCGTGGGTCTGTCATAGGTACTTTGTTGGAGCTGCCTGAAGAATACAAAGGTATAGTAAAATTCATTGTACTGATCAACATTTAAACTTCAGATATTCCATATCCCGATGCTATGGAAACGATCAAAGAATTTACTCCCGAAGAACTAAAGTTAATCAAAGAAGCTATTGAGAAAGATGGAGGTCAATACAAATCGGACGACATAGATGTTTTGAGTTACATCAAACCCAAAGACGAAAAACTATACAAGGAACTCGAAAATATTGGCAGTAAAGTGAATAACAATGTTAACAAAATTAGGAACCCGGAAGCAAACTTTGCCATCAACGAATTGCGCATTCAATTTGGCGCGGTTAATGTGAAGGATCATGATGCAGTTGTCAATCAACTTAATGGATGGAAAAAACGCTTTCATGAACTGAGCAAAGAAGGACAAGATCAAATCGCCCAATACTTCCCAGGAGTTGCCAAAACCTTGAAATGTGAGTGCCTTCAAGCAGTGGACTAATCAACGTCATGTTTCAGCAAACACCCGCGTTCGCGTGTAACTTTTTGTTAATCGAAATAAACATTTAAAGTCGGCAATAACGTAATCTAAATCTTATCTTAACTTTGCCCACATAGCAAGTACGTCGAGATCAGTTCTCGAAAACAACTAATCGGTTCGCTGATTTGAAAACGGTTGAATTTGCAAACGATGCAAATATCTCTGGAACCAACACTTTTAAGTCGTTGGTTTATTCTTTGGCGTTTTCTGCATTCTGTGCAGTCGCTACTTCTCAGCGCTTTCGCTCATTCAATCGACTTCTTAACGTGCAATGTCTGGAAAACGTCCTTCGACTCAACAAAACGTCGATTCGAGTTGCAGCAAACGTTCGCGTCACGACTCAACTTTGGATCAGAAACCGTGTACTTCGTCAGAATTCAATTCGACTTTTACGAGCTCACCATTAACTTCGAAGGAATCTGGCGGTCAAACGGTCAAGAGCGATCAACCGTTGCTGTTGAATGGAGTTCGTGATCTCGGTCAATACGTGAATTCCAATGTTTTCGGGTGAGTTTGAACAACTCACAAGGTTTTAGATTGCGGTTTCAGGGACTTGAAGAGAATGACGAACGCATATCCGATTGAAAGTGCTGAGTTTCATGAACGAAAATTCAAGACCGTGATGTGTCGTTTGTGGTTGCTCGATGGCTTCTGTTCTTTCGGTGACGAGTGTCGTTTCGCTCACGGAGACCACGAATTGCGTCCGATGCCGTGAGTCGACTTGTCGCGATTCCTAACGCCAATTCATTTCCAGTTTCCGCAATCCAATCATCGGTAACCCCAAGTACAAGACGCGTCCTTGTTTTAATTACGTCGAATATGGAGTTTGCACCTACGGGCATCGATGCTTGTTTGTTCATAAAAGCGCCAACGAAGACATTAAAGCGATGGTTCGTGCTCAGGTGGGCAGTTCGAAGAAAGATTTGATCTCAAAGTCATTCAGGAGAAACTGAATGCTACTCAACATGTTCAAGAACAAACGGCGATCAGTTCGAATCAACCAATCACTCAAATTCAGCCGACTGCTGCAACGTTTCCATTTGCAGTTCACAATTTGCCGATGACTCCCGCTGTCAATGCGCTTCATCAATCGTTCATGAACAGCAATCAACAACTACCGCTGAGCTTTCCTTCTATTTTGCAACCAAATATCGTTCAGTCGAATCCGTGGGCGCCATTAGAAGTTCATTCGCCGGCACCGAGCGGTCAACTGAATGGACGTTTGGGGGAGAAGGAGAATGGAAAGCTCAATGATAGTTGTTATGATGATATGTTAAATTGGCTAGAATGTGAACGGTAAGACGAGGAACCCTTTCCGTTTACATTCAATTTCAGTCAAAAGATGGCAGGTGAACTTTTCGAAGGTCGTTAAAATGCGGAAATCTGAATTTGTGTACTTGCCGTTGGTCGTTTTGTTTGATGGTCGAGAATAAAAATGAATGTTGAGGTCATTTCATCGACATTCGATTAGAAAATAGGAAGATTGCTTTGAGATGAAATGTTGCGATGATGTCATTTTGTGACTTGTATTCCCGAAGCAACCTCTAGTCCTTAGGTTTTTTCTTTTGGTCATTTCGAAAGAGTTGAACGTACTTTCGGTCGTGACGTCGGCAGTTTTTTTACGTCAAAGACTTCAATGTTGCAAAAAAGATTTTTGGCTCACGGCCAATTCGAACGTATTTAAAGCCGGCACTTTTGTTTCCCGATGCTTTTAAGCTCCGGGTTGTTTCCTGAATTTGAGATGTCGAAATTGAATACGTTGTTCTGCGTAGTCGTAGAGTTAGTCGGCAGCCAGTTATGAGAAACACCGCGTCTCAGAACCTCAAAATATGACTGCAAGTCATTACAACAAAACGGCGACTAATGGTCCAAAGAGTGTGCGTTCATTCTAATGGTCGATTCGACGGTCTGTCGAGTTGACACGCACTCTAAGGACAGCGAATGAATGGCGCGATTTACACCGACAGCTGCGAATTAGATGGCAAAAAGAAAGCGCCGAAATGTTGTTGGTGTTTACGTTTTCCAGTCGTTTAATTGCGATTCTATGGCAACTGATATCCCCATTTCAGTTGATTAAGTTTCATAATTGAATTAGTCGAAATTCAATCTGTTTCTTGACGCAAAAGAAATTTGACGTCATTCGCTTTTTGGGTTGAAAAGCTCGGTTTCCGTCACGAACTCGTGAATTGAAAATAACCGATGAATTCGCACCCTTTCGAAACGCACCCAACAATTTTTGGTGTTCAACGTGACTTCCGTGTTTTTCTTATTAACTTCGAAAACAATCATTGATATATTTCAGTCGATCGTTCAATCGAAATGTGTTTGAATTTGTTGGCGACGTTGTGTCTTCTCGTTTTTGCCGTTCATTCATCGGCCAAAGGCGGATTTGGTGGAGGTGGTCGTGGCTTTTCGGCAGCTCGAAGCAGCTCAGTGGGACGGTCCGGAGGTTGCTGGTATTTGTATAAGAGTTTACACCATTCGCTTTCAGGTGGTTTTGGAAGATCCGGTTTTTCGGCTCGTGCCGGATCCTTCCGCAGCTTCAATGCTCGACCAGTGTAAGAAATCGCTTTTTCTTTTCATTCCGTTTGTTTCGACTTTTAGCTTTAATTCGGGAATGGGTCGAGGCTCATACGCTAACACTCAATCGTTCAAATCCTCTTTTGTTGGCACAGGTTCGACGGGCTACGTTTATCGTGGCAATACACCGGTGATTATGCCGATTCCGTTCTATTACGGCGGTCACAGTTACATTTTCGCTTCTTCTGCGTACCATAACGGTCGACCGGCAGCCGAAGACGAATCTCAATGTCGTCTGCCGGTAAACAAACTCATCAATTTACCCACAGTCGACAATTCGGAAATCGCGTGGAATCTGACGGTCGACGAACCAACAAATTCGACTTCCGAGTTGATTCGTGCAACTCGTGATGCTAGCAAAACTCTCTCGAACTCAACCACCACAACCACGATTTCACCGGCAGTTACCGACGATTTGTTCGCAAAGGTAAACAATTTCGATTCACATTTGCAGTTCGTTTGTTTTTCAGTTCGAATTCGAAAACGGCACACGTCCGACTGAGTTGATTTGGACCTGCGGAGAAGATGAAATTTGCTGCGGAACCACTTGTTGCCCGTCGAATGATGACAACTCGTTTTTGTGGGTCTTCGGAATGTAAGGACGCAAATTGATTTCACGTTTCATCGAGCCGATTTTCAGAATCCTAGTCATCTGCTTGGGCATCGTTTGTTGCATTGGTGCCGCCAAATCGGAAGAAAACACTCAACGAGCGGCGACTTACACGACTTCGACTGTCTCGTACAATTACAATACTCGTCCGGCCAGTAAGTCTCGGAGGTTTTAAATGTTCTATTGGATTGATATCTTAGGTTCCGGTGCTCGTCAATCGTCGTTCACGATTCCCAAACAATCTCCTATTCCGATGCCGTCGATTCCGGAAAAGAGTCCAACTGCTGCTCAAACCATTTCTATAAACAAACGTGCTCTTCAATCACCGTTGTTGAACTGAAACGAATCGAATTTAAGATTGATCGATCTCATCAACCGAACTCCGGGTCATTTTATTTCAAATTTACGGTTTCTGTAAATTTTTGCCATTAGTTCAACGTTGCTGTCAACTTTGTTTACACTTATTTCAGTTGTTTTCTTTAATAAAACTTCCAATTATACTTCGAAACGTTGACTGGAATCAAAAGTTGAGTTCAATTTTTGTCGGTCAGAGAATCCCGTTTCCTCACACAACTCAAATTCTTTTTTGCTGATCGGTCAGTTTGTAATTTTGTTGATCACTCTATTGGCTATGCAACCGATCTTGTTGGCGATCTTGTTGTTGCAGTTGAACTTGCAGACTGACGCGTAAGTGATCAGCTTTGCCAGCCATTGCAATCCACGAGTTTAGAGCAACAACGACTCAAAAATCCAATGGATATATTCGTCGTTTCTTGTAAGTTTTCAATTATAAGAAGCGATAATCTACGGATTTAGCCACACGATTCCCTACTGGATTTGGATTATCGTTGGCATCGTTTTGGTGGTAACTTTGATGACCATCGTGGTTTCTTGTATTCTCTGCAAAAGTCAACGTGATTCTGAGAAAGAGGTGAACAATGAATTCGAGAAGGGAACCCTTTTTCTTACAGATCAGAGTAGGAAAATTGCATGCAAAACGTAAGAAGCGTGCCGCATCACTTCTACTTCCCAGTCAACAACAATCGTCTTCGGAGTTGGGAGCCGGTGGTAAAACAAGTGGAACCAAAAAACCTCAACATTCCGAAACACTAGTTGTTCCAACGAAGAAGTCCGCCAATAAGGTGAATTGCTTACAACCAAAATTGTTTACGACGATTGTAGAAGCGTGTAATCGATTGGGAATCAGCGAGTCCACAAGCCAGTGATCGATTAGAGATGTGGAACAATCAGTCCAGTCACTAGATTTGTGTGTAAGATCGATGTTCAGTAAACATTTTTATTCTTTGTGTGTCTAAGAAAAATCGAATTCAACATTTGTGACATTACAAAAGAAGTTAGAAAATGAAGATATTTGTTGGAATTGTTCAGTTCAAACAGTCACGGCCTTCTCCCGAGAAACGTCCCGACAAGTTCAAAACTCCGGCGTCGAAGGTGCGGTGAGCGATAGAGCCTTCGTTCACGTAATCTGTAATTGATTGATTATTAATACAGAAATAGAACAAGATTGCTGTTAGTATCTTCTGGAAGTTCATTTTGCTAACCTTTAGGAATGTAGATCGAAAACTTTTTGAGGCATGGAACAGCTAAACAAAGTTGGATTAGATATTTTATAGTGTTTGTAACTTACTTTCATCGTTACAATCGTGATAGACATTGAGTTTGGGATCAATTGAAGTGATCTGGAAGTGGAAATTAATAAAAAAACTCATTGCATGTGCTCACTTCGGTTTCTTTTCCACTAAGCTCAAAACGCCCTTCTGAATCCGTCACACCTTCTTGCATCAAATCGTCGAGATCTACAAATGAATCCGATTAACAGCTTGCGGTAAATTTTATGTTTACCAGTGGTGTCCTTAAAGAATCAGCTGTTTTAGCAAAATCGATACGATCGAATTGATTTAACAGTCGATGAATGAAGGTTAGATTTCTCTGCTACCGTTACCGAACTAACACCTTCAATCGACTCTTCTCGATAAATGCATTGCTTAACACTGGTATTTTTAGATTTTTTGATCACTGAGACCTTAGAACCCGTACACTCTGAGAAGGTTAAAACACTTCCTAGACCTGATTCTTGACCCTAGTGTTCATATTTTTGGAATCAGGTTAACAATAGGGTCTGATTAATCTACATGTCAACTCTGTATTGTAAAAGGAGGAAAAGTAAAGTAGACCTTCATTTCTGAGTTTCATCGATTTGCCAAAATCAATTCGATTGTTTCGACTTCGCTTAAACTCACTTCATCGTAGAGCTTAACCTTCACATTTGCGGCCGGTTTGCCATTGCAAACCAATTGTCCTAAAACATTTTATTGTATCCATTAAGTTTTCGCTTGTTTACCTTTGACAGCTGCTGATTGAACGGTTCCCAAGGCCTCGACTCCAATTAAACACAAGAAAGCAGCACAAACAGCAATGCGGATCATCTCTGAAAGCAAACGGTTAGAAACTAAACAAACGACTAAAGTTCTTCAACGAGAAACGTTCAAACAATTCACGACTTTACAACACTTCGATACGAAACGCGCAAATTCATGATGAACGATCGGTTTCTTGTTCTTCGAATGCACTCTCGTTTCATTGCCACAAGCCGAAAACTCGATTTTCGTCGACTGATCGCGAAGTTATGATTTCTAACAAACACCCGAAATGGCCGCCGACTTACAGCGCGAATGTTCAAGAAGCCAATTGAAGGGCGGGAAATGAATTCGTGGGTCGCCATTCAAGTTTGCCGACCACAATCTCAGATCAAAGATCAAGTAAGCAGATCGCAAAATAGGCAACTTCCACTTTTCTATCTGACTTTAGAGTCAATTCTAAACAAAAACATCGAGCTCTCGACTAGCAACGGAAATTCGATCCGTTGCAACTTCCCATCAACAAATCGACTGCTTGAGGGCGTATTGATCAAAATTAATTTCGATTGCTTTTGTAGTTACAAGTTTTCACTGCACTCAATTTGATCTCATTTTCCAATTGTTTTTACTAATTGAAGTGTAAACAAAAACACTAGGGAACGTCATCGTACTTTGCACTTTCACGGAAACACGCCGACGTGATGATTCACGATAGACAGAGAAAACTCGCTTCCTTTTCGATTTCAACATCATTATACTCGTCATCAAGTCGCGACATCGCTGCGAATACACGAGATGAAGAAGAATGCGAAGAGAACAGTGGGCAAAAGGCCCCGTTGAATTCGATGACTAACACCACTTACGAGCAATCAGTAACCTTGAAAAAACAACGGAAATCGCTTAACGTTTGTTCTTGTCGAACGCAAAATTGGAACGTTGATTTACGTTTACGAGGTGAATGCCAAAGGATATCAGCGAAAAACGTTTCGCCTCCTTCACCAATGACGTTTAAGTTCCTTCGAAGTGTCGATATTGTTCGATCGAAACCGTTTGGGTTTTCCTAATTACAAATACATGCCGTAAGTTGAACGAGACGTGCAGCCGATTGATTCATTTCCTTTTAGGCGCGGTCGATTGAGTGAAAGGCGGGAAACGTGCGTCTTTGTTTTCTTTTTCATCAACAACGAAATCAACACGTTCGTGATGACGTGCGTATAGCGGAAACAAAAAGTGTGTCGTCGCTTAAAATCCCCACCCTTCGTTACGTTAAGACACTCACGAACTTTTAAGATTTGGAATCAAGTCTTCACTTCTAATTGCTGATATTTAGAGCAACGTCTTGATTCTCCTCGACTGTATGCTCAATTGATCTGTCGCTTGTTTCCTACACTCCAACCCAACAGCCGATGATTAGTGTAGGCGTCTAGTTGGCATCGTTAAACTTATTCGTGACAGTCAATTCGTAACGGAAATGTCGATCGTTCACTTGAACTCCGAACAAATCAATCGAACTATTTGATGAACACTCCGGTTTGACTACTTAAATCACTGAAGCGCAATTGATTGGACTCCACGAGTACAGAAAGCCGAACACGTGAATCGGGTTGAAGGCCAACGTCAAAAATTGAGTTTTTGAATCGAGTTTTTTGGTGTTGTTTTTCATCCCAATTTCGTGTTCACTTGACTTACCTTTTTCACGGTAAGAGTTTTTGAACGTGTTCTTAGTCTCCTGAACTTTTCGTCGCCATTGACTTTCTGTTGAAGTGGAGGAAGGAAGACGCATCAAACTACGAACGCGATTTCCTATCGGCGCGACTCGCGTAGCCACTTATCAGTATGGGAATCAACCGGAATTTCAACCGCCGACCTGCGTAAAAACACGGAAGTCGAAAAGCTAGTCGATGTCTTGGAAATAGATGTTCGAACTGAACGTTAAAACATTTGAATTGAAAGCGCAATAAGCGATTGAAAATCCCACATTTCAACGTCGAACAAAGTAGTTGAAAACATTTCGAATTGGCGAAAACTTTCGATCCTTTTTTCGACTTTCAAAACGACCGGAACTTTCCATTGAGTTAATCGCACCAAATGGGATTCTTTTGTTCGATGGAAAGTGCACTAAATCCGACAATTTTGATTGAAAGCCAAAATGTGTAATTGATCAAAAATCGATCTTCATACTGTAGTCAAAAAAGTGACCGTCTTCAGCTTCGTGCCAAACAAAGAACACGTTTTCCAAGTGGACTTAAGATTCGTGGTATAAAATTGAGATAGTGGAGTGATTGTTGATTTTAGAAAACGAGACGAATACACGCGGTTTTGATTGATTGCGTTTCATCGAACTGCACTTTCGTCGATTACTCATCGGACTATTTAACGATACTTGAATTTTGGAGGCTCACAAAATGAAGTTCTTGTTCTTCGTTTACACGCTCGCGCTTCTGTTCGCCGCTACAATTCAGAATTCAAACGCCTTACCAACATTGGGTTTCGTACAATCGTCTGCGGTACGCGGGAAACTAATATGTAACCAAACTGCAGCATCGAACGTTCTCGTAAAGTTGTGGGACAACGATCGATTTGATGTAAGTAATCGAAGAACTCAAGGGCTAACCGTTTGATAGATCGACGACCTCATGGACTCTGCTTTTACTGATGCTGATGGGACATTCGAGTTGAAAGGCAAAGAAACGGAAGTGAGTATCCGAAATGAAATCGAGTGTCTATCTCCGTTTACAGATCACAGTGATTGATCCGAAACTGAACATGTGCGTATGGTTGTTTGATTTAAGTTATTCAGTTGATTTTTTAGTTACCATCGATGTGGTGATCCAAAAGCGTTGTGTGCACGAAAACTATCGATATTTCTGCCCTCGGAGTTTGTGTTCAAAGGGCCACTACCAAAACGAACATTCGACCTCGGAACATTTAGTTTGGATTCGATTTTCGACGGCGAAGTCCGAGATTGCATTCATTGACTGAGTCGACACGTTCGTTAAATAAATCAGCTTCAGACTTCAAATTGAATTAGAAATATTCGCTTTTTTGTGTTCTACTCAGCCATTAACAAGCTTTCAAGTGCTTATGTTCAAGTGACTAGAACGACTGCCGTTATTTACATAATTCACAAATTTCAAGGTAGTTCTTCGAAGCATATAATATGAAAAGTTAATTAGCCGGCTTCAGTACAAATTCTTTCCACCTGCTAAATGATTCCTTGGAGTTGCTACGTGAATGCAGTAGTCGCCTATTTAAAGTTATCGGCTCAATTGAAAGTAAAGGTTTTAGTGTTACATGTTCCAGGAAGCAATCATCTCGAAATTTTAACTTGTTTCTTTGTCTTCAACTTTCGTCTCAATGTCAACGGAATCGTTTGCTCGGACAGTTCGACAAATTCACGTTTACTACGAGATCGTAATGGCCTTTATATCCTATGTTTTGAACTTTCTCGTCTTATGGTTGGCGATAACAAAGAGCACGAAAACGATGTCATCGTATCGAATAATCATTTTGCTCAGTTGTGTTGTTGACTTGATTTTTATTACCGTGAATCTAATTGCCATGGGAGTAAGTTCTCGGTGTTTGTTTTGAATTGACAGAAAATTTCAGATAGTGGATATGAGGAACGGATATTTATTCATGTTTCCAGGAGGCTTCTTTGTTGAGTTCGATCATCCAACACCCTTGCTAATGAACATTTTGTGGTTGTGGGGCGTCAATATTACGATCGTCAACATTCCGATGATATTTCTGCATCGACATTCCGTTTTCTGTCGTTCCGTACCGCTGAGTAGTTTGCAGTTCTTTGGGATCTACGGTCTTTTCATTGTATGGATAACATTGCACTCGATTGGATTTGTTTTTTGCTTCGACTACGGCGAGAAGTCAAAAGCTTTGGCTCCGCTCTTGCACACCAATCGAATTTATGCTGATGTCAAGTATTACATTGTGGGCAATAGCGTGAGTCAGAAGCTTCCAAACCGAATAACCGGGAAGTGCAGGAAAGCGTTCTAGGTATTATGCATATGATGAACATTCAAGCAATCGTCTTTGTTTCGTATGGAATCGTGGTTTGGACGACGCGAAAGATTTTTCGAAAATTAGCCGATACACGATCTCATATGTCCGCTGCAACTCTTGAAGCTCAAAAACAGCTAACACTCATGTTTTTTCAAATAAGTTTCTGTCGACAAGCACATTTATCGTATTGGTTTTCAGGCATGTGTTCCTTTCATTGTGATCTGTATTCCGGTGCTTGGCGCCGTGATGAGCACCGTTCTACATCTGGACAATCCGTTCATTGGGTTCTTTCTTGCTTCATTAACAGTTTTCATTCCGGTATTCAATAGCGTTTGTATTATCGTCGTTATTCCTTCATTTCGTCGAGCTTTGATCAGCATCGGAAGTAAAATCATCGACACGTCGGCAAATGAAATGCGAGTCACAAGTTTGCAGCAGAATCCGGCAATTACAGATGTTCAAGAACATTAATCGACTACACTAAATGTTGTTGAATCCGTTTCGTATGAACATTTTAAGAAACCCGTGACTATATTTCTGTGTTTTCGAACTCTAACGGTTTTAGATCGTCACCCAACGGTGTTTGAACAAAAATAAAAACGAGAAAAAGAGTCAATTTTCATCATCAGCGAAAACAAAATGCGCAGTGAGACGTTTGACCTCGAACTCAGAAACGGGACGCACACGCGCTTGGTAGGAAACACGGGGGACAGCAACGACGAAAGACGGCAAGTTGAGTGAGTTAGAGCAAAGAAGCAGCTCATTTTCGTCTCCGAGTCCCAAAAAGCCGTGACTCGATGTGTGCCCAACCGGCAGACTTTTGCCGCCGCTGAAACTCTGTGGTGCCCATCAGTTTGCTCTTTTACTCCGTTTCCTTCTCTCGAAGAACCCGCCAATTAATCAATCAATACGCGTTTCAGCCATCGGTTTTGATTTTTATCGTTATGCTTTTCGTTCCATGTGCTCGCGAGTCGTAAAATTGATTTAATGTCCATCACTTTAATGGGTTTGTTCAATCCGCTCAATAATTAACGGAATTTCAATTTCTTTACGTAACTAAACTTCTTAATTGGCTTAATTGCAACTTGGAAAGCAAAATCACACCACTTCGTAAACTTCGGTTTTCGATTCGAACTTTTTTACAAATGCAAACTTATTGGCAATCAATCATCGCATCGTTCGACCATTGTAGACGCTTCGTTGAATAAATTTTGGTCTTCTTAAGTTCCGATTCTAGGTGCTTGTCATCTTTGTTGCATTCTTGTGATTAAGATACCCATCATGCAGTTGGACAATAAAACACAGTCCATAGATAATCTGCTTGGTCAATTAACTTTGATATCTGATGAAACATTCCCCGACGAAGAAACGAGCGCTGCAATTAAGTGGGTTATCCGTTTGTTGCAAACTTACCGTACGATTTAGGGATCGCTTGCTGAGCCATCCGTTAAAGAACGCGCTGTTCGTCGTGTTATACGACTACAAGACACGAATAGGTAAGTTTTCGTTTCGTTCAGATATCTTATTTCATACGTTTCAGCACTTTCGACTCGCAATTCCATCGAAACAGAAGAGAATAATGCGCAACTCATGCGTCTGGACAACATGCTCATTGCCGAAGAGGTTGTCGCTCCCGATGGATCGATGCGACAAATGCCCGAAAACTATATGGCCGATCAACCGGAATACAGAGAAAAGTTGCTGGAGATTCGCGAATCATACGCGAATTCAATGAACGTCTACTCCAGCGATTTGAACACGTTCAACCATCACGTTGCTGTTTTGCTGCGACAACAACAGAACGTTCGTCCGATCACTCAGCAAGAGATTCAACGAATGTTAGAGATCATACAACGAAAATGGTCGCGATTTCAAATCCAACTCAAACAAACAACTTGCGAGAATTTGGTGAACTTGAGACATCGTTTGTTAGATCAACGGTAATTTCAAATGTTGGAAAAATGGTCAACATCAAAGTTTTTAGGCGAAAACGTCGAAATCACAGCAAAAAAGCAACCGAAGTGTTGAACCACTACTTCCAAACTCACATCAGCAATCCCTATCCAAGCGAAGAGGACAAGTTGGAGTTGGCTCGTCAATGTCAAATTACCGTCAATCAGGTGTCAAATTGGTTCGGAAATCGGCGAATTCGATACAAGAAAAGTCGAATGAAACAACAACAACAATCTCATCCCTACGTCCCCGCTGCTCAAAATCCTCTCTCAACTCCAAATCCATACGCCGTACTTCCTGATCTCTACTCCTCTATTGGTCTACATAATTCAAATTCTCCGTATGCGTACAACTTTTAATTGTTAGTAATGAATGAGTTTAATAACGACTATACAACAGTCTTAATGGTTTTGGCGAAAGTCGAGAATGTCGCACCTAAAAATTGCTTTAGTTCCCATGATGTTAATCCAGACTCACTTTTGAGTGTCTTTACGATACTCGGAAATGCGGTTGTCAGTTCGGTTTTTGTGTCTTTGTCCAATCGATTCCACTGCAAAATAACGTGACTAGCGATCGTCTTCAAAGTCTCGATTTCTTTCACGTGTTCAGCACTTCGAATTGCTTGCATAACCTCGAATAATGTTGTAAGATTGACGAGTCAAAACCACTTACAAAGCTAATGAATCCACGAGAAGAAAGACTCAGATTTTTCATTTTGTTCGAAAACGCCTTGAATACCGATTTCGAATTTGCGGCCAACTCGGGATCTTGACCTCGTATTTCTGCGTCTATCGCTTCGCTTTTACCCGCATGTTTGGTTGCCGCTTCCCGCAAGATTCTGATTTGATCCGTGGACAAATTAGAGAAGAAGTTGTACAATTCTGGAGGCACAAGTCCTAAAAACCAAATAAGCTCACCAAGAATCTTATGCCTACCAATGAAGTCATCTTTCACGTGCACATATTGGCCATCGACAAGATTGAAAATAAAAACCAAAGTGAACGTTAATTGCACGAAAATTTTCATCGCAGAACCAATCGAACGGAAGTAAGAAAACGGTTTTCTTCGATTTCGCGTTTAACCGTCTTTTCAACTCGCGGTGTAAACTCATTAAACGATCGACAAACCGGCGCCGTCCGTTTCTTCCCTTTCAATTCGTCATCGTCGTTCGTTTGGCGCGTAGTTGTTAGTCTGCGATTTTTTGATGATTTTTCTTAGGAAAACATCCTCAACATTTTAACTTACGTTTTGTTGGATTTTTCGGATTTAAATTAAACTGTCGTCCAGAGTTCTTTTTCCTGCCGGCCAAATGCTCAGCATCTGATCCAGTTCTCGTTCAAGCCATGGACCGATGACATTTGCTTGTCCTCTTGATAATAAAACAAAATCTACATAGAATATTTCCTGCCACTTTTACGCCAAAAAATTGAAAACCGCCGTAGGATAGTTTGAAATTGAATGGGAAAAAATTAGGAAGATCGGTTCAGTAGGTTTTGTAGGAAAAAAGACTATGCAAACTAAATATCCAAAAATACGATATTTTAAGATTCGATCATGAGATTTTAAAAGACATTCAGAAACAGAAATCAAAAAATTTTACTTAAATGCACAGTTTTAAGGAGACAGAATCTTATTTGTACAGTCAGTTTGTTTATGAAGAATGCTTGAAAGTGTTCAAACGCGGTATCTCGATGGAGAGAGTCACGAACGCGTTGAACAACGCCATCAAATTCCATACGATGATTTGAAAAAATTGCAATTAACTGCAGGGTACAACGGTGCTAAGAAACACCGTCGGGTATTTTTTGGTCAGTTGACACTCATGATCCCCACGTTCAAATTCACAACCGAAATTGCTAGTGTTTTGCAACTCGGCGCTCTCAATCATAACTCGCGGCAACAATGCCACCACTCAGCAGTCGCTCTTTCGGCGCATTTTGGATTGCGCACGTAAATTTGAACTCGAAAACGAAAATACCTCGAGGTGCCAATCAATTTGATTAGATGAACAGAGGCGTGTAAACTGGCAGTTCGAAAGCTGTATATAAACCACAGCCATCAGTCGACAACAACTCGTTTCGAAATCTAGTTAACATGTCGAAGCGTCAACGAGTCCAGCGCTTCGAACGACGAGCAACCACGACCAAAGGTAAGTGTATTATTTTTTAATTGTATTTCTTTTGCATTTCTTTTAGATTCGTAAAGGCGACCGTGAAGCGATTCGCTGTCAACTACTCCAAGCGGAGTAACACGGGCTTCGAAATGTGGTCGAAGAGATTGAACATCATCCTAAAGTCCAGTTGCAACAAACGGACATTCTTGAGCAGCTCCGAAACCTTATCAAAAAGCTTCAGAAAGAAGCTTCGGAGTTGAAAGCAAGGCTTTTCATAGCCGAAGCAGAAAGTAAGTTCCAAACAATGTATTAATCTAATCTTTCAATTTTAGAAGTCCCGGCTTTCAACGTTGGACGACAAGTGTTTGCAAATGAGCTTTTGCTCGCACAACTCGCTTCATACACAACAATGTCCCAGCAACTGCCTCCACCTTCGTCCCAAGATGACAGCTCAGATGCGAACAATCAACCATCTAGCAGCAACTGAAGGTTCATTTTTTTGTGTTTTTAATTGAATTGTTATATAAAAGAAACTTTCTATTCTCAAGAAGTCGCTTTTTGAATCGAATGTGAATCGACTGTGTTCTGAAGTTTCCGGTTGAAGAATGTTAAGATTTTCACATTCGTGCGCATCTTATAACCACAATAAACAATGATCACATCATTAAAACTCATGATAGCGAGCACTTTGATTAAGACGAAAATTATGAGGACGTTTCGCTAAAACAAAACTTGTTTTTTCGATTTTGCGAATAAAACAATAAACTAATTCAACTGCAATCAGACAGCCATGTAAAAAGATGGCCATCGACGAAACAAGCACAGAAAACATGAATGAAGAAGCAACAAGAATCGGTGTTCCAAACGAGTGTAAGTCAAAACTTTCTGTTCACTGTCGTTTTCTTTATTTTATTTCCAGTCCGTTCACAAACCTTCTGCTGCTTGCAAACTTCAATTTCTGTCAAATGTTTGCCTTCTTAATTATATTATCAAGCAGATCAAGTGGCAACTGATATCGTTAGAAAGTTCATCATCTTAAACAGAAAGATGTTGAAGCAGCAGATTTAAACTTGTCGACTGAAATAACTGTATTGTATTAGTATTTGTAATTGTGACACGCTAATTCTCAAAATGTTTGATTTAGTTATTTTTTGATTTATAACATTTACAACAATTGAAATCTATTGCTAGCCACCACTTTGGCATGCTTTTTTCTTCAGGTGCTCAGTTGTTTAATAAGGTTTTGTTGCTTAGAACGCTTTGAATAAAATCGGAGCCTCAAGCTTAAAGTTATAAGTATGCAACTTATATTTAATTAATGCCAATGATTAGTCACTCAATGACTTCAAGGATGTAATTTGTATTAAGAATGTGTTAATGCCAATGAACTGCCTTCCGGTTGTTGTTCGCAGATGTTTGTAAATCTCTAGCACAAAAAACCATCGACATTGCCTTTTGCTTTAAACCGTGGGGTTGATTTGCAGCGTCTGCGCTTTAGAAATTTGGCGCCAAAATCGCGAGGATGAAAGACAAAAACAAATGCAAAGGAGTCCTGTTTGCCGTCAGCGTTTGTTGCACTTGAAACAAACCGACTGTTTCAGTCACTCAGTGGTATGTTGATCGGTCCTTAAGCAGAATCGTCTTCCTATCTTCTTTTGCAATGAGCGAAATTGTGTCGAGCTATACGTAAATTCGCTTCTCTGCTTCATTACGAATTTATCTCGTTGGTTTATTTCACTGACACTTATCAAATCGATGTTTTCATGGAATCCAAAACGAAGTCCGAAGTTCGCGGATTTTTCAGTAATTGGACAAACAAACGTCGAGCTATTTGCGGGTTGAGTCCACACGTAAGTATTCGAAAAACGAAACAAGCACGTAAATTTTCATTTTTCAGTTGGTAATTACCATTATGACATCAATTTGGGTTGGCACGTTACGTACTTGTGCGAAACCGTTTCGCGTGCATTCTTTTGGGGATTTGGATTTGAAGAGTCGTTTATTGTACTTTTGTACTGTTTTCATCGCTTCAGGAATCGCATTGCTTCACGGCGTTTGGGCGAAAAAACCGACTGGTATTTTTTCTTCTTGGAGATTGCTGTAAGTCCAGCTAGTGTATTCGGGTATCTAATCATAGTTTCAGTCCTTTCGCGTTTATTGGACACTGATTTTCAGTTTGCATTATTCTGTGACTGCGGTCTATCTCAATTTGATAAATCAAATGCCTGCTGATCAAAATTTAAAATTGTTCATCTACATGACTTTGAATATTCTTGCGGCAATCTGGAATGCTTACTCATGGATCGTTGCCAAACGCTCCAAAAATAAAACGCCGATCCAAAAATATCGACGATACGCTTTTTCGGCGTTTCGAAACCGTGGAAATCGATCGGAGAGAAGTCTCTTGAGCACACGAATCGAAGACGCTCGTTCTAACCGTAGATTACAAAAAACCATTGGAAGATCATTTTTCATTTTTTGTCCATCAGGAAATGACGACAAACGTGCGTGTGAGACGCAGGTGAAAAGTTCGATGTTTTGGAAATTTTACCGTTTTTCGTGAGAGAAAAAGCGTGAGCATTCGAAAAAGTTTGCAGTCGGAGGACAATCGACGTCGTTCTGATTTTCGATCGAAATTTGCGCGTGGAAAAAGGATTCTGCAGAACAAAAACATTCAAGTGGTCTTCTCTGATGGAGAAATCACTTGTTGTCTTTTTTGCGTTGCAACGAAACCACTGGTCGAGACCTGCTTGCCAGTGCTTTTGTTGTTGTTGTTGCGCAATTCGCACAACGCGCTAACATTCTGTTCATTTCTAGACTGCAGTTTCTTTTAATCGTCTGCTCAACCACCTTGTAAATCGTTCGTCGTGAATCTGCGCGTTTTTTCATATATCGCTGCCGCCAAATTCCGTGATACATTTGAGTTAAATGTTCGCGCGTTCATAACTTTTTTCATCGTGCATTCTGTTTTGCTTTTTTTTCAGAATGAAGTGCGACTGCGAACTGAACATCCAATACTGGATGTTCGCATTGATGGCACTCATAATCATTGCCTCATGGATCATAAATCGAACTATTAATCGCAGAACGCATGCAATAAACCGCGGTTTTGACCCGTTGGTCCTGAATATGCTGCAAGCACCACGTAAGTTCACTCTGAGATTCAGAGAATAATTAAATAAATGTTTTAGGCCAAGTACCGATATAGTGGGTGTTCCGGATACGGACATTAATGAAAAAATTCGTACCGAAACAGCAGCCGAAGCTCTACAGGTCACTAACGCAATCGACAACATGCAAATGGAAATAGATCCCACTCAACCAATAGAACCAATCATTGCCGCAGAATTTTCGATGGCTGTTGATAACCCAGAAGTTTCATAAATTTTGTTAGAATTACTTGCAATATGTGAAGATCCAGTCACCGAACCCAATGAAGAACCAGTATTCTCTGTGGAAATCACTTGCGCGTTTGCTTTATTTTGATGGTGTCGAGAATTTTGTTAAATTTCGAATTATAAGTGTACTCACAATTGATTGGATTGTTTTTGATCTTTGAATTTTTTGGTCTGTATCGAATGTTCTTTCTGGTCACCGCCAGGCAATCTGGCGGCACTCGCCGTCGGGGCAACAATCACCAGACAGCAGGTGTACATTGCCATCAAATCAATTGTCGCAGCACCGACCATTCTGCCATTTGACATTACCATTTTTTCTCTTTCTGTGATGAGGTAACGCCCACTTCTTAAGCGTATTTAAAATGGCCCCGTAACGATACGGCGTCATTCGTTCTGCCAATTTTGTTACTTTGATTTCGCCATTTTTTCCTCTCTAGTTATCGCGTCGTTTCCTCCCTTTTTTTGTTCTGTTGTTCTACTGTTGTGTCGTGAAATTGAAATGCGCTTTTTAATTGCGTGTTTTAGATGGTCATTTGTGACCGTGAAATTGGAGCGCCGCCCCTGATCGACATGGAGCCAATAAGATTCGTTAATACCCGCGGACTATAATGCTATTTTTTTAGCATGAATGACTTAGCCGACGCCCTTGACGGCGTGGACGAGGATTTGGATGGAAAAAGGCATTGGATTCGCTAATGGATTTCATACTCATCGGCAATATCGAGTGGTGGTACAACCGAAGTATCGCTCATTCAATACCTGATGAATTCAAAAGATGCGGTATGACTCAACAAATGATCGAAGATTGGAACTCACCGTCATCAAAAATGTTTTTCGACCAGATTAGAGTCATGCCAAACATAGCTGAAGAAGGCCACTACAAGGTGCCCGAAGAAGTACGCAAATCATACACGCAACATTCCCTTCATTATTGGACCTACACATCTGTTCGCGAGTGGAAATCTACAGTCTCTTTGGCATTCTGATTGATGGGCCTGGGCCCACTCGGCTGCGGGTCGCTTGTTTGGCCGCCCAGTTATTATTGTTGTTGTCGTCTTAATTTTGTGTAGTAAATAATTCGTAACCACGTTGGACTAGGTGGCAGCAAGAACCTAACAACATCCTTGCTGGCTCAAAAGCTGATGGACGTTCAACTTCATCGTGTGTTACCCGGTATCGAAGAATTTCAACAACAGATCTGTTGTGTATTGAACGCACTCGCCGTGCGCCCCGCCCCTTCGTTATTGTCGACCACCGACTGTCAGCCGGTGGTCAGTTGTTGTTTTTGGTGGATTGGGGTGCTTTGGTGACTCTGAGTTTTTCACCAAATAAAAGAACCCTCGTCAAGGATACGTGCGGACACAACAATTGGCAAAGCTGACTAACTCCGAATCTACACGCAGACGCGGGATATTCCATTCCGCCGGACCAAGTCGAGCGTCCGCAAGACCGTGGGCCTCATCATTTCTGTTTCGCGGGTTCAAGTCGTGTTTCATTAATTCAGGTTATTGACAACCAGAAGGCGAACGTTCCGAAAGTTTCCACTTTCCGACACGTTTAGGCCAGATTTCGGGCGCGCCGCACTTCGTTTTTGGAGGGCCGACCGACACACACGCCGCATTCCACTTGCCGATCAGACGCGAGACAACGGACCGTTTTTTTGTTTTTTTAAAACGCTCAACGAACCGGACTTCACGCTGGTAATTTTCGGGGCTAGACTCTCTTTTAGATATGGCGGACCCAAAAGAAGCGGCCATCAAGACGAAGGCAGAAAGTGATCATCAACGCGTCATCACGCGATCATGCAATAAAATCAAAGACGTCCTCGAAGCCTTCAATCGCATTCGCAAAGAATTAGCAACAGCAACGCCGAGCACCGACGCTCTAGACACGGCACGCGATTGTCTTCCAGCTTTTCAAGCGGCTATCAAGAACGCGCAAAGCCACTACAACAGTTGGAACGCGCTCAACAGTCAGCACTTTTCCGATTACATTACGAAACAGCAACCGGACGTAGTCATCGAGAATGGAGAAGAAGCGACGATCATGATCCAACAGGCACTCCAGCGAGCCGAAGACAACGCACTCCGACTGCCACCAACGAACACACAAATCCAGCAAAGTACGGAGGTAGAACAGTTCATGCTAAATTTGCAGCATGGAATCGAGAAATTCGTCTATGATCAACGGAACGAATGGACTTTTGAGAAGTGGTTGGAACAATATCAATCGCGTTTCGACCGAGCCGTGGCCATGAGTGAAGATCGCGCTCGAGATCTTCTGCTCCAGTTCTTGGACACGAACGAATACAATCGTTTACGCGCCGTACTCCGTGATAGAGCACCAGTCACCGTCCCATTCAAGGATTTGATGGAGAAGTTGAAAAGCGAATTCAGCTCCAAAGTTTCGATATTTCAGAAACGTCGTGAAGTATTCGCAATGCGACACGCAGTTGGTGAACCATACGATGAGTTCGCAACGAAGCTTTTAGGCGCAGCACTAAAAGCGGAACTGAACAAGATGGACTTCGAACACTGGATGACGCTGCTGTTTCTCCACGCGCTTCAAGGCAAAGACGAGAACGCCGCCAGAACGTTTGTCACACAGAAGTTGGACTCCGAACCCAACATCAAGGTAGAAGTTTTGGGTCGACAAACGGAAACAAATCGGGTTCACAAGGACGAACTCCGATTGGAATCGACAGGACCAGAAATCATCAATCAGGCTAAGTCGCACAACAGTCGTACACAAAAGAAAAAGCTGTTTTCAGGGACAGGTCGTGATTCAAAGTCGGAAGCATGTGAAAGTTGTGGGAAAACGGGTCACACCCGTGACAAATGCCGTTTTCGCGACGCGACTTGCAATTTCTGTCACAAACAGGGACACATCGCTTGGGCATGTCGATCCAAGAAGCAAGCGGGCAAAACCCCGCCGACCAAGAAGGCGAACGTAGTCCACGAAGAAACCCACCCGACGACGGAGCTCGAAGCCAACACGCTTTACCTCCATCAGCTGGAAGTCAATGCAATTCGCGACCGAGCGTTTCTTCAATTCCGAATCAACGGGAAAGCCGTGGAACTGCAAGCCGACACCGGTGCCGATCGGACAATCATTGGATAAGCCATGTATAACGAACTCGGGCGACCAAAGCTAATGGAAGCAACGGCAAGTTTTAAACACGCCGGTGGGCAATCATTACAGGTCATGGGACAATTCGAAGCGACATTCGAGTATCAAGGCTACGAAAACGTGGCCCCGATCTACGTCGCCAAGGTTCAAGATCTACGTCTCCTGGGACAAGATCAGCTTAGCAAACTCGGTGTTTCCCGAATTTTTAAGGAAAGTTTGGAAAAATTTAGGCTCCTGAACGCACCAGTTGTCAAGTCCGTGGCACCCGGCCACGCCGACAAATGGACGAAACAATTCCCCGAATTGTTCTCGGATTTATTGGGACTGTGCAATCAAACAGAAGTTCACTTGCACCTCAAACCGGACGCCAAACCAGCCCTACAACGCGCTTGACCGATTCCGTTCAACGCGGAGGGTCCGCTCGACGCTGAAATCCAACGACTACTCGACGCGGAGATTCTGAAACCCGTCGAAGTCAGCCAGTGGGCCGCACCTGTTGTGGTCGCCATGAAGAAGAACGGGACACTCCGGATGTGCGCCGATTTCTCAACCGGTGTCAACGAATGTCTCTTGAACGACAAACACCCGCTCCCGCACATCGGGGACGTGTTTGCCCGGCTGAGCGAAGGGAAAATTTTCAGTAAGTTGGACCTCAAGGACGCGTACTTTCAGTTAAAACTGGACGACGAATCACAGGACGTTTGTACGATCGCCGCCCACCGCGGGCTGTTCAAGTACACGCGACTACCGTTTGGAATCAAGTCGACTCCCGCAAAATTCCAACGAACGATAGACAACGCCATCAGTGGACTTCCCGGAATTATCGCTTACCTCGACGATATTCTGATTTGGGGCTCGACCCAAGCCGAGCACGACGAACATTTGCAAGCCACGCTTCAACGTTTTCAAGATTGGGGATTTCGTCTCTCGGCGGATAAATGCCAATTCTCAATCACTAAAGTTCATTTTCTAGGGCAAGTCGTTTGTGCCGATGCAATCCGTCCGGATCCCGAGAACGTCAAGTCGCTTCTCGCGATGAAACCGCCGACCGACAAAGCAGGTGTGCGTTCCATTCTCGGTCAACTGAACTACTACGCGCGTTACATTCCACGCCTCCATCACATCAAAGGACCAATCGAACGGCTACTTCCGAAGGGTGTGGAATTCGAATGGTCAACCGAAGCTCAGCAATCGTTCGAACAAATCAAGCAACTGCTCTGCGAGGATCTTCAACTCGCGCGGTATAATCCTAATCAAACGCTGATTGTAGCCGCTGACGCTTCAAACTACGCTATCGGAGGAGTCTTGATGCAACGCGATGCAAACGGGCGTGAACGTACGCTATTCCACATGGCCAAAACGCTCAAAAGCGGTACAGTCAAATCGGGTCTTGTCTGTTTTCCCCCCCCCCCCACTCGCAAAAAAATGCGAACGCTACCACTTGAAGCGCTCGCTACAGTACGAACCGCGGCCAGGACCGCCAGCCCCTTAGTCCCCGTCACCTAATCTTCGGTTGTGAGTTTAAGACCAGTTGAAATACTAGTTCCAGGAGTTCAAAAAAAGGATGAGTGAGCTACAGTACGAAACGTGTTTAGAAGCTATGTTTGGTGTGTCCTGAATGGCCGAGTGGTCTAGGGCGCTGGAAACGTTCGCATTATAGCGAGCGGCTTGATTTCAAAATTCGCGAGCGATCTGTTCGCAAAAAGGGTGGGGGGAATAACAGACAAGATCCGTCAAATCGAGAAGGAGGCTTTTGCCTTCGTGACCGCTGTGGAACGATTTCACAAATACGTTTGGGGTAAGAAATTCATTTTACTTACAGATCACCAACCGCTGGTCGCGATGTTCAAAACCGTAAACACTCCAGGCCTTCGTCAGCATACCGTCAACTGCCTCCGTCGCTGGGCACTCCGGTTGATTGGCTACGACTTCACAATTGAGTACGTCAAAACTACAGACTTTGGCTACGCCGACGGCCTTTCTCGTCTCATCGACGACGCACGGCAGGAAGTGGAATCAGACACCGAAGAAGTGATCGCTTCACTCGAGGAAACCGAAGCCTACACGCAATGGGTTCCACCGAACATTCAACAACGAATCCGCGACGAAACCGCCAAAGACCGTCTACTCCAGATCGTAATCGAACGGCAGGAAACCAATCACTGGACTTCAGACGATCGTCGAAACGATCAACTTCAAGCTTTTCACAAGCTCCGAGGATTCCTCACGTTTAATAATGGAATTTTACAGATTAACGATCGAATCGTCATCCCAAATACACTTCAAAAGGAAATGCTCAGCATCTTACACCGTAGGCATCCAGAGATTGGGAAAATGAAACGATACGCTCAAGAATACGTTTACTGGCCTCGAATCAATTCCGACATCGAAGAACACGTACGAGCCTGCCCGGGCTGCATTTCCGCCGCCAAAAAACCCAGTCAAAGTGCCACTTCGACCATGGCATCCAACCGTTCGCCCGTTGCAACGTGTCCACATGGATTTCGCCGGACCAATTAAAGGCAAGTACATTCTAATCGCCGTCGATTCTTTCAGCAAATTCCCTGAAACCGCGGTTGTCTCAACGATGTCGACTCGAATCGTCAACGACTTTCTCACTTTGCTATTCACGCGCTATGGCGCCTGCGACGTTTTGGTCACGGACAATGCGACATGTTTTATGTCTCAACAGTTCAAAGACTTCTGCAATCATTGGGGTGTCAACCACATGACGTCGCCAGCTTATCATCCGCAATCGAACGGTCTCGCTGAAAGAATGGTCGACACCATCAAACGAGGGCTCAAGAAGCACTCTACGCTTTCATTGTCCGAAGCTCTAAGCGAAACTCTGTTCGCTCAACGTCAACTACCGTGCAAGTCCGCTCCAAATGGCAAATCACCAGCCGAAGCGTTCTACAAGCGAACTATTCGCAAACCGATCGATCAACTACGCGCGACGGAAGAAGAGAAGAAAGTGGAACAACCGTACGATACTCGCGCCAAAACCAATTCCGACCGACATCACGGAACACGAAATCGTCAGGTTTCGATTGGCGAAACCGTTACGTTCAAATCGCACAATGGCCGTCTGTTCTCTGGAACCGTCGAAGTTTCCAAGGACATGTCATTACGCTGATCCGCACCGAGTCCGGTCTCAAACGATGCCATGTCAACCAGCTTCTCAAACGATCCGCGACAACCGAAGAGTCGAATAATTCTGATTTTTAATCCCCCCATGTCTAATCGTTGCCTCTATTTCTCCTCTAATTTATGTCTTTTTGTTATTTATCTTTCGAGTAGCGTTCATCACAACATCCTCAAAACCGGCATCCTTTTGCCCTGTCAATTATCGTCTGCCACGTGCCATCTTGGGTTAACGCGTGAGGTCTTGCTTCTCCATCCTGGACTCTGGAGCAAGCTGTACGATGTACTCAACCTTTTGAGAAAGGGAGGAATTGTTGTGTATTGAACGCACTCGCCGTGCGCCCGCCCCTTTGTTATTGTCGACCACCAACTGTCAGCCGGTGGTCAGTTGTTGTTTTTGGTGGATTGTGGTGCTTTGGTGACTCTGAGTTTTTCACCGAATAAAAGAACCCTCGTCAAGGATACGTGCGGACACAACAAGATCAAAACAACCTTTCCGAACCCCGACAATGTTTGTAATTCAGTATTCAGCAACTTCATCCACTGTTTAACAAGACGTCGAACTGGAAGTAGTGGCACTACAACTGCCAAGAAAATAGTTGCTGAAACAAAGAAACAACAAGAAAAACACTCCGAGGTTACATTTGCAGCGCCGAATCAAAAGCCGGAAACGCTTGTTCTCGTAGATGCTCTTGACGTCCTGTTTACACTCATCGATTTCTTCAACGCAGTGAAAGACGAAGACGTCGATTTTAAATGGGCTATAGTCAACGCACAAAATGCGGGTCGTTCAATTAACTTGGCAACAAAGTAGCTCACAAGCATCACTTCATGCTATTCAAATCGCCCTGGGAATTGGCTCCGGACGTTTCAAGCATCTTGTCCGTCGAGATCTTGCACATATAAAATTTGGATTGTCTACAGATCTTCGAACTGGCATGCCCTTCCGAAGCCTGTTCGGTAACAACAAAGCAGTTGTTAATCACAACACAGTCGAAAGATGCATAAAGCCCGGATACCTCGACAGTTTCCTGATTGGTTTCTTCAAATACACAAACAAAGAAGGAAAAAAGGAAGTATACAACATCCTCCGACCGTTTATAATAACCGGTCACACGGCCTCGGAAGTAAACGATAACAAATTCAAGTTCATGAATTCAAAAGGCAAAGAAATGAACAAAATCGCGGCTGTGCTAATTTATGAAGGAAGAGGACGAGCAATTTTGGACTACAGACAAATTGCTCTTCGAATTGAAGACACTGAAGGACCAATAATCGCGTTGAGCGGAAGTTCGCAGACTTCCAAACTTCGTAATTTGGCAAAGGCAATCTCCATGAGATACGACGCGAAGATTGTAATGTGTACCGACGGCGATGTCACCGGTCTTCAAACGATCCGAGCGTTGGCGGATCATTACTTCAAGGAATTCACACCTAATGATGATGCAGATGTCCCATTTGAACCTGTCGATCCAGATGCCCTACCAGATGATGAAACCTCAAAAGATGTTCCAGGCACTTCCAACGACGATTTTGATCCGAAGAAGTTTTCCGTTGCATTTCTGTGGCCATCACTTGTGCTACATAATTGGATAGATGTGTTCTTCCCGCCGTTGCGACAAGAATAGTGTCAACGGTGGAATAGAGAGATCCTGACAAAACCAGAGAATACATTGTCCAATCTGATGAATAATATGGAATTAACCAGGTACAACCAATGGCAACCAGGAAAAGACCCACTGGATATAAAACAATCGGATGGAAGAACACCAGCTTATTCTGACTGGCAACAACATTACTTCCGCGGCTATCTTGCTGGAATCGACAAAATAACAAAAATTCTACGAAGGAGGGACAAACTCAACGAAGAACAACGTAAGTTCTACAAGCAGCTCCAGTTCGAATACTGTGTGGCGCTCACCGAGTGCACCTTCATGCACAGTTACGATCTGCCAATAACGCGCCGCACATCGCTTGTAATTGACGCAATACACGGAAAAGACTACTGGAATTATCCATTACCTGATGTCCCCCAATGCAAAACTTATTTACAACCGTAACTTTGTTTAACATCTCATCCCACTAGCAATAGAACCGAGAATTTCGGGTCAACGAGGATGCCGCGTTCCGAACTTCTTCGTGAGATGTCCTTCTTTTTGAACACTAAGTAGCAAATCCTAAAACGCCGACTTCTTCCGTGAATTCTCTTCTTCTTTTTCTTCCAATTCGAATGGTTTTCGTATTCTGTACCCTCGATCTTTTGGTTTTGAATTTTAACTTCATTGTTCCCACGATTCTCCCATTCATTCCCATCATTTCGCCCATAAGTCTTGTTTCTCTTCACGATATCCATCTATTGTAATTTGTAATACTTTGCTTACAATCAAATAAACATCGCTCATAAAGATTCGAAATTATGCGCTTTTTCGCGCGAGGTCGCGCCTTTCCGCCAGTCGTCGTCAATTCAAATGCGTGGCGCATGGCGTCGGCGCGACCTTTTATCAACAAAAACCCCGAGGAATTAGAAGTGTTGAATGAAGAATAACGGATGTGTCATATAAACAAACTGAAACACGATTCTCGTCGCTGCTCAACGGCTCTCGATGATCCGCTCAACAAAAACGGCAGTCGACGTTCCGAACAATCGGAAAACGATCGAATATGGAAGTTCCGACGGCGCCGAAGGCTCCAGTCATCGACTGTTGAGCAGATTCACTCATTTACATTAAAAATCACAAGACTGTGCTTCTTTTGTTGTAATCTTTTCTCTTGAGATTTCCGTTCTCTTTTATTTCATTTGACATTTCTTTGTTATTGTCTCCTTCAATAAACCGAAATCACTTCGAACGTGTATTTCCATCTGAAGGATTCTTAGACGATTAACATTACAAGAACTTGGACTAAAGAGGGTAAGGTTGTTTTTGACATAGAACAACAACAATTGGTTAAATAACTTCAAGTATTCTTAAATCACAAACCAAAAAATTACGCAACTTTTTCGAACAGAGGACCTAATGAAATTACCTACTTTGAATAGACGCCAAGAATCTCACTACCTTGTTTATTGATCTCTGTAAACCAATAACGCAATTGAAAGGTAGGTTCTGTGTCTAAGGGAAATGTCGTCAACCACATTTATTCGTAGAAATGTCCGCTTCTTTAATCGTTGAGAAAGAGCGTACCGTAAGTAAAAATAAACAGCAATTAACTGGGATTTTCAGTTCTATGCTCTCTATCAAAAAGATTCAAGTGTTATTCAAGGACCAATCTGTTTGGCTTACGTTTTTCTTTTTGTTGCGTCTTTTGGATTGGTTGGCAACTTTGGAATCGTTGTTCTGACTTATCGGAGTCCGTAGGTGGCATCTCCAGTTATACTCAATTGCCTGTTTAGACGATTGAAGAACTCCTGTAACTACCTTCTTGCTTTTCTTTGTCTCAGCGATTGTTTGCATGAAATTGGTCACTTTTCCTACATTTATCGGATGCTCACTGGCAACTACTTCATCAGCTTCAAATCCTGTTTCTTGCTTCAGTTTTTTCCGTTGATTGGAGCTCTTTTTGGCGCTGTTCTTCCATTGGTGATTAGTCTCGATCGGCTTTTTAGTTGTTTCTTCCCCAAATTGTGAGTCTTATTCGAAGTATTCTAACTGATTACCATTTAGTCATCTTGCTTTTAAACCCACAATTTATGGTATTTTGGTTTTTTCTATTGGTGGTCTCTACATCTTTGTAACTTTCTATGCGGCTACTAAACAGATTTCAAAACACGGGAACCAGTGAGTTTACATCCACATGTTGAGTATAAGAAGTTCTTATTAGGCTCATGCTTTGTGCTGTTCCTGATCCATTGATTTCACAACGAACTACGAATTTTATTTATCATGTATCCGCTGGTCTTATGAACGGGATAGCAGCTTGTATTTACGCAACTGTTTGGATTCGATTGCGTCCAAAAAAACGTTTGTAACTGTATGTCGTCCTTACTGATTGGTTAATTGCAGATAATAGAGATGGATCGAAACGACCATTTAAAGCTCTGTGTGCCATCATCTTCTCTTTGTTATGCAGTTGGGTGGCTGGAGCAATCGTTCAGTTGTTTTTAATATGCATTGATGCGGAACCTCAACAGTTCTTTTACAGTCTCGCAATCACTGGTTTTTGTATTAACGTTGTTTGTGCGAGCAATTGCGTTTGCTTGTTCACCTTCAGGTATCATCAGTTTAAGATTTTGAGTAGTGTCGAATTTTAGTAGTGACTATCGACATGCTCTACGTTGTGAATTCGCAACTCGTAGAAGTAGAGTCAACTCAATTAATCCTTAACAATGAACATGATATAACACTCGGTTTAATGGACAGGGAGTCGGTCTAGATCTTTCATTACACACCACAAGTTGCCACTTCTTGTTACTCGTTTGGCAGTAGTGGCAAATTCGATTAATTTGCGAATTGTCGAATACCGTGTATATCTGAAGAACGTGCGAATAAATTCAATTTTTACCACCACATGGCGAAAACGAACCGAAAAGTGATTGAATAAACGCGACCACTAGTTATCGTATATCACTGGTTAAATTAAAAAACAGAATTTCTTTAATACACAACCTTCATTTCCGATAGCAACTCCAAAACCAACAAATATGGACGATTTAGTAAGTTTCCTATGCTTTTAAATTCTAAGGATGTTTGTAGTTTGACAATTTTTATCTCAACGATCCCAGCGTAATCAAAGTGGCAGTTGTTTGGGCGTTTATTTTGATTGTTATTGATGCTTACGGATTGGTTGGCAACTTCGGAATCGTTGTTCTGACTTATCGGAGTCCGTAGGTGGCATCTCCAGTTATACTCAATTGCCTGTTTAGACGATTGAAGAACTCCTGTAACTACCTTCTTGCTTTTCTTTGTCTCAGCGATTGTTTGCATGAAATTGGTCACTTTTCCTACATTTATCGGATGCTCACTGGCAACTACTTCATCAGCTTCAAATCCTGTTTCTTGCTTCAGTTTTTTCCGATGATTGGAATGCTTCTTGGAATCATTTTGCCAATGATAATAAGCTTCGATCGTTTCTTTAGTTTCTTTTGGCCAGTTTTGTAAGTTGAATATCGAATGATTTTCGATGCAAAGTTTAGACATCAAAACATAAGTTCGATAGTATACACGACTTTTGTCTTAGCAGTTTGTGGTCTTTATGTTGGATTGATTTTATACGTGAATTTTGACGGCGTGCTTCTAAATAGAGAGTAAGTTGCAGCAATCAAACAAACAAAACAATAGATTTTAAGAACCGTTCTTTGCTTCGTTCCACAACCGATAGTCACTCAGAAACGTGGTTTAATGATATTTGAACTAACAACTGGTTTCATCAACTTGATTGCCATCTTACTTTACGTTGTGGTCTGGATTGGATTGCATACAAGACAACGTTTGTTTCTCTACTCATAATCCTTTCAACTGACAATTTTAAGATATAACTGACGATACTAAACGAACATTCAAAGCGCTTTCTGTAATCATTCTTTCTTTGGTATTCGGTTGGCTTTCTGCAGCAATAAGCTCACTGATTGTGTTGTTGATTGCTCAAGCGTATACTCTTCAGCTATTCTACGCCGGTGTTGTTTCCGGAACGTGTGTTAACATCGTGTGTGCAAGCAATGCGGTTTTACTGTTCGTCTTCAGGTTTGTTTTTCGTTTTCTGATTTTCGGTTTAATCGAATTTTTCAGTCGTGACTATCGGAACGCTTTTATAGAAGAATTTAAACGGCACAAGAATAGAATCACGTCTGTTAGCCAGGACAAATGAACGCACTTCACTTCATCCCCGTGTCATTTCATTCTCCAAAGAATAAGCAATAGAAAACTAAACGAAAGATCAAGCGAAATCGAAGTTTATTTAAAGGACGAAATCAAATTAAACGAAAAACAAAATTAAACCGAAGAGAACACATAACTAGGATTATGATGCACAGAAATTAAAAACGCAGAACTGGCGAGGTCAAATGTTCAATTGACGGGCGACTTTGAAACCTTTTGTTGATGATAGTAAGGATTGCTTTGTTTCTCGATTCTTTTCGTGGTCCTTTATGCGGTTGTGTTTGATGCAACGCAAGTTGTTGCTGCATCTCGTCGTCGCAAGCTTTCCGCAGTGCCTTCGACTTTTTGGTGAACACCTAAACACTCGGGTGTTGAAATTCAACGGAAAGATTCAACAACTGATGTTCAGTTTCGCTGAAGCTGTTGGTCCGAGTGCCATTCAATGTGCGACTGTAGATATTCCTGAAAAACAAATTCAAATGCCATATAATCAAGCACTTACCAGATGTCGTAATCAAACATCTTCGATTTAACTCGACGACCATTGCGTTATTTCTCGCCGATGTAGTTGACTTCAAACCAATGCGAAAAGAGCGTTTATGTTATCATATTTAAAAGATTGTTCGCTCAAATGTTCAAGATGTTTCGTGCAAACGCGATCGATATATGCAGATTGAACAGAACTCATTGCAGCAATGAGTTTGCAAGATCGTTTGAATTCAGTGTTCGTATCGTAATCATTTTTGAACCTGTGCTGACAAGCGTGTTTTCGATGCAATTGCGTTAGATAAAACGAACAACCGCGAACGCGCAACGATTGCAGGACTGCCATAAGAATCGCTCGTTTGAAATCACATCCTCGATTGAAGCCTCGATCAAAATCCGTCTATTCAACCGAAGAAACGTTTGTACGTTTTCCAAGACTTGTTCTCGAGCAATGCATAAGAATAGGAGATATGCTTTCTTTTGACCGTTAGTTCCTCGTTTTCTCACGATCATGAAGAGTTGGTAGAAGAGCTGAGAAATAATTTAAAAACTAATTTTTAATCGTCCATTCAAGTTCCTATTATGTTGAAGTTCCATCCATTTAAATTATTTTCACCAGATAAGCCCAATTGCAATTCTTTTGGGCTGTAAAAATCAAAATTCGCCACCCACGAAGATTTAACCCTTGACTGAATACAAGACGTCGGTCGATTTCTGCAACCGAGAAATCGTGCTCAGAATTTAATGGACAATTTTCAACGTCTTGACCAGTTGAGACTTGAAATCGTCCTTCAGTAGTTTGCACTCTCGTCTGATAGCCGCCCTTTTGACATTGGAAACATCGCCATAAAATCGCGCACGATCTCATGTCTGATGACACCAGAAAGTATGATATGATGCATGCTTTACCGTATCAATCGTACATTTCGGATCAAATCGAGTGTTAGGCGGATAACGTGCGTAACGAATCCGATCAGGTTTGCAAAGATTATTATATTGAGGCTTCCAAAGAGAAAGCAAAACTTTCAAATTAACAGTGTCGGTGGAATCGAATGAAACCGTTTTAACGAATCAACCAACCAGCAACCGTTGTTGATAACCTTTGGCCTATTGAAGTTAGATCGGTGATGAGGTGGAACGTAGAGATTCTTCTCGTCGGACATCAAAGAAGTTAAATAGATCTTGCAAAAAGGGGCAAATGATTCTTTCGGAATCAAAATGATTCTGATCGCTTATTTGACGTTCGAATATTCGGGCGGAGGTAAAAGTCACGCACACGCCCGTCTTTTTCAGTGCCGGTCATCTTATGATGCAACTATGAAACCAAATCCGACTCTCAATCAATTTGAACGTTTCCTTGTTTACGAAGAAAGTGCTGTTCATTATGGTTATCACGTTTATGGTTATAACTATGTTTGAGAACGAATGAAGTTAAGTACGAGGATATGAAATGAGTTTGTGGAAAGTCGGTCCTACAAATTTCAAGTTCACTAGAAACAATAAGTCGAGACGTGTGGTCGCGGGTTCGAGGAAACAATTCGACCGACAAAAAGTGCATTCGATTAAAAAAGCGGATATTTGAGTGGATTTCATTAACAGATTCGTTTTTCCAAGTAAACAACCACCATGCGTGACTCGAAAGCTACGCGAGTTAATCTCAAGCTGTAACGCTTAATGCGTGGCCTTCAGTACCTCCATCAGGTTGTTTGTTTGTCGATAAGCCGGCGCCAGTATCGGATACTGTAGAAGTCACGTGACTTACACGACCACGAGTGAAACACTGTAAAATTGCACGACGAATGGATGGAATAGTGATCATTATAACAATCGGATTGAACAGCGGCAACAAACTGATGGTGACTTTAATGAACACGGGCAAGTACTCAAAACTAACGCCGATCATCGGAAGTAAATCCGACATTCCGATGGGTAAAAGAAGCAGAGGCATTGGTAAGAAAGCTTGAAACATCATGATTCTCGACAATTGCTTCTGTGCCGCGAGAGTTGTTGGCTGAAGCATATGAAGATCACGTCGAAGTTTCATTTCGATTCTACACGCGCAGTAGATGATGATCGCATAACCAGCACCGACAATCAGTTGGGAATCCAACAGCTGGAGCATCATTTTCAACTCAAACTAAAAACGAATATTAAGCTTTTCTACCGTCGACTTACACTATCGCCGAAGATGTAAGCAGGAAGAGTGACGTTGTGAAAGAGCGGCATATTTTGTAGGGCGGCTGTCATTTCCGGTTCGTCGTAACGAGTGCAGATGTTCACAATGTTGCAACAGTGCGCAATCGCCCATAGTTCCAACAAACCAATGAATGCAAAGATTTCGCTTAATGAGAATCGATTTGACAAACAAAATATGTTCATTCCTACAAATAAAACCGTTGTTCTAATTGACTTCATCATACTTACGATAAACGAATTGACAGCAGACGTTCACAATCATCTAAACATCATAATTTCTTTCATTCACTATTCAGAGTGTTTACCGTATAACTGATACTACAATACAAAATCGTCGCAATTACAGCGGTGTTGTGAGTTTGCGGGAAAAACGGCTGATCACTCATGAAGATCATCGCCGTACCGTAGTCAATTGCCAACTGAAATGGACTTTAGTTCTCTCTTCGAGTTCGACTCACCATTCCAGTGAAAAAAGATATGATCGTATAGCTGATATCCACCAAACTTCCTCCGATCAACATCCAACGATAACTCTTCATTGCTCGTCCCAAATGATAATTGCAAAAGCAAATGACCATAATGTTTAGATACATCGATATGGAACAAATCACGACCTCATAAATGAAATGTGTTTGTTGCCAATTTACCATTTTGTTTCTCAAATCAACTTTAAAAGCTTTCAACCTGATCGCTGTCAATCGAAAAGCGAACTTCGAATCCACGAATTGCCGTCGAACTAAACGGTGGTACGAATTTAAATACCACAAGACTGTACTTTTTGCCCTAGAGTATTCGCTTCGTGTGTGGTCGACTCTCTAGAATGAAAAATGCCACCACGTCGTTTAGAATTCGACAAGTTGCGTGTACATTCACTGAAAGTGTCGCCTTCCTTTTCAATTGAAAATCGAAGACAAATGTCGAAGTAAATTGTAAAGACATTCAGACACGAGATCATAGTCAATTACTTTAAAGTCCAAGTCGCGTGAGGCGTTTGTTTTTTGGTTTTCTTGACATCACCAACCGGTGACATTTGGAGTGTGAGGTCTTTGTAGGAAGTTATTTGGGTTCAAAATACATTTGCTGCCAACAAACGATAGGATTACATGGCAGTACAATTGTCTATCGCGTGATCCACACATCAAAAATTTCGCTTGTGTTAACGACCAAGCTCCGTATTATTCGTTTTCTTTTGCAACCTTCTACTACAAATTAAGATCACGTGTAACTCGTGATGTTAACATTAAAGTCAGAAAACAACGAGTAATCCAAATCTTGTACCGCTGATTGATTACCAACTAATGGCATCTCAAGGCAAAAGATATCTAGTGGGTTAGCTTCGATTTCCAAATCCACAAACAAGCTGTTCATTTCTGTTTTAAGAAGTGAAGAAGTTGTCCTGAAGTGTACGGAAACACGTCGCACTGATAAGAATTAGCAACCACAATGCTGGACTGAAAACAACGTTGACAAGTGACTCGTTTTCTGATTCCGCTCATTTCGTAACGTTCATGTCAGTCCAAAAGCAAATTGCGAGAAGTTCAGTTCACGAGACAGAACGTCGGCGAACTCAAACGAATCGATCGGAAACTGAACGTGAATTGAAAAATCAGCCGAATCGTAAGTTTCAACCGGTTACTTTTGTTGAATTTAAAGTTTAGCTTCAAATCTTCGTCAACAGAATCTTTTTGCTTGGAGGCCGATTCTGACCGCCAACTTCGTGATTCCCCTGATTTTCGTGATTGGAATCGTGGTTTTGCTTGCCGGCACCTTTTTTCTGAAAGCAGCAAACTCGGGTGTCAAGTTCATTCGATTTTCGTTCTAATCAGTGGATTTAGTGCGCGAATTCACCCTCAATTACGGAGATCGATGTGCAATAAACACGACTTGCAATCTCGATTTCGATTTGAGCGAAGATTTCAAGGTAAATAAGCTGCTAATTGGATTTATGAGAAGCTCCAGGGAAACGTTTACTTTTACTACCAGTTGAACAACTTTTTCCAAAACCATCGACGTTACATCAAAAGTCGCAGTAATCCGCAGTTGGCAGGCGATATCAAGGTAAATTCGCTAGCCACTTCTAATGTCATGCAGATCTAGAACGTTGGTTTCTGTTCAACGTTTTCAAACAGTGAAGTAGGTTATTAATTTGAACTTGATAGTCACAAGTGTTTAGTATTGCTGTCAACCATATGACTATCAGAAAATAAATGGAACAAACATCCCAATAGCACCCTGTGGAATGATTGCCAATTCAATGTTTACTGGTAAACAATTCAATCGGATCTTATTTTCTGTTCAGATTCTTTTGTCGTTTATCGGTACGGTGATGGTGCTGCGCGAAATCGTGTGCCACTAACTCATCGTGGAGTGCTCGCAAATATGGAATGGAAAACAAGGTTCAAGAACCCGAAAACAAACGGAAAAGATCTCTGCACAGCATTTGAGGTTTGTTGTCTTTAACACTAAGAATTGAGGGTTTGAAGGGAACAGTGAAACCTCCGTATTGGCGAAAATCACCGTGTGAATTGGATCGTGATCACGTCGATAACAATGGTTTCGAGAACGTCGATTTCATTGTGTGGATGCAAACGGCGGCGTTGCAAAACACTCGGAAATTACATCGACTGTTGGATCGGGAGGTCGATGCGACATTCAGAGATGGATTGCCGGCTGGAAGTTATCAGTTAGAAATCGAAAATTGTGAGTTTGTTTTTGATTGTTTTTTAATGCTTTAGTTTAAGATTATGAAGTTGATATGTTCAATGGAAAGAAGCAGTTTGTGATTAGCACAACTTCGTGGATGGGTGGAAAGAATCGTTTTCTTGGAATCGCTTACATACTCACGGGTTCGGTTTGTGTTCTTCTAGCAGCCGTGTTCTCATTCATTCATTTCAAATTTGGTCATTCGTACGTGAATCATGGTGTTCAGATTATTCAGTTTGTTTTCAGACTTTCGAAAATGGCCGACGTTTCAGTGAACAAAAAACATTAACAGTTACTGACTAATGAGTTTATTAAAAGCTGTTTCTTCATTATCGAGTTCGGGCCAAAAGTATTAAGAAAGCGGTGGAGGTATGAAGTGTCTGTTGTGCAAGCGGTATGTAGGAGTGCAAGTCGTGTGTGTTTGGATGCTTAGAAGTCCAAGTTACGAGATGAAGACGATCGGAGCACAGCAGCGCTTGATGCCGAGTTAGTTAGACCGCCAGCTGGTGCGATCGAAGCGGAGGAGCGATTGCGAGCACGCAACTTCGAAAGGGAGTTTTCAGCCACATCTCTAGCTTCTTCGGCCTCCGTGAGAGCAGCTTGAATTTGACGGTATTTGCCTAAATTTACACAATGATGATCGGATGCACTAATAACAAACCGAGATTCGTTGCAGCAATCTCTTCGGCTTCATCGACTTGTCTCTTGTACACCTGCAAGTGAATATTTGAATAACTGTCATCATTTTGTTATAAGATACCTTCAATTTTCCTTGTAACTTTTCAACCAAATCAGTAAGTTGCAATTGGTTTTTACGCTCTTCTTCAACCTGTAATACGAAAGTAAATGTTTAACTAAAGAATACCGGAAACGTACTTGGAAGTCGAGTTCTCTGACACGACGCTCAACCTTGCGATAGTTCTTGTCGGTCTCTGCGTGTCGACGTTGTTCGCCGTCAAGTTCCTGTTCCAAAGCACGAATACGCTGTTCAAGCTGGCTAATGATTCTCTTTCCACCTTTGAGTGCAGCAGCTTCGGCTTCGTCAAGACGAACCTAAATGACAATCGATTTACTGGCGTCTAATAAAGAACTGTAGACTCACTTGCATCTCTTTGATTTGAATTTCAAGTCCCTTACGCAAACGTTCAACATGTTGTGAATGCTCTTGCTCTTGACGCAATTCTTCGGCCAATCGAGCTGCATCAGCAGATGCCTTTTTGGCCAATTCGTCGGCGTTCTTCAATTCGGTCAATGCTTCGTCCAACTCGGCGTGCAAGGCCTGAAGTTCGCCTTCCAATTTGCGTTTTAATCCACTCAACGAGTTGACTTGAGTGCTTAAATCGTTGACAACTTCGCGTAATTCAATCAATTCGTTTTCGGCGGCACGACGGGCACGTTCCGCGTTTTCAGCCTGTTGCAACAATTCTTCTTTCTCGGATTGAAGAATTTGATTGCGCTTCTCGGCATTCAAGTATTGATCACGCCTAAATCCGATCAATTATAAGCATTCAAAGTCATACAAACGTACATGTCGTCATAATTGCGTTGAGCCTCATCGACGGCCAATTGCAATTCACGAATTTGGTCTTGATGTTTCTTGATGGTCTTCTGAGCATCAGTATAGGCCTTGTTTGCATGATCAAGACTAAAATAAGCAATTGAAACGTGAACAAATTGCGACAACATACGCGATCTCCAAGTCGTTGACGTCGGATTCGAGCTTCTTCTTGATACGCAATGCTTCTTGTTTTCCTTTGGTTTCAGCTTCGAGAGTTGCTTGCATCGATTCAAGAGCACGTTGATGGTTCTTACGAGTATTCTCGAATTCTTCTTCTTTCTCTTGGATTCGTTTTTCGATTTCTGAGCGAATTTGCGAAACTTCGACTTGAGCGCGCAACACCTTTGACTCTTCAGCTTCTAAAGCGGCTTCAGCCTCGTCAAGCGCGTGTTGAAGCTCTTCTTTCTCGACCTCAAGTCTACAAATACACTCTTTATGAACAATCAACTTGTTCTTGGCATACCGTCGGACAATCTTCTGCAACTCGTGAACCGAGCGACCACCTTCGCCCAACTGATCGCTAAGATCCTTGATTTCCTGTGCTAACGACTTATTCTCACGACGAACACCCTCCAATGCTTCAGCTAGTTCGTCTTGTTGAGTCTTAGATTTGAACAAGTCAGTAGCCAAATTGCGAGCGTCACGTTGAGCAGCGTCGAGTTCGGCAGCCAAATCGTCAGTCTTCTTGCGCCAATCGTCAATAATCTTGTCGAATCCTTTTTGTTTCTTCTCCAATGCCGAAGCATAAGCGGCAGCACCTAAAATCGATAAGTCAAACTGCTCATCAATTGTCGCTCACGTTCAACATCCACTTGAGCGTCGTCCAAATCACCCATGAGTTTGTGACGAGTTTTCTCCAACGATACAATCTTAACGTTTGCTGCTTCGTTTGCATCGGTGAGATCTTGGACTTTTTGTTGAAGGCGACGTTTGGCTTCTTCGACTTCTTCCAATCTGAACGTATGTTTAGCTATTGTGGTTTAACACCAATTTACCGGATCAGTCCCTCTCCTTCGAAACGACTCTTCCATTGTTGAATTTCGGCGTTAAGTTTGCTGATTTGACGGAGAGCTTCGGCTTTGCCTTCTTGTTCCTGTAAACACAACAAATACTTAAGATCGAACGCTCAGTTCCACCTCTTCAACACTTTCTCTCAAACTGTCATTTTCGTGTTGAACGTTCTTGAACTGCGCCGCAATTGCTTGGCGTTCACGTGACTCTTCGTCAGCAGTTCGTTTGGCTTCTTCCAGTTGGCTGACAAGTTGGCTCTTCAAGCGGTGTAAGTTGTTCAGCTGAAATGTTGGGAGTGAGATATGCTGGCTTATCAGAAAATAGAACATTAAAATAGTGTTTTTATCAGAGCAGAATACAAAAACGATCAAACAACAAACGCTTTTAGATTGTTGTGCCTTAGAGCAGACAACCGACTTTGCAATTGTACTTGGTTTCAGTCAATTTCATCAACAAATAGTAAGCCCTTGACTTTGTTTTGGCTTTTGAACTGTTCACTTTGTGCAATAACAAACAGTTTCACTCATCGTTTTCGATTTACAAAATGACCGGATAATAAGATTGTGTTGTTAGGATAAGAAGAGCAGAGGTGAGATGAGCATACGCATAGATCAAAACTAAAGCAGCTTCAAAGGGCTGCTATCTGTAACACAGCGTGCGTGCGTAATGAAAATGTGAAACCAAAAGCTGGACTTATCGTCCCAATTTTTTAACATTTACAACCAGTACTTGACAGTTACAATATGTCGAAAACCAACCGTGTTCTCTAAATCTTCGTTTTGGTGATGTAAGTCATTATTTTCATTCTGTAATCAAATAAGCTTTTAACTACACAAAGACCGTGTACTTACTTGCAATCTGTTCTTCAATGACGAGAAATCGTTCAACAAACGACTTTGTTCGTCAGCTTTCTGTTGCAATTCGCTCAATTGCAATTCCAAGACTTTCAACGTTTTCTCGGCTTCTTGACGTCCACGCAACTCGGAATCAGCCGCTTGAGTGGCATCTTCGACTTCGCGTTGCAATTGCTGACGATCTTTTTCAGCTTTGACTTTCAATTTCTGAACTTGTTCTAACTGATCGCTAAGTTCAGCAACGGCATCGTTATGCTTCTTGCGCAAAGATCCTATAGATGCCGATTGTTAAACGTATTCGAAATTCAACTCACCCAAAGCGGTCTCGTTGTTGATGTGTGTTTCTTCCAAATCACGACGCAATTTGGCGAGTTCAGCTTCACGTTTCTAAACAACACTTTCATATTGTTAGTTTTTGTTGGTTACCTTTGCAATTTCAATTTGCGCCGCTGTTGCTCCACCGGCTTCGTCGAGACGCTCGGAAAGTTCCTCGAGTTCGCGTTGAAGTTCGCCCTTCGAACGATCGGCCTTTTGGCGAGATTGACGTTCATTCTCCAATTCGTCTTCCAATTCGCTTTGTCGTGATTGCAATTCCTATAATTTTCAGATCAATTGTAAAGTCATGCAGTAGATACCTTGATTTGGCGTTGAAGCCTACTGGCCAAGGATTGTTCGTCTTCCAATTTGGAGGAAACAGAGTGCAATTCGGCTTCTTTTCGTTGCAAGTTCGCTTGAACATCGGCCTTCTGACGATTCAATTCGTCGAGATTCTCTTGAGCGATCTAAAACTTTTTGCATTCAGAGGATTTATAAGCGGTTTACCTTAAGTTCGCCCTCCACTTTTCTACGTTGCTTCTCCACATCAGAGCGACCGCGTTTCGAGTGTTCGACTTGATCTTCCAACTACAAACATAGCATTTAACTTCAAACTTTCTAACCAAGTTTACCTCGTCAAGTTGACGTTCCAATTTCTCGCGCAGTTTGTTGATGTGATTCGATTTTTCTTCTTCGGATTGCAAGCTTTCCATCAGTTTTTTGTTTGCTTCTTCCTTAAAATGCAAAATAGAAACCTCATAGTGCGTATGCACTCACTTGTTGCTTCTTTTCACGTTGGGACTTGGCAAGAGCTAAAGGACAAGGTGTTTTCAGTTTGTTAAAACCACTAACCTTCGTCTTGTGCTGCCATCTCGTCTTGCAACGAACGGATTTGATGGTCTTTTGAGCTCTTTTCTGATTCGGCTTTACGCAACGAAAGTTCCAAATCCTGCGCTTGTTTGCGGCTTTGTTCCAAGTCACCTAAAAGTTTTGGTTTTCATGACTTGATGTGTGTGAACAAACCTTCGAGCTTCTTTTTGGCGCGTTGCAAATCAGATGAACGATCTTCAAGATTCTCGAGCTCATCTTGAACAGACGTCAATTGTCTAAAATTGTTGGCTATTTGCCGATATCATTCGATGGACAAACCGATCCAAATCGGCTTTTTGTGCCTGCAATTTGTTGGCACGTTCTTCGTTCTCCGATGCCGCTGCTTTTTCTTTTTCCAACTCGAGATAGAGTCTGCCGAAGTAAAAGTACACAAACGACCGTGTATGTGAACTCACTTGTTCTTCTCTTCGACCAATTTAGCCAAATCACTTTCGAGTTGTGAGCGATTTTCCGTTTCCTTAGCCAACGACTCTTCAAGGGTCTTGATCTTCTCCTCCAACTGGCTTATCTGCAAATCAAACATTGAAATAGTGTTTTCATGAAGCACACAAAAACCAACCTCTTCTTTTTCTTTGCCAGTCTTCAACATTGGTTTGACTCTTCCGTATCTAAATAACAACAAATGAATGGTGTTTAACGAATTCCTATGCACAATTTAAACCAGTTCCTGAAATCAAACAAAGATTAATAAAGTTATATGGAATATGAAGTTTATTAGAAATTTGATGGAACACGAAAAACGAACAAATTCCCACTTTCTTCCCATTTTTGATGAATTGTTGCAGGAAAGATAAACTTTTTGAAATGTCCTTTCATTTCCTGTCCATCTTTCCGCCTTTCATTTATTGCTAACTTACCATGTACGCAATGTGCACCACGAACGGATGTTACGTTGCAAGATGAGCAAACCGGCACGTTGTTGAATGCGACGTTTCACATCGGCTTGAGCCAAATACCAACGGATACGTTGTTGGAACATGGTCATAATGGCCGAGAGTTTTTCGTCTCGCAAATCTTCCAAACGCGCCAAAACACCAGCTTTGAAGAAGACCTAAAGAAACGTATTCAAAAATGTGTGTGTTCGTTTCTCTGTTACCTTGCTGTTACCCAATTTGAACTCTTCGTCGTTCAAATTGTTTTCATTACACAGTTGATCGGTGATTCCTTTGCTTGCAGCTTTTTCGTCTAAAGAATCGTTATGCCCAGTAGTTTTGTGGACAACAACAAACCTGGATTGCGAGCAGCATCCGCAGCCAAAATCGAGTAGCGATGTTTAAAATCTAAATGCACGAATAATTAATCTTTTTTCACATTGCAAAACTAACCATTGTAGAGCATTCGATTGGGAAAACCTTTACGGCAAATACGAATACCCTCAAGCACACCGTTACATGTCAGCTGATTCAACACAAGAGCCGAATCAATCAAACCGGAAGTCTTCTTTTCGTTTGGAATAATACAACGAATGAAGTGGGGATGGGTTTGATACAACATGGTCATCAGGTTGTTCAACGACTCACGGTAGATCATTGAAACTGTCAGAAAACTAGATGATTTGCCCTTCTTCTTTCCGGACACAACTCCCGATTTGGCCAATTCAGCGGCCTCTTCCTGAGTCACATAATCGTCAAAGATTTCACGAGTCAACGTGTTCGAAGCGGTTTTCAAAACGGAAACTGCGCTATCATTCAACGGATCCTTGTTCTTCTCGAGGAAGTTGTTGGCGTTGTAACGAACGGTTCCGGCATAGTGGACGACGGCGAAATGTGCTTCCGCTTGTTTGCCTTTTGGTGGTTTTGGTTTCTGGAAGTTTGGATGTTTGCCCAAATGTTGATCGTTCAATTTCTGAACGAAAGTCATGTCAGTGGCTTTCGGCACGATACACTCCTCATCCAACATTGAGATGATACCCAATGGCTTTTCAATCAACTCAATACAAGCTTGCAAATCAAGACCGAAATCAATGAACGTCCATGCAATGCCTTCACGTTTGTATTCTTCTTGTTCCAAAATAAACATGTGATGATTGAAGAATTGTTGAAGACGTTCGTTCACAAAGTTAATCCACAATTGTTCGAAACTATTCAACTGAAAATAAACAAGTTAGTTTTGCGATATCGAAAGCATGATCTCACGTCGAAGATCTCAAAACCGGCAATATCCAAAACACCAATCCAACGAGCTGAAGAGTTTCAACTTAACTTAGTCTATTTTAAGCTGATTCACTTACCACGTTCAATTGCTTTTTGATCGAGAGTCTTGTTACAACGACTAATCAACCAACGGAACATACGAGCATAGATGGCTTTGGCCAAACCGGAAACAGCCCACGAGACTTGTTCCAAATTCTGACCTTTGTTGACCCACTCATTCCCGACACGAACACGCGGTTTGGTCAACGCTCTTAAATAGGCTTCGTGATCGATTCCGAAACAATGAGCTGCGTTTTTAGCATCGTCTTCGGTATCAACCTGAAAATTGAATGCCAATTAAAAACCAGGAAACTGAACTTACTTCTGCTTGTTCTTCACGTGGTCGTTGTTTGAATTTCATTTCTCCCATATGCATGATACCGGCAACATTCGAGTAGAGATTGTGAGTTTCCTCATCCTCAAATCCCATGATGTCGAAAGCTTCTTGAGTTAAACGCATTTCTTCTTTGTCATCCACACCTTCGATGGTCAATTCGGCTTGTGAACAGAAGTGGCTGAAACACAAAAAAATGTTTGAATTTCAAATTTAATCAACTCACTAGTATTTCTGGTCGTTGGTGAGTTTCAATTTGTTACGCAATTGCGAATCATGACCGGACATGATTTGATAGAAAATGTGATAACAACGTTCTCCTGGCGCTTGACGGACTACGCGCGATTTCTCAAGCAAATCTAAACATAAAAATATAATGATTTTACTTTGCTTAAAATCTTACAGTGCTCAATGTCACCACCAGCCAATTTTCCCGAGTTGGAGAAATGGGTTCGAATGAATTTACCGAAACGCGACGAGTTGTTGTTACGTACGGTCTTGGCGTTACCGAAAGCCTCGAGTACGGGATTGGTTTGAACGATTTGCTCTTCCAATGTACCGCCTTTTTGTCCTTCTTGAGTCTTCTTCTCAGCGGCTTGTTGAGTTGCACCGACAATCGCAAAATAGGAGATGACCTTCTTCGTGTTCTCGGTCTTTCCGGCTCCCGATTCGCCGGTAATCAGCATCGATTGATTCTCACGATCTTGCACCATGTTACGATAGGCTTCATCGGACACAGCGAACAAATGTGGTGGCATTTCATTACGTCGTTTCCCGATGTAGGCCTTAATGACGGACTCGGTGTAGATTGGAAGTCGCTTGTAGGGATTGATAACGACGCAGAACAGTCCGGAGTACGTCTGCAATAAGATTTCGGGTTATTTTGATGTTTTAGGCGTAGAATACTCACATAGATCATCATAGCACTGTACCTAAAAAAATAAACGCAATTAGTACTGTCCATTAGAATTTAATGAAAGTTCTTTGATTTTTACGGTCAATGAACGTATTTTTAGTGTTATTTCTTCAGTTTTAAAGGTCAATTCAAGTTTTTTCGGATACGTTTGAAATACGGATTCTTTCTTTGAATTTTTGGTTTGGAAATAACTCAAAAGTGTTATATTGTCCTATTTGCACCTTGTCCTTTAACCTCCAAAGAGAATTTACAAGAGAAAGAATCTTCATAAAGTTGAGAACTATTTGATGTGAATTAAAGAATTTGTTGAATCGGACTTCTTTTCAAGTCATTCGAATTGACCAAGCAACCTACCGTTCTTTCAAGTTGTTCAAAACGGAAGCCTCGTTCAAGAAAGTCAAGTTGGCCATGTCCTCGGTCTTCGTGAACTTTGGCGGATTCATTTCCTGCGCCTCATCCTTCTTCACCGTCAGTTCGTTACCTTTCGCGGTAACGACCGTATAGGTATCGCCCGACTCGCTCTTGATCTCCGCAGCAACGAATCCTGAAAATGCAACGATGAAAATTTCACACGTCATTCAATGTTTTTCAATTGACAACCCATCAGTCTGTCTGGCCGTTCAGCTGTTCAGACGTTTTGGCGTCTCGATCGTTCTAATCGATTGGTTTTTTGACGACAACGATTTTCGGCGTTTTGTCTTCACTTTAGATTTTCGTTTGTTGCTGAACAGTCGGACGATCTTTCCGTTCTTCTTTTGGTCTCGAAATCAAAATGCCATTGAGTTTGTTCTCATTTATCATAACCAACTTTCACGGCACTTGAATCAATCGAAAGATTATTTTTGGCATCTGCTTTACGGGCTACGGTATTTCTTTTTGTTTTTGCTCGTCCCCAGCAAATCGAAAGTTGTTTCGAAAATTCGCGGAATCAGCGGCTGGAGTCGTTAATTCTTCCTTCCCATCGACCGGGACAGTTGGCGTGCATTCGTTGCGCCCACCACTTGGGCCCGAAGTTAAGCGCAAGAAGCACGTGTTTTTGTTCCACCTTCTGGCCATTCGCTTTGATACACGTGTGGAGTGCAGGAAAGAGCGGGAGAAGATCGATCGCAATGATTTGCAAAGCGCAGGTGTGCCAACAACTGCATCCGTGAACTGGAGTCCGCACGCAACGGGCATTCGCCTCGACAGCTGATGGCAATCGGCACTCAAATGTTTCACGACCCGGAAGCCCGCGGAACAGTTGCCAACATCACTTATCCACTTTTATCTTCTTCATCGCGATTGTTTCGAGCAAAAACATCAAAACAATCGCACGCGCCTGCCGCGTTGGAGGAGCTGAAGAAGTTGACCGCTTACGAGCGAATTTCGCACGAACCATAAGGTCAAAAGACTGCATATTGAAGCGCAAATACCAAGTTTTGCTTTTCTATTTTAGCGCAATAAAACGTGAAACTTAGCATCCTCTTCGTCCTGGATCCAGCGATTGGTCTTCGAGTTGAACGGTTTCGACGTGAAGGCGATTTTTTCCTCGCCTGCAATTTCAATTCGATTACTCAGTTTGTTGACTATGCTAACTCACGAGAAACAGCCAAATACGGATATCCCGGATCGCTTTCGAATTCCTCGGAAACAACCATGATTCTATCGTTTCACTTGTTTGTTCGAGTAATTGGCCCAAACTGAAACCAAAACCGTTCAATTCAAATTCACTGCCCGTCGATAAGAAGCTTAAAGGACTACGCTGAAGCAAATGATCTGCTCGACTGCGGATTCAGATCATTGAAAAGCAAATCGAATCTTTGATCAACGTTGTGATTCCCGCAAAATGGGCGTGTTGGACGGCAATCGCTTTTCGATCCGAAGCGCATCGGCCCTTCAATTCCGCAGTTTCTCTGCGGCCAAACACAAAGGTGAATGGACACGCACATTGGTGAGTGGGCGGAATGTTGCAACGAACTCAACCGGCAATTCGTCTCTCACTTTTGAAACATTCCACTGCCAAGATTTCATGGATCCAAATGTGAAAGATTGAAAAATGACCAACTTTTGATTTGGAACATCAAAACAAAAAAGTGCAAAGACGAAGCCGCCGTCTATTTCTGCTCATCGAAAGAACGTGCAATTTTTAACGTAAAGTCTTTGAATAGTCAAATCCATTAGCAGCGAAAGTATTCGTCATTGCAACTTCTTTTGCTAGAAACTGTTTCAAACCTTTCAATTTCGTTCTCGTGAGATCAAATTGCCTATCGATCAGCACAACTAAAAGAAGTGTTTCATCAAGTATTTTGGGAAAATATGTTAAAATAATCGACCCACTTAATACTCAGCAAATAAATTGAATCTTCTTTATTCAAATTACAGAACACAAAATAGGAATTGAATTCAATGTCTCGACTGATGACATTGAGTCGGATGTAGGTCGTGAATGACTCCACCACGTTGATCATCTTTATGCTGAAAACTGTCAATTAAACTCGTGTTCCTCGACTCACATCTGTTGGATAGTTCGCGTAATAAACTCCTTTCTTCTTCGACTTATTCGTCTTTTGTTCGAAGATCTTCGATTCAACAGATCTGATGGTCAGATGATCTTTGAAATCGTCGATCAGTTCAGTGACCATGTCGATGAAATTGAAAGCAGAACTGAACACATTTCGAGAACTCATTTCGATCACACGATCTTCTTCGTTTTGATCTTCTATCTCGATTAGTTCTTCGCCGTCCACTTTGCTCGCCTGTTTATTAGACGTGCTACTTTCCGTAGTTCGACAAACTGTTGGACGAGGTTCATTGAAGGGATCTTTGACTGTCAATTTCAAGCATGCCAACGATTTGGTTATGTTCACAGAACTCAAAGGGTTGTCGTTCTTTGATTTGCAGTCAAAATTCGAAGCAACTAAGAGAAAGCAATTGAGATCTCGTTCGTTTCAGTTTACCTTCAGAATGATTGCCCGATACTTTTGGTTGTGTCATTGGACTTGCCATATCTTCAGAAAGTGAAAATATTCATCTGTAATGGTCGCAATACTCACTCACTTTCTGACATAATACTTGAAGTTAAGGGTTCACTGTCGATGTCGTGCTCAGAAGTGACATTCGCCCATTTAACAATGGTTCCTTTGTGTTGTTCTTGCGATGTCGAAGAAGCCCTATTGACGTCCATGTTCGAATTGGCAGACGGTTCGCTTGGACTCGAAATTGACTTTGTAGAACTCGAAAGATTGCCGCTCTCTTCGTAGGTGTTGGTGGCAAGAGCTGTGATTCGGTTCTAAACCACAAATTGAAAGCAAAGTTCAGACGAACTGATTACCTTGCTCCTTTTGATGTTGAGTTGATTAGGAGTAAAAACGGAACCTGAGCTTTGCCATTGAGTTTTCGGACATGAATTCAACGTCTTGATTTTAAGTTCTTTTTCAATTTGTGACATTCTCAAAAAGACCAGTAGTTGAAAGACTGAAGTCAATAAGAATGATGTTTTTGATGCGAACATATATTCAAATCCGCAATTGAATTTGTAAAGCCACAGTCTTGCTAACTCAGAAGTTAACCTCACAACAAAGCAATCACACAAACGTTTACTCTCCCGCAGAGGTTTGAGTGGGTTTCTCTCTTTCTCTCGGCCCGGAATGAATCCATCAGTTTTCATGCTTTTGGTGGTTTATACAAGTCCATATTGGGATGTTAAAAGGTATCGCTTCTCGGCCTCTGGCTAAGATCATTTGTCAGTAACTGTTCCTATCAGCTTAATCTCTGGTACGAGTACTAATGTGCTCATCGAGATTATTCTCTTTTTGGCACCAGTTGGACTGAAGGGCTTGCTCTTCTTTCGACAAGGGTCGACTCGGACTTGCACTTACTCCGAGAACGGCCTACAATATAAACTACTCAAGCAACAACAATTTCATGAGTCATACAAACGTTAATTATTCGTTGTTTTCTTGAGAAAAATCTGAAGACGCATTTTCACAAACTACGTGACTCGAGCGTTTCCGTTATGTTTATTTGCGGTTACAAAAATATCAGTCAAACATGTTATCACATAAAAAGCGACTTGGAAAAATTATAACTACATCATAGAGTTGAATGGCCGGGTGTATGCGAGAAGTTTTGACGATCGTTTTTGAACTTTGTCAATCTTTCCATCGAAACGTTTCCGGGAACTCGGGGTGTTTGTTGTTATTCAGATCGAAGAGGTGTTGGTTGAGAATCGACTCCAAATCCTCAGCTGCTGCTTCCAATCTCTTGATAACGTTCTTAACACAAAATCTTGCAAAACTGGAAATGAAAAAAACGTAGATGTGACAAAAAGCCAACATTTGATGAGCTTCTGTCAAGACTTGAATTGCCTTTTGGAGCCTTAAAACATCCGAATTGTCCGTTTCAACATTGTTTGAAGATCCGTTCGCAATCATCGATTCAATCCTAATCTTCAGCTGAACAGAAGCCCAATATCATTGAAAAGAATTTGAGCTTACCGCCAATATCCGATCTCTATCTGCTAATGCCGTCAAATGTCGTTGAAGTTGTTTTTTGTAACGACAGTCGTTCGTTTGTTTTGTCGAATCAACGGATTGAGCTACGCGTACCAGTAGGTTACATGAATGGTCACTACTTCGTCGTGCTGCCAAACAAAGCCAACAGAATTCATGTTTACATCGTTTGCAAGTCATGTGTTCGCAGCCACCATTTTTCTCGATGTTCGTCTTCAACCATACAATTAAACGGATTATCAAGTTTGGTGACTTACTTTACATCCCGGACATTTTTTCGTGTTCTTCAGCAACCAGTCATAACACGCGTATCCATCTTGTTCGAACGTCCTCCATTGAGTTATCATCGCACAAGTTGCTGGGGAATGATCGATACTTTGACAGTCGAAACAAAATCGATCACCACAACGACAATTGATAATGAGATTGGAAGTATTCTGACGTGAAATTAACCACGTATAACCGCAATCGATTCCCGGACAGTTTTTGAGTGATATCGAGCTCTAAAACTCGTTTATTTTTGAAAGTTATCAAATGACTTACTTGAACATAACTCTCAACCATTGCTTTCTTGTACAAGCGTTTCAGTCGCTCATCTGTCACCAAATAGAATACATGGTCTTCAGTGAGAAGAACACAATTGCCAGCAGGACATCGAATTAGCCACTCATGATCGTTGATCTAAATTAGATATTAGAGTTGGTATCTTACGGGACCTCACTTTTGATTCTAGGTAACAACGATAACAACTAACACAGAACGAGTGTTTGCAGGAATCTGTCCCGATACAATGATCATCCACAACATTACAAAAGCAGATTTCACATCGTTTACTCTCAACTACTGAGAAAGAAGTAAACTCGGATACTTGATTTAGACGCAGAAATATCCGCTGACTGTAGACGTTGTAGAATCTGAAAACAATCGAACAAACTTGAAATACCGATCGACAAGGTCTTCAGCATTCCAACGAACATTGTTGAGCAGGACTTTGCATATTGACGGCCGAAGATCTGTGACATCGGACACTCGTGATGCCATTTGACCAATCTCCTCGTACAATTCTTCATAGCTAAGGATCTGAAGTATCATTGTGAAAGCATGTGTTCATTCAACTTGCCTTGTAGTCCATGAACATCGACGTCTTTGGTTCTTCAGCTTCAAAAACTTTAGCGATTGAATTGGTTGTTCGTGTAGCAGCTAAAAGTCACAGCCAAGCGCACTCTCTTATGAGCTCTATTGCTCTCTATTTATCGTGGTGAAAAAATTGGACGCTGGAAATTGATAATGCAATTACTGCGAGCTATCTTTCCATTCTTATTGCGTTTTCTTCGATGAATACCGTTTTCCTCGTAGTTAATTACAACTCACTTCGCAATCACTTCAAACCGTTTATTTCTCCCAGACATTCAAGCATCTTCAATCGGTTCCAGTCTTCTTCGAACGTCCATGAGACATCATCTTTTTTCCGGCAGCAATCGACTTCCGAAGACGTGGATATTCAGCGAGTGATTTCTTGGTGCCGATTCGAGGGCGACCATGGGATCGAGGACTGCGGTGTTTCGCACGAGTCTGGGGTTCTTCAGTAGTATCATCGATCGAGTTCTCCTGAAACACAAAACTCGCCAATTGAAATGAGCTTGTTCACTTGCATGTCCCGAAAACAGTTGTCAAGGTCGCGTCGATTTGCAAACATGCAAATGTTGCTATTGGAATTCGCTCAACATGACTTTGACCAACACATAAGTTACTTCTTAGCGCCTTTGTTCAGTGCTCACTTTCTTGGAACTTGGTTGTGCTGAACTGAATGGCCAGTTCCCATCTTCTAGCACTTCTTTGATTGTGATTTAGGCGGACAGTTTTAAACCATTGGTCGTTTGGGGCGTCGCTGTAGCAGTCATGGCTCTCCTCTATCTCGGCATTGCATTCTCATTCGGAGTTTGAACTTATCGTCGAAATAAACAAGCGAACAGTCGTTGACAAGCGTTGACAGTGAGAATAAGTAATCTTTTTGTGCAAATAAATGATTGAATTCTGAACAGTCAATGAAGAGGTTTATTGGCGGAAATATGAAAAACAAATTGAAATCACCAATCGTTCTCGACATTCGATTGTTCAGCCATCAGCTCCAGTTTCGGTTCCAGCCATCCTATTTCGTTCACTTCAAATTTGATCGTGTGTTGTCCTCTCTTCTTCAATGGTTCTGTTCCTCCGAGTCATCAGTTTTGTTCCGCGATTTCTTCTTTTCAGCCGGAGATCCTTTCGCATTGATGGCGCTCAGAACTCGGGCATCGGCAATGTTCAGATTTCCGGATTGAAACTTCTTGATTGAAAACTGAAAGTGAGAGTTAAATCTTGAAGCGTGAAACAAACAAGTGTCTTCGATTGCATATTTGTGGAACGACAATCCAAAGAAACTCAATCGACTGGATTGCAAAGAAACAAAGTACCTACAAACCGTTTCATTCCTGTTCAGTTGATCATTATCTTGACCTTCAAGCAGAAGCTAAGATTCTTGGCGACATGATTACAAAACAAGAAAGTGAATGTCTCCGATCAATGCTTTGTATTCAAGTTCTCTCAAGTGGATCACGTAAACAAAAATGACGTTTATCTTACACGTGAAATCACGATGATAAGTTGGTTGTTGACAGAACTAAGCGGATTAACAGACCTTTTAGAGTTCAGAAACCAGCGGAAGTGATGTAAACATGTGCCGTTCAATAGAAGTAAAAGCGGTTTCTGAATTGTCAATGAGTTGAAATTGGTCAATTCAGTCACAGTCATTTGGGTATATAAACGAACTCTGAAGTCCAGTTCTTCAATATACAATTCGGCTTCATTCCGAACTTCAAGATGTTCACTCAAAAAATGATCACCGTCTTTGTCGTCGTTGGAGTCGTGAGTTCTCGTCTTTTGGTTTCATCTGAGCTTCTGATTTCAGTTGATGGCTACCTTCGCTTCTTCTGCTCCAGTCGATGTCTTGCCACCGGTAATCGGAGAAGTCGTCGAAGAAGTGGTCGGTGAAGTCGAGGAAATTGCCAGTGGATTGGAAGAACTGGCGAGTGGTGCAAGTGGAAGCGGGGCGGAGATCACTTCTGTCATCGACTATCTGATCAAATTGCTCGAAAAGGAGTTAAACTTGATCGAAGGCTCTGGATCGGGACTTTCTCTTTGAATCGAAATTAGGAACAAATAAATTCATTGGATTAACTTGTGTTTGTTTACTCACAATAAATGAAAAGCATAATTGAAGATGTTTCTATGTATTCCCAGGAATACGAACGGTTTGTGGATCTTAAGCACGTTTAAGAATAATCACAAAGTTCATTACAAAAACAATCAACATTTAAGAGCCGAATAGACACGCATCAACAATACCTTGGAATACAAGAGACTTTCTATTTCCGTCGAGCTCATGATCAACTTGTAGTTCTCGGCACTGCGTTTGACGAACTTCAAAGCAAAGTCAATGAGTTCCGAGTCATCGTGTTTCACAGCCACGTTTTCCAAAGAGAACGTGCGCTTCAACGACTTCAAAAATGACTTCTGAAACACAAACAATAATAAAAACAAGCTCTTCAATTACCATTTATGGCTTTCTAACGCGGTGGACTCATTAATGATAATTTTTGAATTTGTAGTTGACTCAACAACCATCATGTTTCCAAGGCATTACGTCCAGCAATGAAGCTCGTTCAAACAAATAGCACTTCAATAATGATAACCGACTTTTCGTCTACAATCGTTCTCACACGAACGCAAGCGTATTTCTTGCAGCTGATTGGGAACAACAAAGGCGGTTATTCACTAGAGGTCATCGGCGTTTGGCTAATTGAAAGGAACGCGATTTGGAAATTTTGGTTAACAAAGGAGCTTGGCGTTGTTAGTGAGATCGGAAACTGACCTCGAGTAATGCGGAGGCCAAGAGTCCGGGGTATAAGAGGCCCTGAATGGAAGCAAGTTTCATCAGTTATTGAACGGTCACCTTTGTGCAGATCGGGAAATGGAAGCGTATGAACAACAAAATTTGTTCGAAAACGCGACATTTTTCGTCAACAACGCAACGTACAAAAACTTGGACGCTCAGGTAAGTCTTACGGTAATTTAATCTTTTCATTTTTTGTTTTTTAGGCTGCTTCAATTCGCAAAGCAATATTGCTGGGTGGCGACAAACTGCGTAGCCATTTGATGGTGCAGTTTTGTCGTAAAAGAGCACTAGTGAATACAACTCTTGTTTTGTACGCCAAGGTGATCGGTTTGGTTCGTGACGAGAAGCTTGCGACCAGATTGTGAAGATTGTTCATGAAAATATGGTGAACGAGGAAGTAAAAGAAGAACTTTGAAACATTGGGACATTCATTGGTCTGCTGACATTGGCACATAACATCCCTATTGTCGCTAGTACCGCCGACTTCGAACGGATGTTAGTTGACGCAACGGTCTCAGAGAATTTACAACAGATGTCTCTTATGGTCGTTTTGATCACACATCTCCTCAAGTACTGCGAACGGAGCACTGTAAGTCGGAACTATACAGTTTCCAATTAATCTTTACTTTAGATTTTCAAAAAAGACTGCCCTTGGGTCTCTCGTATCATCGCGCTGTTGAAGGAGATTCACGACGACCACCAAACAGATTTTGTTCGGTGGGAAATTGATCGCTTTTTGGAGAATTTGGACAACACAACATCTACTACCAACAACAAGCAATCGTTTCCTGATGAAAGTCGAATGAATGAACTGACAAGCACAAATAACTCTAAAGAATCAACATATCATCGATACGACTACTCTTCGTCACCAAATGATTACACTCGGAATTATTACGCCGAGAACACTTATGATATGGATATGGATGCAGAAGGAAATCCAATTGTGCCGCCAATGAGTCAACAGCTCTCAACACCACAATTTCTTGAAGCATTTCAACAACCTTTTTGTGCTTCTGATTGGAGTATGCCGGAAGTAACAAACGCTCACAGCGAGTTATTTAATACGAATTTCCCATCAACTCGACCTTACTATTGGTCTCAACAAAATAGCAATCCGCCTGTCTTTTTTTCCGGAGGTTGGTTTTCAATGATTTTCAATTAAACTTTTTGGGGTTTTAGTTCCGAACGATAATAACCTCGATGGAATGTTCATTCAGCCTTTGATTGCTCCTTTGGACTTCTGTGATGCACCGGGTTTCTTCATTTATCCACCTCAATGAAGCAATGGAGATCGTGTTTCCTTATTAATCAACATTTTCTGTTTAACTGTGTTGTTTTTTTTTATTCATAAACTTGTTGTCTTTAAAGATTCGCAACTAAATGAAAATGATTATAAGAAAGTAACTTCTATTAGGTTGATGAGTGTAGTTTTCTATAGCAACGTAAAGCGATTGCAATTGTTGTTGGGATTCATGTTTTACTTGTTCTAAACGTCAACATCTGGTGGCAACCATTTAGGTACAGCAACCTTTTTATTCGACCCCTTTGTTTCTAAATCGTAACGACTGTTAACATAAACACCAAAAAACAAGACCAAGTAATTCATTGGCTATGAACACGAACGGAACTTCCGAGTACGTGATGGACAATCACTATTGACACTCAATCAGGACCACAGTGTTTATTTTATGTGTCTAAGCCGAACAAAGAAGTCGTATGTACTCGGATGGACTTTGTTTGCCGTCCATGTTCTTCAACCCGAATTCGCTTTTCTGTTGCGGACATTCTTCGGCCTTCTCGATTGGTTGTGCGACTTCTGGTTTCTTCCTCGTTTTCATCATCCTGAACTCGAGAAGTAATCTCCAAACACAAAGTTAACTGTCGTTCTCAACTTCTTCCTTTTTCTTGTTCTTGGTCAACTCCTCCAATTTGGCGATCATATCGACATTCACGCGACATAACATTTGTATTTAAGTCATGAGCTTCGAATTGAAAGGTCGAGCCGACTAAGGAACAGCCAATTTACCTTCTGTTTAATCGGCACATGCGGCATTCCGTTCTTTTGCAAATTAATCGGCTTTGTGCATTTGAAAAGATTGCTCTCGAATTCCGTTCCAGAAACTGCTTCGTAAGCGACCAAAGAGGTCCGCGTTTTTGTTGTCCATTTTCTTTGTAAACACGAGCAGAGAGCAAAAAGGTCGACTGATTTCAAAGTCTTAGACGTTCGGACTGACGACCTTTAATTGATTTCCTTCAATCAAGCAATTTTCATCAAAAACAAGTTTATTGGCTTTCAGAATTTGTAGCCCTAAAAAGGGCTGTTTTGGATCAGAAAATTGGAATGCACTCTACGGCTCACAAGTCCGAACAATCGGGCGCTTAAGCACGTTCGCCACGGATACGACGAGCCAATTGGATGTCCTGAAATAGCAATGAAACACAGAAAGTGAGAATGATAACAAACCTTTGGCATGATCGTGACACGTTTGGCGTGGATGGCGCACAAGTTGGTGTCTTCGAAAAGACCAACCAAGTACGCTTCGGCTGCTTCTTGAAGAGCCAAAACGGCCGAGGATTGGAAACGCAAATCGGTCTTGAAGTCCTGAGCGATTTCACGAACCAACCGTTGGAACGGCAGTTTGCGGATCAAGAGCTCAGTGGACTTTTGGTAACGACGGATTTCACGAAGAGCGACAGTACCTAAAGAACAGAATTAGAAGAGAATAGAAAGAGCGGGAACTTGCCTGGGCGATAACGATGCGGCTTCTTGACTCTCCACCGGTTGCTGGAGCCGATTTGCGGGCCGCTTTCGTGGCCAATTGCTTTCGTGGAGCTTTTCCACCGGTGGACTTGCGAGCAGTTTGCTTGGTACGAGCCATTGCAGAGAGAGCTGGTTGTGTCTGACGAGTCAAACGGTAAAGAAAAACGGAGTCCGATCGCTGCTTTTATACGCGGCTGGTGGAGAAGAAGAGGCGGAGCCAACTGCTGAGTGAGTGTGCTGTTTTGGCGGGAAAAGCAAAGTGGGCTCAAAAGATGTTGTTCTGGAGATCTCAACGCCTTCTGATGATTTGATCAGAAAAAAAGCGTCGAATTGGACTCACGAAGTCACGTGAATAACCGACTCGATTTGATATTGACAGCAACCAACCCATTCACTAACAGATTCTGTTAACCCCATCAATTCAAACCATCTACTTTTACTTCAACACCACAATTTAACTTTGACAAAAACAAGTTTATTCATCAAATTCATTAATTCGTTCCAATTTGTAGCCCTAAAAAGGGCTGTTTTGGATCAGAAGTTGGTTGGTCAGCAGATCGCTTTCGAGCTCAACAGTTGAGAGCGTTTAAGCGTGTTCGGTCGTCTTCTTGGGCAGAAGAACGGTATTGATGTTCGGCAACACTCCGCCTTGAGCGATCGTAACACCCGAGAGCAATTTGTTCAATTCTTCGTCGTTGCGGACTGAAAACACGAGAAATCACATGAATTGATCAGAAGTGAACTTACCGGCCAATTGCAAATGTCGCGGGTTGATACGAGTCTTCTTGTTGTCACGGGCAGCATTGCCGGCCAACTCGAGAACTTCGGCAGCCAAGTACTCCAAGACAGCGGCGACGTAGACTGGAGCTCCGGCTCCAACTCGCTCGGCGTAGTGTCCTTTGCGGAGAAGACGATGCAACCGACCAACTGGAAATTGAAGCCCCCCGCACGAGATGAACGGGATTTGGCCTTTCCGCCGGTCTTCGCTTTTCCACCTTTGCCACGTCCAGACATGTTGTTGATCGAAAGCTGAGAGCTTGGGAGAAGAGAACTAACGGAGAGTTCGGTGACTAGAACGCCGTCCGAGCAGCCCTTTTATACTCATCGGTGGAGTGCCGAGTGGGCGGAGTTGACGCCGAAATGTGAGTGGCGGTCGAAAATGGCGGGAAAATGCACGGAGTTCGAAAGCTGACGAATTGAAATGAACGTTAGAAAGATGGCCAATTCGTCTCCTACAAACAAAATTAGTGAAAGAGAATGTTCAGAATTTGAAATGAGATCACATCTCGTTAACAGAATGAAAACTCAAATTGCACTCTTCTTTTCAGTTCGAATTTCATTGGTCAATACAACTGTCAAGAACACATTTGTTTATTCGATTTCTATTTAATGGGGTTGTAGCCCTAAGAAGGGCTGTTTGGGATCAGAAAGTTGGGAGATGAAGTCGTTCGTCATCTTCGAGATCATCGGACTTATCCACCGAAACCGTACAAGGTACGTCCCTGACGTTTCAAGGCGTAGACGACGTCCATTGCGGTGACGGTCTTTCGCTTCGCGTGTTCGCAGTAGGTGACCGCATCACGGATCACGTTCTCCAAGAAGACTTTGAGAACGGAGCGAGTTTCCTCGTAGATGAGTCCCGAGATACGTTTGACTCCTCCTCCACGACGAGCGAGACGACGAATTGCCGGTTTGGTGATTCCTGAAACAACCGGAATAGAAACAAACGAAAGAAGCCGATCACTCGCCTTGGATGTTATCACGAAGAACTTTGCGATGGCGCTTGGCACCACCTTTTCCAAGACCTTTTCCTCCTTTGCCACGACCAGACATGATGAGAACGAGTTGGAATTTGCTTTGACGACTGAAATCGACGATAACGGCACGCGAGTCCAAGACCCACTTTTATAGTGTTGGGGTTCGGAGGCGGAGATTGCGAAGTGGCAGTGGAGAGACGGACGCACAACCGCCGCCGTTCGACAGTTCGTATTTTGGCGCCCGAATTGAAAGGGGACGAGAAGTCGATCAAGAGATCTCAGAATTGCATGTGAACAGAACCAAAGACGACAGAAATGAGAGATCGGGACATGAACAGTCGATTGCCGCTTTGATGTTCATTGAGTGTGTTTTGTTGGATCGAATGATTTCAGAAGTCAAATCGAGAACCACTGGATTGGGGTGCAGAGAACGTTTATTCCTTAGAGAAATGTGTACGATAAAGAGCAAAAATGAGTTTATAGAAAGCTGGAATGCTTGGAAAATGAGACTTGGGAGACGTATGTTGCGGAAGTTAGAAACGGAACTTGTGACCTGGTGAAATTTGCAATTTGGAGATTGACATTAGGGGCCCTGAAATTGAACAATCAAAACAAGGATGTCAATTAGAACTCGCCAAAGTCTTCGGTTGGGGCATCGGACAGCTCGGACTCGCTGCTCGTGTCTTCAGTCGGATCAGCGAGTTTTCTCTTTCGCGGCGCGGATTCTTGACCGCCCTCCACTGTCCAAGGAAACGCGGCTGTGTTTTGAAGTTGGTCGTAGTTAGTGCAACCGAGATTCTTCAGAGTTTCTTTTGTGCGCTGAAACCAAAAGCTCATTCACGTTGTTCGATTGGAACTCACCTTGTCGATCATCATCGCTTCTTTCCTCTCGCAATTGAATTTTCCACGATCGTATTTGTGATCCTCCTTTTCGTGTTCATTGCGAAGCTTTGCCGTGGCTTTTTGGATTCCACAGCAAGAACAAACATAAAGATCAGCAAGCTTATGACCGTCCTCGTGAAGATGCCGTTTGCTTCTGCTTTTAAAGTCGTCTCTTCCACAATAGGAACATGGTTTCTAAAACAAATTATCATCTATTCATTCAATCTTTTGAACTTACATCATCAAACGGCGGCGGCACCGGCCGATTTACTTTCTGAAGACGCTTGATCTCCGATTTCGTAGCTTCGCTCGGCCCCCTTTTATCTAGTGTTCCATTCTCCTGCACGTGAACCAACTTGAAACCAACGTTGAAGATATCATTCAACTGGTCCTGAAAAAGACCATGAGTACAGGAATCTAATACAAACAACCTGGTGGATTCTGGCGATTCCTGTTTCCGCGTGTCCAGTTCGGCGTTCAAATCCGTGCATACTCTTCTCGTGGGCATTGCGACTGGTGAATGACGGGGACTGAATACCGCAGATCGAGCATTTAAAGCCATCGGTTTTTTGGTGTGCTTTTTGATGAGCTGGTATGGCTTCTGAATTCTCCAACACGACCCCACAATCCCGACATGCGCGCTGAAAAAAACAATAAGAGAAGTCAGTCGTAAATGTCTGTACAACTCACCGAAAGAGTGAAAATATTTACACTCACATGTGAGTTCGTGTTCTTCGAATCATTGCTTTCCGACTCGGAAAACTCGTGTTCCGAATCACTGCAGGCCATTTTGTTTGTTGATGGCGATCTGATCTGAAATCTCGCAACATAAGTTCAGAAACAACTTGCGAGTTCACGGCAAAGCAAACGATCGAAGGAACGCAGAAGGAAGGTCGTGGACAACAACCCACTTGTCCGAATCTTTCAGATGAATCTGAAGAGTCGGGGTTGAGATCGAAATTGAATGTCCATTTGAACAGAAACAACCGAAGAGCTCTGCGAAGAACAAGAGAGAAGTTCAACCAAACAAAAGGAGGAAGTGAATCGATGGTAGTCGTTTATGTGAATCGAAAATGGGCGGATGGATGAGTGGGGCACAAAAGGCAATTCGATGCACAACAACAAGACGATCAGACTCATGAGAGTAAGCGGCGATTGAGGAGCTCATCGAAAGTTCCCGAACCAACTTCAATACACCGCGAAGGTTTTGCTGCTCATCGAACGCCTAAGAAGCAGAAGAAATGGGCAGGAATGGTCGGCGGATGTTTTTTTGTTTTGACGGCGATTGTGTTCGTGGTCGCTTTCCGTTCTCCCGCCGCATTTCACTCACACAATCGACTAACAGCAAAAGCACAACGGCCACTACTCCACATCTCCGTGGTCAGGAAGTACGAACATTCGGTTGTCCATCAGTTCGAACAGATTTGCATAAACCCAATCAAAATGAAAGATCCGACAAAGTTGTTATCTCTTGGTGTGTGTTCACTGGCCAACTGATTGTGGTCTACACTTAAAAGTTGTCTTCGTTGACTGATGTTGAAGCGGCGTTAGTGTTGACTCTGTTGGCAGTTGTGTTCGTCTTCGTCGTTTTCATATTACTTCTCGCTCTTTCTCATTTTCAATTGCCACCAAAGGACGTGTTCCCGCGGTCATCTGTTCAAACGAATGTTCGTGTGTTTCAAAAGAAGTTGAAGGAAAAAAGAGCGAGTACGTGATTGACATGATGTCACAGGTGACCGAAAATAAAAGTCATCTAACGAACCCCGTTTTTCAGCCAAAACTGATGATCACCGATGCTCCACAAATTGATTGATTCAAATCAGAAGTGAACGTTGAATTTCCGGTGTCTGACGAAGTCAACGAAATCCGTGAATTGGACCAAACTGACAACTCGTCGACTAAAACGACTGATAAGCCAGAAACCGCCGAGTGTTCGACTCCAATTGATGCTAAACAACCGCCGATTTTCGCAATGAGCTCCACGTGCTAATCACCGTCGTCTCCAAGAAACTTTTGTTCATCCACGTCCGGTCTGTTCGTTGGATGGGCATCAGAAGTCGTTTGCTGACTCGGCAGCTTTTTGGAGTCGTCAAACTGAGAAACTGCACGTTAAGTTTGCTGATTTATTGCATGTCTCGATCAGTGAGCTTTAAGTGACGAGATTTGTGATAAGTTTTTCTCAGATGCTTCTGATTCCGCTTATTAGCTTTTTGTTTGAATCCAAAAAATAAACTTTGAGATTGGAGATTGTTTCTTGAAAAGCGTTCGCGAGTTGACGAAGAGAATGCAGTCGTCGTATTTTCAACGATCGATACCATAGCAATTATTGGCCTTGCTGTTGTCACCAATCGTACTGACCCAATTTATTGAAATTGATTTGGAGAACAACTGGTGAACTGACAAGTGTGCTCGAACCTGTTTTTGTGAAGAACCAAGCAAAATTGGATGCTTAGTTTGCATTTGTCTTCAATTCAATCACCAGTGCATGAAACACAGCAGTCAAAAGAACAAGCTGAGAGCCATTGAACAAAGATTTATTCGGTTCAATCAACAAAAAGATAAAATTAAAGGTGATAAAAGATAGTTAATTTGTTGATGCGAATACTTCGACCGCTTTTTCCAACCGCTTCGGTTTTGAGCGATTTGTTGCCATCCGTTTCCCAACAGATTCAAGTCTCGGCGCCAACGGTGAGGTGGTCTTCCAATTGGTCTGGTCCAACCATAAGGCCACCAGAAAGTTGTTCTTGTTGACCATCGATTGTCGTTTCTTCTTTCGATATGTCCGGCCCCTCGAAACTTACCGCACACGCGGGGGAAGCGAGCTGGCGAGCGGTCGTGTTTTTCGGCCGCTCCGCTTTTTGTTCGTTTTTGTTCGATTTCTCGTTTTCACCCGTTGCGTGGCCCGGGACAAGCACTTGCAAGCCCCCGGTTAGGCAGAAATGCCGAATGCTACATGGCCTCAACGATCCAAGCGTCATGAACTCAAGATCGGAACCTTCAACTGTCGAGCAATTGCAACCGAAGAACGTCTCAGCGCATTGGAAGAAGAACTCCGGTCGATCAACGTCGACATCCTGGGCATCTCGTCAACGCGTCGACATGGAACGTCAATCACACACCGCCTGGACTCCAATCTTCATTTCTACCACTCAGGCAACGACAATCAACGAGCAACGTTTGAAGGAGTCGGCTTTTTGGTCAGCGAACAAGCCAACCGTTTGGTTAAGAACGCGATTTTTCACACCAACCGAATTGCTCAACTTTTTCGGCTCTTTCCAAACGGCGAAACTGCAAGATTGACGCAAATCTACGCACCAGCAACATCTAACAAGAAGAAACCTTCCAATTCGAACAATCAAAGCAAAGACGCCGAAAGGGAAAATGAAGAAGATGAACCAATGGACAGAAGCGGCAAAGGACGAACAACGTTGGAAGAAGCTCGGAGAAACATTTGCGATTCCGCTGCCACAAAAATCGAAAAGACGACAACAATCGTGAGGTCACCAACACGGAACTTTACTTGATCACTTAATGGTCACTGTTTATCCGTTGATTTTGGAAATAAACTTTGAACTTCGAAACTTACGTTTTAATGCGTCGTGAACGGCGTCTTTAAACTTTGTTTGTGCTCTGATTTCAACACTTCTGACTTCATCGCGTAGTCGAATCCCAAGAATTCTTCTTTCCATTGCTCTTTGCGTCGTTGTTAGTTTGGTACGTTCGGTTTTCCGCATCGTCCAAACTTCATATCCATAATTGAGCACTGGTAGTACAACTGAGTTGAAGAGTTGAGCTCAAATTTTGACGTCTTTTGTCTTAGAGCCATTGAAATGACTAGAAATTTGAATGACCATTCTCAACACCACTGCGCTTTTACACTCACTTCCATAACAACACAAAGGAAGTGAACTTCTTATCGAGTTGATCACATTTGCTGACTTCGAAAGGCCTACCAATGTTTATGTGAAATTTGCATAAATGCAAATAACCACTTTGACTACTTTTTTTCCAATTTTATTTGCGGTCAAACATCCGAGGAGGTAAGTCGCCTCTCAATCACCCCCTGATTCCTCTTCGTAATTTTGGAATATGCCCGACTCGAAGCGACGTCGAGGACAAAAGAGCGAAACTCCGACGAGCCGTTCCACTCCCAAGAGCTCGAGTACTCGATCACATCGAAAACGATCGGGCAAATCGACCAGTGAACTTCAATCCACTCGTTCTCGACGGCGTGCAAACAAATCAGGCGACACTGAGGAACCGAATGGGGTTAAACGCAACGGCTCGTTGAATCACCCAGATTCACGTCGTGAACAGCGTACCGAAACCGCTACTCCGCGTCCATCAGCTCCGGAGATTTTCAGTGAAGAGGCGAAGAACGTGATGCGTGAGTTCGTGAGTGCAACTACCAAAAACGGAGTCCACGCTCTTCGCCTGAACTACGCCACGTTGAAGGATTTTCAACCACCATTTCCAGCGAAAGATGCCTTCAATGCCAACTTGTCGAAATGTCGATACAAAGGTGAGCGATCGAATGAAAGAACAGATGAGAACTCAATTCTGCAGATATTCCTTGTTGGGATCGAACTCGTGTGGTGTTGAAGTGGCCGAAAACGACTGATGGCGATTTCATTCACGCCAATTATGTGCGTCACGAGCTTCTGGAGAATTACTTCATTTGCACGCAAGGACCAATGGAGAACACGGTGATCGATTTCTGGCGAATGTGTTGGCAAGAGCGTGTGAAACAGATTATCATGTTGTGCTGCTGCGAGGAATTGGGTAAACAGAAGTGCTCTCAATATTGGCCCCAAAAAGTTGGAGAATCGCGTACGATCGGTCCATTAGTTGTTCGTTGCGAGAAACTGGATCACAGTGATTCCAGTTTCATCACCACACGTCTTCTACTCATTTTTAAGTTGGAAATCTGCTTTTTACTCTAAAGTGTTTAGATGGTGAAGAATCTCGTCATTTGGACCATCGACAATGGACAACGTGGCCCGATAAAAGTGTCCCAAAGACTCCGATGGCACCATTTCGTTTGCTCCAGCACACTCGTCGACAGACCAAATATCCGTGAGTTTTTTTCTCTCAATCGGCTTTATTCTTGGGTTCTAGGAGTGTGATCCATTGCAGTGCTGGAGTGGGACGCAGCGGAACGCTGGTAGCCATCGAAGTTGGATTTCGCTCGCTCATTCGCGCTCAACAACCAAACATGATCCAATTGATAAAAGATCTTCGAGCTCAACGATCGCACATTGTTCAAACTGAAGATCAGTACATATATGTACATTACGCACTGCTCCAACTGATGCTCACGAAAAAGGTCATTGAAGCAAATGGAATTCGGGGTCAGCATCCGAATAAGAAAGAAAATAGTTGAGATTTAGGATTCTGCAAAGAGTACGAACAATACTTGAAACTCTTGAATGAGCACGGTGGAAAACATCTTCCATTGGCATCGACTGCCGTTCTTATTCCAGCGTTGCCTGCGAATCCAATTGTCCAACCGAGTTTGGAGGTATAATTTCTTCGAATTGCTTAAATATCTTGAGTTTAGAAGCAGAAGAAGTCGCCCGTTGAGGACCCACGTCCATCACGTTTACCTACTCGTGAAGTTGTTATTGAACCGTTTGTCCTTCCTCAACCAGTCGTTCAACAACCAATTGATCAGCCAGCTGCTCAGCCAATCGTTCCCGTCATTCAACCGGCCGTTGTTCCAATGCCAACGAACCCAATACTTCAAGAAAAAACTGCGGAAAATCCGCCAAATGAACAACCAGTGAGTTCACTTGGTCATTTCATCAAATGAGATCTTTCAGCCGCTTCCGATAATTGCTCCATCAGAAGCTGCAGAGCAGGCAATTCAACCTCCATCAGATCCAGCAGTCCACCAACAACTATCGCCAGTGGCTTGCACAGACGCGATCTCAGCCGACCCGTTGACTACACCACAACAGCCGTCTTTAGCAACCAAACCGACGGTAAATCCACGTTTCGAAGGCTTCTTACAGTTTTCAGATCCAATATAAACCGCCAGCTACCTACACAGTCAAAATGGCAGGAAGTGGAAAGAAAAGTGAGTTGTGCTTTTTGATATTCATTCTTTGTTGTCTAGTCATCTATCATCGTCCCACTGGTCCGTACGTGAAGACGATGGCGAATGGACAAGCGGCGGCTAATTCACCGGCTCAAACCAACGGACCAACGAATCCAACTAACTCAGGTGCTTAACATTGATGCAAATAAACACGTTGCAAACACCTGTTGCTTTTGATTATAAGAATTGATGTCAGCTTGTCAGTTTATGTACTCAAATCTCGATCACATCATGCCAGTAAATGAAGGTTTATTGTTAGACGACACAAAGATTATTGCTTTTGAAAGGAATCTCCTTGTTGGGAACCGAAACCATTGGGTTGATTTCCGTCCCCATTGTTTTGTGATCCACCAAATTGAGAGCCACTTTGTTGATTGCCGAAAGGCGGTTGATTTTCTTGTCCGAACTGATTTCCTTGATCCTCATCTCGGGGTTGACGTTTTAAACGTTGTTGTCCATTCGGTTGACCACCGAATTGATTGCCGTTTGGAGGGCCACCAAACGATTGACCGTTCATTGAATTTTGTTGTCCCTGTGGTCCGTTGAAATCGTTTTCTTGAGGACCTTTGTCGCCTCCTTGAGGTTGTTGCTGATTTCCGTTGACCTGTCCTTGACCACCAAAACTGAAAGAAACAACAGTTCAAATAAATTGGATGCGCAATCACCCTCCAGGTCCTTGATTGCTGTTACCGAATTGCCCATTCTCTTGGGCATAAACTGAAAGTCGTGATAAGAAATGGAGGTTCTGTGAGTTACCTGTAAGAGCAACAAATGCAGTGACGATAACAAACGACCTCATTGCGGAATGTAGAATTGACTGAAAGAAGTGATGTTTATGTCTGTCATTTTCGATCTTTTATACTCGTTTTTGTAATCGGAGAGCTTTGCATTCTACGTCCATTTTGAGCAAAGACCTCGATCATCTGTCGTCTAACAATCAAAATCTCGTCACTATAATTGCTCTCGATGGTCTATATTCAGCAAGATCATATGCTTTTTGATGGGAAAACGTGAGCTCTTCGCACAACAAGCGGGATCTCCACCAAAAATGTGCTCTTGATCTTGTGCTCGAACGGATGACACACCGATTTTAATCGCGTTTTACATCACTCAAACTTGTTGTACGTTACCAACATAAACATCAAGTTCATCATTACGTAAAAACACAACTGAGACTTTTTGTTAAGTACGATACTTTAATCCGCGCATTCAAAATCCCGTGAAAATAAACGTCAAATCATAAAACCCAAACAACATTGTGACCGATTGTTTATTTTGATAAACCGTAGAAGTTGAGCACAAACTTATTAATCGGAATGAGCATTTGAAAGATCAAAGAAAGACCAATTTTGAATGTCAAACTGCATCTCCGAGTTCGTCCGAAGCGTAGCTGGGCGGTCGACTTTGACTGTACGGCGGTGGTGGAGTTGAAGACAAAATCAAATTTGTCGACGTCGAGTTGTGTGCTCGTGTTGTTGCCATGACCGTCATTTCGTAGCTCGGAATTTGCAAACAATTCGGCTCCTCAGGTAGTTGACGTCCAAGTGATTGACCTCGCTCTAATTGCACGGTAATTTCAGCGTTTTCTGATGCAGACGGTAAAGTCTGCGACGATAACCTTTCGGCCAATTGTCTGTAACGACGACGTTCATTCGAATTCAAAACATAAATTTCAGAGCGTTCGAGCATTTCATCGTGAATTTGTTCAATTAGTCGTAGAAGAACCTCGGGATCGTAAATCTCTTTGACAGAACGCATTTGAAACATCCAACGTTGCAAATTATAGTAATCCTCAGCGTGGACAGCCTTCACACGACCATCGTCCAGTTCACCACCACCTACTCGTCTTCCATTCGCGCTGATTTGTCGATGATGAACTTGAAGCTCGTAGGCCGAGCGAGTTTGTTCGTCGTTCAATGGTAGACCGCGAAGAGCACTTTCGACTTGAATGTTTTCCAGATGTTCAACATACTAAAAACTAAATTCAAACGATGACAGCTAATAGAAACTCACTGATTTTCGCTGATTCTTGAATGTCACCGTAACAACAATCGTAGCACATCCATCGATCAAAAGCATTGCACCAATTGCTGCAAAGTAGTTGTAAGCCAAAAGCGTCGATACAACGGCACCAGCAAACCAGAGAAGAGCAAACAAAGAGAAGCAACAGCTGGTACGGTCGATGCAGTCGAAATTTTGATGCATGTAGATTCCACCTTTGCTGGTGATTTCATCGACAACAGCCGCCAAAACAATCAAATAGATGGGCGAAGCGAACAGAACGATTCGCGCAACAAACCGACGGTTGTTGTTAACAGCACCCTAAAATCACTTTACTTATGTCGAGAAGCCACACTCACCATATGGTTAAACTTGTTCGTTTCCCATGTTGCCAATGAATAGAAGATTAAAATGACTTCGATAAGCAAAAAAAAAAGAATGATACCAACGTGAACCTTAACAATCATCTAGCTTCTGAAATGGTCTAATTGTTTCATTCAATGCAAAAAAGACGTTTGCTATTTTACGGACACAAGTCGATATTCCAAGGCAGTTTTTTCCTTCTATGCTCCTTTTTGACAGACGCTTAAATGGCCGTTCGGTCGGGAGATTTCGCAAAGAGAATTCGGTTTCCTTCTTTTTGGCTTTGAATTTTACGTCAGCAGCCACGTTCGCTGGACTCGTGCCTTGACGACAGAAAAAAGTATAACGACGTTTCAACAGTCGTCTATTTTCGGCCGCAGGGTATGAGTAATTGGTTTCATCATAGCGATCCTTAAAATACTGTTTATTTCTGCCGAGCTATGAAAATATAAGTATTGCCGTTAAAAATAGGAGATCAAATTGCAAATCACTGGTTAGAGTGGTCATTCAGGTCTGACTTCAAAAGTGGATTTTCAACGTCTGTGGACTCCGAATTCACTTGGTCTTTTGGTGTCGAGTTGAAGGGATGAGTGACTCCATTTTGTCTATTTGAAGCTTTTTCATCGCTCATCACTTCTTTGAGGTGTTGATCGTCGAGCAAATTCATCGAATCCAAACGCACCAAATCGCCGTATAAACGTTTTTGCTCTTCGTCAAGACCACGATATAACTTCGCTCGGGTTTTCATTTCGTTGAGAAGCTCATTTAAAGCCGCTGAAGACTCGTTCTGTAGTCCCAATTTACGGATCCAACGTTGCATTTGAACGTACTCGTGCACTCGGGTTGCATCCAAAAGAACTCCTGGCGCTTCGTGAACGCGACAATTCGTATGAGCCAAAAACCGTGAGTATTCGGAATAACGGAACGCCGTTTCAATTTCTTCATCCTTCAATTGACGACCTTCTTCCGAATTCTGATCTTTGAGATTGTCGGCAAATTTCACGTACTGAAAGCAGTCGATTGCACAGAAGTGTCAAAATAAACTTACTTTTTTCTTCTGAATACTTAAGGTTAGAACACAAATGATGGCTGCCGCAAGTTGACCGAAGATTTGGAAAGCATGGAAGTATTCCAGATGATTGTAAATATGGAAGATTAAACTTAAAATGTTGATGAAAACTCCGGCCATATTGATGTTGTACAAAAGATTGTAACGTTTCAAGCTTCCATGCAAAAAGTAGCCACCAGCTCTGTTTTGCCAAACCGTCAGAATCCAAAGAATGAACGTGTAGAAGGTGGTCATTAGCGCAAAGGAAAACTTTCGAATCGCTTTTTCAAAAATCTCCTAAAACCAAAAACACTACAAACAAACTTTAAAGTCCAACCTTCTCCAGTTTAACGTCACTATCGGCTTCAACTAGTCGATTGCGTGTTATCGATTTCAAATCCCCAACTTCGATTGTTTTGAAGTTCTGAAATACACGAATAACCACGTGAACCGATTCATTCACTTACTTGTCGTTGCTCCTGTTGACGACCTTCAGTTCGCAACAAAACCACCCAATCGAAATACAATTCCATGGCATAGAGAGCGCAAATCAACAGTTGAAAGATGATTATGGCAAAAATCGGATAAGCATGAACTCGCGCTCCCAAACCGCTGTGCCATGAGCACAATCTGCCTACCATATCGCTTATATTAGCATTGTTCCTGCAATAAAACGTAAACAAAAACAAGTGAAAAAGCGTTTTTCGCGAACCACTTTTCGTCTGCTGCTCGTAGAACGTTTCTCGCTCATTCAACTTTGACTACAAGTGCGATAGGTGTCCCTCGAAACGGCGACCGAAATTGTTTACTCGAGCTCGACGGATTTTTTATTTCTTTCGCTTTATGCTTCTTTTCTGCTCTTTTCCGACGTCTATTTTCCTTCTGGATTTGCCTGGAAATTCCGTCTTTTCACAAAAACAACCATAGAAAATCTGTTTACTATCATGTTCATTCAGACGATCGGCTGAAAACAGTCATTGGCAAGATGCCTATTAAGGTGATAAGAGTTTTAACGTTTGACTTAATGGCTAACAAGCAAAATGAGTGGGAAGACGGAAGAAGAATGTAGAAAATCAGTTGGATAAACGAAATAACAATCTTGCAATGTGAAGTCAGTCGAGAACAAGCAATTAGGCGAACTGAAGAAGAAATGACAACCTTATGTTGGTAACATATTGAAAGTCATCAATAAACTAAGAAGTTGAAATTACAGGGATAGAAAAGCTACTTCAACGATTTTGCAAGTTCGAGCCGTGAACTTAAGTTTAAGCGATTTCTGAGTATGTTTGCTGGTGACTACTGTTGTGACCAAGAAAACATTGTTCATTTCATCGGAAGTAATCAGGAAGATTATCGAATTCGAATGTGCCAACAAACTTCAAATGTCAAACTCCATGAGTCCAAAGCACAAATCTCAAGGGACCAAAAATTGAAGCGAAACGTCGCGAAATAACGAAAATTTTTCCTCGACGGTTGACTTCTTGGATTTCGCAACTTTTAAAGTATAAAGAAACTTTTGTGTTAGAACGGAAATCCAGAAGTTTCAAACTTTTCACGCGAATTCTGTGACGTTCATTCCTTTACTATCGTCGTTTCAATGCACGTCCGATCGTCTGTCTTCCTTTTACTCGCTTTCATGGTTTTTTTGGTTCAAGTCTCCATTTCGGTCTTCACAATCACCCAGTGGATTGACATGAAACACTCGAAATTGAGTTCTGTAAGTGGAAACAATAATCAATCTTGAAACTCTTCTTTAGCCACAAGAACGAACTCTGCGAATAGTCGGCTTAGTTCTGATGGTTGTCTCACTGGTCTACAACGCTTCTGTGGGTTCGATGATGCAAAAGTGTCCCAGAAAGACGGGATTCTTTGCGCACTATCAATCCGAAAAGATTCAAAGAAAGATCTTCACGATCGCAACTTCGCTGTTAGGAATCTGGACGCTTCTTTTTTTGTTGTCGTTGATCTTCGCTTACGAATACTTGAGTAACATTGGAGTTTTGTTGCTCACGAACGCTGTGGTAACCGGAATTCTGCTCTTACATTTGCGGGCATTGAGAATTGAGGTCAGTTGTTTGCGAATCATTCGAATGGATTCAGAAGTTGTAGAGAGAAAGCGACGTGCCGTCGATTAAAAGCGGACAGTCGACAAGTTCAATTACGTTTGCTCATCCATGATTTTGAATGGTGGTGCTTATCGGTCCGAACTTCTGATGTTTAACCAATAAATCTGAGTTCTTTGTTACTAACGAGTGGGAACTCCTATTCACGTGCAGACGTTTTGCAGGAAAACGTACGATAAGAATACAAAAATAGCAATTTGTAATCACGATTTAGAGCACATGATCCTTAAGAATGGAATTCTTGTTACAAAGTACAGACTTCTTGATCAACGTTTTTATGAGCTTATTTTTACAATTAGAAGCGTGAGCGAAGTTTCACCGGCACTCCAAGTGTTGGTTTCAAAACAACTTCTGGACGGCCGGGATTCGCTTCCAATCGACGATCGGATGACAATTCAAAGTTGTAGATCAAATGAACGATCATGATTTTGGCTTCGCGAACTAAAATTTCATACACTTCGAATGCAGTTTCTTTGGAAACTCACTCGCAAACTTCTGTCCGACACAAGAACGAGGACCAGAAAGGAACGGAATGTAGGCATGAGCTGGGTACTCTTTATCCGGAGCGAATCGATCGGGATCATAACGTCCATGGTCGGGAAAAACTTTGTAGTTGTGATGTAAAACGTATGGTGAAATTCCAATAGTTGTATTTTTTGGAACAGTATGTTTTCCCATCTGTACGTCGTTTACAGTTCTTCGTTGCAGAAATGGAATCGGAGCATACAAACGCATTGCTTCTTTGACACATTGATCTAAATATCCGAGATTCTTGATCTTTGCCGTGTGAATCTCGGCGTCTGAGTGACCGAAATGTTCAGTAATTTCGCGGTAGAGTTTTTGTTGAATGTCCGGATGACATGCTAAACACCACAGGGTCCACGAAACTAAACTCGATTGTTATTCCGTCGAAAAAGACTTGTGTTTACCTGTGTGAGTTGTGGTGTCGTGCCCTAAAATTGAATCATTAGAAAGGCCTATTTTTATTCAAACTTATCGGCAAAAAGAAAAGTATCAACCTCGGACCGAAGATCCTGCATACTAATCCTTTTCTCTGCGTGATTTTCGAGCATCAGATCCAGGAAGTTCAATCTCTTCTTCTCGGCAGCCTCAAATTGATGCTTCTTAAGATCGTTGTATGCTTCCACTCTTTCTTTGACAATCTAAACCAGAAATACAGTTTCATGGCACATGCTGTAAAGCTGTGATAGCCGCCTCTTTTATGCGACCCTCTTTTATCTACCGTCCTTTCCTCAAGGTTAGTCGAAAAATAAGCGTCTCAAAGCGGCTATTACAGTTTTTACGGTATCTTACTTTTCCGCTAAAGTTTTTTAGAACACGTAGAGCTTGTTGTGTTTGGGCTTCGTAGCCCATCAGCTTCCAAAACAAACCACCGAACATGAAATACTGCGGTTTAAAGGAGCGAAGAAATCCGAGTTGATTGAAATTCTCCACTGCACGAACGTACTCTTGATTTCTGTTTCGTTGAGCATCGATTTCAACGTTCATAGCGCAAGAGAGTATAATATCCAACGAGCATAACTTAATGAACGGATACAAATTAACTTCTTCGCCGGTTGCTTGTTTATGTAACAGTTCAATCATCGTCTGTATAATCGATTAGAAATGTTTGAAGGAGAACATACTCGAGTGTGTACATCCATTGGTTCAGCATATTCTTCTACACGTCCAAAATGAAAAGCCGGAGTTACCATCTTGCGCATGTTCTGCCACTTCTGCCCGTTTCCCAACAACAAACCATTGCCAAGCCGGAAAATCTACGTTTATCCTGCTATCACTATCTCTTACCATTGTTCAAAAAAGGCGTAATCGACTCCTTTGTTTATTTCCACGCTGCTCGATGTTATTGCCTAAATCAATTGTTATACTTATGTTGAAGCCAATGGCACTTACTTTTACAGCATCATTCTCTAAGGGCATCACTACAAATTTTGGTCCAACCCAAAAACACATCAACGGCTCGTCTTTTTCCAACGCTTTGTGTGACTCTTTGATGAAGAACTCAAGAAAAGCTAAACATGAGATTATATATTGACATCGTTAGTTCTGAACTTACTCGGTCCATCGGTGGGGATTTTGTGGATACTACCGATCAAAGGCAGAGATTCTATACCGGCCATTTGTTTGCTTGCGCGGAGTTTGTATCGAAGATCATTGACGAACGAAACAAAAGATTTTAGATACTTGAACACAAAGACGAACAGAATTCCGAGTAGAATTTGCGTAATCATCTTTACCGTTCAATTCGATGGTACAGCAAAATGAGCGGCGAAAATGCTTTCGGAAGCACAAACAATTTGATTTATAGTCGTGTACTCTTTCGAACACAATTAGCAACTAAAATTTGAAAGACAGGTCTTTGATTCCTACACGTTATCAGGAAGACGCAACGTCGCCATTTCCCGTTGGAATCGCGGCATAACAAGCGAATTGAAAGAACACTTCAACCAGAAAGTTCGTTGTAGAAGAAAACGATTGTTCTACAAAAAACGCCAGGAACACAACCCTTGGAGACCATTTCAAGTTCGTTAAAAAGAAAAAAGACCCATGGGCTAATCATTTACACCCTTTTTTACCCGTTAAAGATTAGTGGAACTACAAACTCGTAATGTTCGGCTCATAACTCGCACACAATCGAAAACGTTTCAACTAATCGACGAGTAAACGGAAGTTCCGCGTAATGTGGTTTGATCAGTTGGTACAAGAATAACAAACAAGTTCAAGTTTTTAATTTATTGATCTGAACAACGGAATAGTTTGCGTTGATTATGGAAAAACAATTGTTGAGACTCCAATGAAGTCTATGATTCAGAAGATGAGTAAAGCTTGAAATATACAAATGAGAACAAATAATCGAAGTTCACAGATTGCGAGGACGTAAATGCACCGGAATCCCGAGTACCGGAAACAAAACGATCTGTGAGACGGGAGTGTTGTCCTCCATCTTGTATTTGCTTGTAAGTTCGAAATTGTAAATCAAATGTGCAATGATGATCTTTGCTTCTCGCATAGCAACTAAAGAATGAGAGTGAGGTATTCAGGTTTGTTGCTTGTAGAGACTCACATTTCTGACCAATGCAATTACGAGGACCAGCCGAGAAGGCAATAGCTGCGAACGGATAATCTTTGCCATCAGCAAAACGTTCGGGATCGTATTTCGTGTAGTCCTCAAAAACCTAAACACGTTCGATTATCAACGCGGCAAAAAGTTTTAGTTTACATTTGGATTATGTCCGAGCAGATATGGTGAAATTGAAATCGATGTGTTTCCGGGAATCAGATACTTGTCCATTTGCATGTCGTTTTTAACGTAACGTTGAATAAGCGGGATCGGTGCGAACAATCGCATCGCTTCTTTAATGCACATGTCCAGGTATTTCAAGTCCTTGATTCGTGTCGTGTGAATTTCGGCGTCTGAGTGACCGAAATGTTCAGTAATTTCCTGGTAGAGTTTCTTTTGGATATCCGAATTAGTAGCTAACGCCCACAGGGTCCACGAAACTAAACTCGATTGTTATAACGTCGAAAAAGACTTGTGTTTACCGGCGTGAGTTGTGGTGTCATGACCCGCAAAAGCAAATGTTTCAACTTCATCTCGCACCATATCGACTGTAATTTCGCCTTCTGATTGTAATTCCAACAGCAAATCCAAGAAGTTGAGACGTTTACGTTCCAAACGATCTGCCGCGTTCATTTTAAAGTCGTTGAAGACTTCGACACGTTCTTCAACAACCTAAAAACAACAGTAAATGTAACTTAAAAGTATGAATACACACCTTCGTAGTAAACGATTTCAAAACATTCAATTCGGTATCTGCTTCAGCTTTGTAGCCCAAGAGTTTCCACAAGAAATCGCCAAATAAGAAGAAATCTGCTCTGAATTGCCGAACAAAACCCAAATAGTTGAAACGTTCAACCGCATGAACGTATCTGTTCTCAGTATCTTGTTGAGCGTTGAGCCGAACACCCATAACAGTGTCGGCAATGATATCCAGTGAACACAACTTCAAAACAGGATATAAATCGACTTCTTGGCCTGCTGGTCGCTTATGTAATAGTTCAATCATCGTCTGCAAAGCTGATGAAAAGTCTTCAAATAAAAACTTACTCGAACATGCTCATCCATAGCCTCAACGTAATTTTCAATACGTGAGAAATGGAACGATGGAGTAACTAGTTTTCTCATTTTATGCCAACGAGAATTACCATCAGCCAATAACAATCCCGAGCCAAGCCATTGCCTCCAATATTTGTAGTCTTCTCCCTTATCCAATTCGACGTTGCTCATTGTAATTGATTTAATCGACTCAGGAGCAATTGGCACAATAAGAAGCTTGGGTCCAACCCAAAGTTTCATAACAGTCTCACCCTTAGCCAAAGCTTTGTGAGCTTCGGAAACCAGAAATTTGAGCATTTCTAAACGTTCAATTAGACATAAACTTTTTTCAAAACTTACTTTTATTATCAGTTGGAATTTGATGCATATTTCCTAATAGATACCAACTCGATGGGCCTGGAATGTTGCGAACCAAACGGCGTTTGTGTTGAAGATCAACGAAGAACGCGATGAAACGATGAAGATATCGAAGAACAAAAACGGTCAGCAGACCCACAATAACACATTTCGTAAGTCCAACAACACCGGATGGAGCAAATGGAAGATAGTCCATTAGATTCCGATATATGACAACGACTTTAGACATTTCAAGTTGAATGAATAGCTTAATTGAGTTAATTGGTTGGCTGCCGATTATTATATACGAACTTCTCTAAGGTCATAACTGATGACCTTTCCGTGAACAATGCTTATCGCAACCGGCAAACTTCAGGTTCACTCAATGTAATTAAGATGTTCCGCCCCTAGAAAGCTTATGACATCTTCAGCCTTTGAGTCGTTTAAACGGTCTAACGATTTCACAAGGTACTTATTGGCAGTAATAAATTTTTAGGAAGTATGATCACAAGTGTACTTTTACGACTAAACGATCATTCGTTTTCCGAATTTGTTTTGCGGTTTATTGATAGCGCGATTGATAACAAGCGATGAAAAAGTGTAAACTTAACGGAAACGGTATTTTTTATTTGTCAGAACGTAGTGGGTGGTCTTCATATTTTTGAGTAGATTAGAAGGATGTACTATAGAAGCAGAATTATCAGGAAGTTTATTCGTTCATTTGGATCATACATATGTACAACTTTGATTTTCAATGATGTAAAGATCCACGTCACCGGCATAAAACAGTCAAATCGAATTGCACAAAGGTTGTAAGGAGATTCACAAGCTGCGAGGTCTCAGTTTCACCGGTACTCCAATGCTTGGTTGAGTAATCGACTCCGGAATGGGCAAATTGTCTTCGAACTTGTAGTCCGATGACAACTCGAAATTGAAGACCAAATGAGCGATCATTATACGGGCGTTTCGCTTAGCAAATGCCTGTCCAACACAGTTACGTGGACCTGTAAGTGAGCATCATTAAACCATTCAAAGCGTTCAACTAACCAGCAAGAAATGGAATGTAAGAATAAGCATCGAATTGTTTTCCTGAAGCAAAACGCTCGGGATCATAGCGAGTTGGATTTGGAAAGACCTGAAAGTTAATGTTCAAAGTTTCATGTCGTCATTTACTTTTGCATTGAAGATACCTACTTCCTAGTTATGTTGCGCTGTTCTTCTCTAATTATCATTTGTCGAGAGAAACGATCAAACTCAATTAGACCACCCACAATGTTAGTGTTTGTTAGGTTCAGACACCGGAATTGCAAGGCGGAACAAAATTACGACCTGTTTTGATCAGAAGTCTATTCAATTACAAACAGTGTTTGTCAATCATGGGTACTTCAAAGTTCTCAATTGCGTTAGGTTCTCGGAAAAGTGCAATTGTTTTTCTCAACATTTGTTCAACACCTTGTAGACGGTGAAATAGAAAGTTTGATAAGGAAGCAATAACGGATGACTGATTATCGTCTCGTCATGATAAGAGTAACGCGTAGTCAGACGGGTCATTAAAATGAAACCTCTTGGGTGGTCTACTCACAGTGAGCTAACCAAAGGGCTGTCAAAATTGGCGACACACTTCAAACGTGTCGAACGACAAATTTCGTTAGATTCAAGAACATTGATGAAAATCTACTTCCAAAATCGTGTTAAAGTGCATGCAAAAAATTTTAAACTAATCATTTTACTGCAATAGTTTTGTATTCTGCTCACTCTGTTACGTGATCCTGCACTTTTAGCTCGTGAATTTACCTGTTCATTCATGTGCATGAGACAAGGTGGAATCAGAATGCACGTGCGACGTGGAATCAACTGATTGTCAATGACCAGATCGTTTTCCAAACATCGTTGAACGAACGGTACCGGTGGAAAGAGACGATTCGATTCTTTGAAACAACAATCCAAAAACGGTAGCTCTTGAATACGTTTCGTCCAAAACTCGGCATCAGAACAGCCGAATACGGTTCGTATTTCCTCGTACAGTCGTTGTTGAATATTCTTGTGAGTCGCCAAACACCATATAACCCATGATACTGAAATCAATTAACATTCTTCGACGACACAAACTCTCTGTACCGGCCTGTGTTGTTGTATCGTGCCATAAAATCGAATCATTAGCACGGTTTATGTATATTTAAACTTAACAGCGAAGATGAACGTATCGACTTCAGTGCAAAGCTCATCCATTGTCAAGTGGTTTTCGCTTTGATGTTCCAACATCATGTCCAAAAAGTTTTGGTTTCGTTTCTCTTCCATATTTCCGTTATTTAAATCGCTACCCAGCATTTCAATTCGTTTTTGTACAATCTAAAACCCAAAATTGTACCTTTATGTTTCTTTCGACGTTCACATTTCTAGTAAACGATCTCAAAGTTTCCAATGTTCTCAGGGTTTTTGCTTCGTAACCCAACAGTTTCCACAACAAGCCTCCGAACATCAGATAATGCGGATTCTGAAATTGAATCCAACCTAGATGCGTCCACACTTCAACGGCTTTCAAGTAAATCGTGTCTTCTTCAGTCTGTGAATTCATTTTGTAGCACATTGCGGTATCTGCAATGGTATCCAAAGCACAATGTTTGATTAACGGGTACAAATCGATTTCCGAATTCGTTGGTTTTTTGTTCAGCAAATCGATCATAATCTAAATCCAAGAGGTTTATTGTAATGACGACGTTTTGTACTCGAGTGTGGTAGTCCATTGTTTGAGCATATTCTTCGATTTTGCCGAAATGGAACGTTGGAGTGACCATCTTCCTCATTTTCTTCCATTGATCTCCTTTCGCAATCAAAGTACCTTTTCCCAGCCATCTGCTGAAGAACTCATACGACGGCCCTTTTGTTATTTCAGTTAAACTCCCGAGGATATCCTAAATCCAATCAGCTACTTTGTTCTTGCTTCTAACACTTACCTTCGCACTATCTGAGTTCAAAATCCAAATGTCCATTTTCGGTCTTAAAAACGGAAGTTTACTTAAACCTCATTTGTTTACCCGATCCAAATCTTCATCATGCTTCCACCGGCATCCGTTACCTTCTTTGCCTCTTCCAAAAGATATTGAATTGTGTCTAAAACAACCAATTGAAATGATATCAATTTGTAAGCCAACCGTAGCTGGAACGAGACATAAAATGATGAGCAGAACCAATCAACGGCAAAGCTGTTGGACCGCCAATGTTCTTCGTGTGTTTCAATTGGCGGTAGATAACGTACAAGACTTGACAAATCCAGTTCAAGTTGCGCAGAAAGTAAATCAGAATCAAAGCAACGACAATTTCCGACAGTTTCGGCAAATGCATTTCTTTTCTAAAAGTTTGATCGTGTTGTTAAAGTTCGAATAAGGACATGGAGTTTGAACGATTAAACGCGTAGACTCACAATGATTTCTTTCCAACAACCAGCTCTTGAACTTCAACTCCCGAAGAATCGACAGTGAATAACAAACATTGAGCTATTTTGCATTCAAAAGACAACTCGATGGTGTAAACTGTAAGAAAAGAACCCCAAAACAAGAATCATAAACCGATTGTTTGTTGCTAACAAGTTCGAAGATAAAATGGCCGCAGATTTGCAGAAAATTTATAAGCCAAGACCACCAACAGTGTTTCAGTTGATAACACGTTCTGGACATTTAAGAACGTTCACACGCTGATCACCGTACTAACTATCGACTGTTTATGAGTGACAGCCATGCATACAATTAAGATCCAATATCTTGAAGTTATAAGCAATTCAACCTGAGAACAGAAGGTATAATCGATCACATTCGAACAATGAGTCTAAAGCCATTGATTAAACAGAAATGAATATTGCAATTTTTGGTCTTATCATTTTAACCGGAAGATGTGCACTTTGACGACGTTTAAATCCCGGATTACTGGGTATGATTATTGGCAAAAACAGAAACTTCATAAACTACACATGTTAAATTTCGAACAAAACCTTCTCACAAGTGTTATCGTTTGCGTAGACCTTTCCAACGTTCCAAATCCACGCGACTGTTCTTCAGATTGTTTACCCAAGTGCTTGAACAGCGCAGACAAATCGCCGAATAGAAAAATTTTAAAAGAAGTTGATTGAAAAAACGCAACTTTTTGTACGTCGATTAACATCGTGGTTGTCGAATCGATTTGTTTACTTGTGTAGAAAACTTTGAGTCCAAACGGTAAGACTATCGAAAATTGCAAGGACTTTCTGACAAGTGAATTAATGTGAGCGAACGTGGTGTTTTCTCATTTTTGATTGCCTTTTCAACATTTCCTATTCGTCTACTATTCTGGTTTTTCATTGGACAAATGAACAAAATCATTAAATAATTCGTCGTATTTTATGGTTCTTCGCAACATTGTTAACCGAAAAAGGTCATAGGCTGTGTCGTTTGTTACACTCCATCGGCATTCCTCTCCAATGAACTCTCGTCGGCACGCTGAGATCATTAAGAGCAAACGGTAGTTGATGACGAGCTCATTCGCTGTAACAAGTGATCTTCGATTATCGACTTGAAAATTTTATTGCTGAAATGAAGGATGGTCACATCCACGTTTTTTTCAACCACAAGTCACAAACTTTATTTTCAAGTCAAATCACATCTCACAAAACAAACACCTCAGAGATTAAATAAACAACTAGGAGGAAAATACCCATACGATGACAACTTGATGAGCCCAAATAATCGTACGATGACTCATGGAATCAACTGAAAATGATGATCAGAATCGAACAAGTCTCAGAGCTTGCCAATTGAGCTTTTGATCGTTGCAACACTTTCGGTCGACGAAGACAACTCGGCAACATTTGGCGGATGGTATTCTTTCAAGCTTCCACCTGCCGTCTAAAATCATAGGGTATCAAACATACTATCAGAAGCATACCACTATGCGAAGTGTAGCTCGATTAAACCCAATCTGCTGAAGACTGACAGTAGTCCAGAAATTTTTGTTATCCAAAATGTTGTACATCTTTCTTCTTCTGCACACTTGAAAAATACGGTCGCTTTTTCCATTGTTATTGGAATCGAACTCAAACGGAAGTTGGCTAAAGATCATTATTGGCCAGCCGCTTGGCCTGAAAATCGGATGATTAAAAGTTGAAAAGACTTCGAAATTATAAATGTAAATAACATACAGTATTTTTGAGGGAATATCATCAATTTTGATTTTATCAGCATACGGAATACCTAAACTCAAATGTTCGTATAGAACAAAGAAACCAACCGTAGAAAATTTCTGTAATTTCAACCGCAGAAGCAGACCTCAAGTTTATATTCGTCTTCTTGATAACGTCAAATTGAAGAACACATTCTCCAACAGTGAGAGTAAAACTAAATTAAAGAGTTGATACGACCTTTCAGGTGGGTGCTTACTTTACGGAACTCCGGGTGTATGGGATGTTCACCGTCAAATGAAAGACGTCGCTTCTGTTCCATTGAACGGCGATTTCTGCCGCTGGACAACGTCCAAAATTGCTGGAATTTGAATGTCAATTTGAGTGGAAATTGAACTTACTAGCTCGGCATTTCGCCCGCTGAAAACCAATGATGATAAGCGAGCGGATAGACACACGAGTTGACTTGAGAAGCCGACGGTGAAAACGCAGAGTGAACATTCAAAACGAACAAAAAAATGGCGCAGAAAAACGTTGAGATCCACAACATCACGAGCAAATTGCCGATTTTCGACTACCGAATACAATGAATGATCAGATTCAAGAGCACCTTCAAGTCGAAGGCAAATTTGCATATTCTTTGAAGGCAATGTTGTTTTCCATGATGTAACGACATTGCAAAAACTCTCGTGCAGCTTCTTGGAGGTGCAATGACAACAATGTTCGCGATCTCCAATCGATTTGTCATTGGAAACATTTTGAAATGAAGTCAAACAACAACGTTTTCTTTGTATTTGGCTAGTCATTGGAAACATACCACAAATAACTTGATTGTTTCGTAAAGTCAACTTTCATTTAATTCTCTCGACTAATTACTTTTCGCCAGACTCTCTTCCTAGCCACTTGTAAATGTGGGCGAACTGATAAAAACCACCTCGTAAATTTCTGTCGTTGAAAACTTGTCGATTTCCGTTCCGCTTTCTTGTACCGAGTTGTCTATTTTGTGAGATAGCCAGCCTCCTTCTATTTCGATTCGAATAATGAGTCTATAGCCAACTTTTCAAATCGATTTTGCTCAGATTATTTCAACTGATCTCTTCAATCATGTTCACAACGCAAATTTTATTCTTCTTGACTTTTGCTAACTCTGCTTTTTCAACTCCAACTTTACCGCTCACACTTCGGCATCTGCAAGCGATTTGGAGACATGGTGGTAGGTTTTGAGTTTAAGTTATGATCTTGATTACGAACTTGAAGATCGTGCACCAAAACGTCTTCCATATCCCAACGACATTTACGACGAGTCTTTTTGGCCATATGGTTGGGCTCAATTGACTCAACTGGGTGCCAATCAAATGACCGAACTTGGACGTTTCTTTAGTCAACAGTACGGAGATTCGTTTATCAACAGAACTTATGATCGTCGTGGGATTTACATCAAATCTTCGGATTCAGAACGAGCACTTGTTTCTGCCCAATCGTTTCTTGACGGCTTCTTTTCAAATAATGAACTGAACTGGCGACCTATTCCTGTTCACGGTTCTCCTCAAACAAGACGAGATCCAGTAAGCATTACATATTTTTTCAACCTTCTGTTTTCAGTTGTTGAAACCGTCAGATTTCGATTGTCCGATTTACGAAGAAGAAGCGAAACGTCTGAACTCCGTACTTTTCAATTCACTCCAACGAAAGTATCGAGATCTGTTCGTTTTTCTTGGCAATGTTACAGGTTATGGACCAAATATTACGTTGAAACAAGTGAGTGGTTTGAACGACATCAATCGAGAAATCGCACATCAACTTCTTCAACCGGCTTGGGTTCAAACACGTTGGCCGCAATTCGGTGGAAACACAACTTTGGAGTTGGTTACTGAGCTCAAACGAATCAGAAGAGTTAGCGACTTCGACAAACCAGAATTGTTTCGATTGAGAGGTGGATATCTTTTGGGTGATTGGTTGCGTCGTGCTTATCAATTCGTGAATGGACACTTAGAGGGAGCCGAGAAGATGAGATTGTATTCATCAGTAAATAGCCAAAAATCATATCGTTCTTCTAACGGTTTGTTTAGCACGATGGTACTCTTCAATCATTACTTCACGCAATGGGTATTGCCGATCAACAGCAAATTCCCTACGCCGCCTGTGTTATTATGGAGATCCTCGAAGATGCTAATCATGGACATTTTGTTAAGGTAATTTGTTGAGATTATTGTTCTTAAAAACAAAACATGTTTCCTTAGATGCTGTACACATATAACGGCGAAGTTCACGTGAAGAAACTTCGTGGTTGTGACGAATTCTGTCCACTTCCGACTTTTATTCGACTTCTCAACAGACACGCCATTTACAACAAGGATTTGCTGCACGAAGTAAGTCGCTTCAGATATCCAACCAGACGATTGATTCAGGCCTGTGGTTTGGAGTATTGCACACGTGATTGTGTGAAACCCAAAAAGAAGACAAACAAAAAGCAGAATAAAAAGAAGTCGACTAAACGATTCGCATCAAAACTCGTCAATTCGATTGAACTTCCCGAAGACGATCTCTAGTGATTTCATTCACATGAACATTCCGATTAATTGTTTCAATAAAACTCTTTCTAGAGAAACTTTGATATTTGTGATCAGAACCATTGAACGTCCGGAAGTTAATTGACGATTCGATTGAGTTTGAGTTCATAGAAAAAGTAACTGTTTGATGATAAGATAAAGAGAGCGACTCACGCGAGTGAGCGCTGACTGAGAGGGTGAAAGATAAGAAAGCGATCAGCATCCGACTGCTTCCACAAACTCATTTGTAGTAGGAAATTATTTCGAAGACGAATCCAATTACCGAACGTTTCTGATTTCAACTATAAACTCAAAATCAGGATTGATATCATCAAGTATGGAGAAACTAATTTTTTGTTTATTTTTACTCCTGAATCCGGTGGTTGGATACAAAATTTTGGTCTACAGCACAACGTTCAGTCGATCGCACATCATTTCGAATGCGAAGATTGCGGACGTTTTGGCACAAGACGGTCATGATGTAACGCTTCTTGAAGTTCACTACGAAGAACCGTTGGGAGTTATCGAAGCGGCCAAATACGCGAAAGTTTGGAGAGAAACTTTCGATTGGCCACAGCGTGAAGACAAAGGCGATTGGTCCGCTTTTATCGATTCGATGTTCAACACACATACGATCATTGGATCACATTTCGAGAATCTCAAATACCACGAACGTTATCTTGGTGCTTGTGAACGTAAGTTGGTTGTTTAGAGAACGTGTTACGGTTATTTAGATCTGCTCAACAACACGGAAATGATCGAGAAAATGGCAAAAGAAAAGTTCGATGTTTTTATCGGAGAACAACTCACGATGTGTGGTTCGGGAATCAGTCATTTGGCAAAGATTCCAATTCACATTTGGCTTTCAAGGTTTCTATTATCTTTTACTTTACTACGTGTAATTTAGTTGTCCTATTGGTGTTCACATTGCTTCATTGATTGGACTGCCGTTGGAATCAAGCTATTTGCCGGCAGTTTATGAGAACGATCAAATTTCGGATAGAATGTCATTTCGACAACGTTTCGACAATCTTCTTCGCTCTTTCAGCAACTACCTTGGTTTTGTTGGTGGAATCGATGATACCACAGCGTTGTTTAGACGAAAATTTGGTTCCAATTTTCCGGATATTCGTCAAATCGTCGGTCGATCGCCGCTGATTCTCGCGAGTGTTGACGAATTTATCGACTATCCACGACCAACATCCGCCAGAGTGGTGAACATCGGAGGCCTCGGTCTAAGAAACTACAAAACAAAGAGTTTGGCTGACAGTCCATTTGAAGCAGCAATGCAACGTGGTCGTCTTGGTGTGATTTTCTTTAGTTTGGGTTCAATGGTTCCAACATCGATGTTGCCGAATGGTGTGATGGAAAACATTCTACGTGCATTGTCGCATTTATCTGATTACCATTTCATTGTTCGTACTGAAGAAAGCGATACGGTAAATTAGAATAATTTGCTAACATCGATTATTGGCTTTTAGAGAACTGCGAATTTGCTCGCAAATCTAACGAACGTTGAACTTACTCACTGGGCACCACAAGCAGATCTACTGGCACATTCACGTATCAAATTGTTCATCACACATGCTGGTTACAATTCTTTGATGGAAGCTGCACGATTTGCGGTCCCACTCCTGACAATGGGCGTATTTGGAGATCAATTATATAATTCACTTTTGATTAACCGAAATGGGTGGGGTCGTGCATTCGACAAATCCGAGCTTCTACATTCACACGAGAAGTTCGAGGCAACAATTCGTGAAGTCCTTGATGATGAGAAGTAAGTTGTGTTCTGATTGTCAATTTCACTTGAGTTTCAGTATTAAACTGAATGCTAAACGTATTCAACGACTGTTCATGACCCGACCGCTATCACCTGAAAACCGTTTAACTCAATCAATTAGATTTCTTGAAGCGAATGACGGACAATTTCCAGAGCTAATACCCGTATCGTTGGAAATGAACACGATTGCAAGACACAATCTCGACCTATACGCATTGATGACAGTTTCGATCTTGGTTGTTATTTGGATGTTCATTCGTATTCTACGCTTTGTTTTTGAACAAATGTTTGCAGGCTTAAAACAAAAAATCGACTAACCATTTCGTCGTACAGTCTTCACCGAATAAACTTTATTTCATCACATCCATCACCTTAACACAAAATCTTATTCCAATCAGCCAACATGACTATGATTCGAGTCTTCAGCGGCCGAAACGGCAGAAGATTTGGTCATTGAAATACTGGAGACTGTTCCACGATTCAAACCGAACAAATGACTGCGTACGTAGCGTCGATAGCTCGGAATAATCAGTATGGTAGCTGAAATAACGTTGCTGTGTTGATCGCCCATACAAATTTACCGGTTGGCTTAACTGCTGAAAACCAAACATAGATTGCCGAATCGTAGGCTCCAAAATGAGGCAGATCGTATTTTAACAAAGAAAAGAAAACCGTCAACATAACCGGCAAACAAATAACAAAGAGCGGTAGGATCGATTGAAGGGCCAAAATTCGACTAACTTGCTTCTGTATTTCATTCGATCGTATGTTATGAACATTCGCCTCAGCATTCTTTTTCAGCGTCGATTGAATTTGTCGGAATGTATATACAATCACTCCATAAGAAAAGCTGTTAAGGCAAAGAATGAAAATGGAGTTTGACAGCGATTTTGTCGCTCCCTAAAACACGCGACTGCTTCTTTAATGATGACAACTTACGAGGACAGTGACCGAGTACGATGGAACGTCGTTTTTCCATTGCGGAAACTGTTGAATTTCGCGTGTAAACTCCTCTGAATCGGAAGCAGGACCAATCTGAAGGAAAGTGAAAGAAACAAGAAACGCGTGAATCCATGTGACGAAAAAGGCCAAAAAGACCATCAAGTAGAGTTGAAGGTTCGATAAATCTTTGTTACTAAATGATTTGACTTCAGCGTTAATTTATGACTTAAACTCACTGGCAAACTGAACGATATCGATAAATGAAGTCGATTGGAAGCAAAGCAATAGAGAAAAGTAGGGACCAGAAATAGGCGTCAAAAAGATAACGATTGACAGTCAGACTGACATGAGTCACAAATCCCTGCAACATCATAAAAATCTTTCCACCGATCGGATGAGCGTGAACTCCAGCGGTCAATTGAATTGCATCGTAGAAGATGTCGGAGAGACAGTGAACACGCATGATTCGTGAGTAGGACCGCATTTCCTTTGGTGTTCGTTTTTGAATTAGATAGAAAAGAAGGATGTTGATTACAAAACCAGCAACCGATGCGATAACCATGTTTAATAAGAAAAAAATTCTTGGTAGCATTGCTAACGTTTGTAGAACTTCAGTTACCGTAAACTAAGTGGTCAACCGTTTTTGATGTTGAGTTGTTGGATCTTAAATGTTTCTTTTAAACAAATTGGAAGCCTCACCGTATCTGTTAGATTATCCGATTTAATTAACGATTTCTGGAGTAGAAATTGAACAAGGGTTCACTTGCTAACTGAAACATTGCACTACGCTTTTTGCTAACAATCCTCTTCCTTCTATTTGTTAGCAGGAAAAACGTCGACATCCGCCAATCCGCTCATTTCTCAACGGAAACGTGATGCTAATCTTCAGCAGTTTGGAGATCGACAGATTCGACCAATCCGCTTCCTGTGAATTCTGTCAAAAACGCTAATCTTTCGCAACTCTTGGTTTTTAATGGCTCTACGGTAGTAAGTTCATTGTCCAAAACAAACTCTCTTTGTTCTTTCTGTTCAGTCTTGACGGAGACTGACCAAGAACAAGTTTATTTGGATACAATAAAAATCAACAACAGTAACAACCCTTTGTTTTTACCACCAACAGCGAGCGGCTGTCCCGCGAAACCCAGCGAAGTGATCGGGCTAGGACCCAACAGGAGTAAGAGACATCATTTACAGCCCCGAACACTTTCATTCCATCAAGCTTTCAACGTTCATTATAATCGTCGTTACAGACACAAAGTCCGTTTGTATCTCTGCAACTCTCTCTTAGTTACCGTAGGTTAATTGATGAACAATTAGAGTTTACATACGCAAATTTCACAATCTGATTTATCTCCAACATCCAACAACACCGCTTAAAACTCTCAGGTTTTCATTTGTCTAACGTTAACAATTCAAACGCTGTTTTCGTTCATTTGCAACGAACTTCTCGCCCACATGAATTCTAATCAATGTAAGGGAGCACGTTTCGAAGAACATGACATCCGACATAAAATCCTTTGTTTGATCAGTTGCAATGATATTGCGATTTATAACGTCAAATACATAAATTACGCACGAGTTCCGGTTTCGCTTGTTGACACGAAATTCGAAATAAAAAGCGAAGTCACTCGGAATTGCATGTTCATTTCTGAATCGTAATGTTCACGAGCAGCTTTCAAATCTTGTTTTCTACTATTCTCCTCTGTATGTTAATCAGTACAGCGGCCAATGAAGACCACATGACCGATTTCTCGCGTATGTTTGTCTCGAAATTTGCTTTCTAAACATCGATTTACAGCCACGTGGGAGAGTTTGGATCCAAGCACTTTGCCCCGACTCAAACCCACAGCGTGCATCGACATAGCCACAAACTGCGAACATTTGAAAGAAGCGAATTTGTGCAACAAAGAAAACTACGTTCAAATCGCCAAAAGTTATTGTTCCAAATCATGTAGATATTGTTGACTTGAGCGATAAACTCATTGAACTTGAAGACCTCAAACTGTTCAGCAATTGGTGTTATAAACATTCGATTTGAAAAGACCACCCACGATGTTTAACGTTCGTTTTAGTTTGGAAATGAAAATCAATTGAACCTTCATTCACTTCTTCAGTTAGTGATCGTATGAAAATGAACATCCAACTAACTATTGTCGTATTGCTTTTTCTGCACTTAACACCTGCGCTATTGACGTCAGATTTTAAGGTTGTTGTACGACTAAATATCAACTGCTTGCAGGAAATTGCATGAAAATGAAGCTTGCAAACATGCAATAGAGGACATTCCCGCTCACATTCCTCCCGACGCAGAACCCATTTGTCAGGGTGACTTCGAAGTTTACTATGAGCTGATTAGACACGACAGAAATTTGTGTTTACTCGTGTGTAGGTTGTTTCTGCTCATTAGTTGTGTATGCATTACAGCTCATTACAATCAAGCGGCTTCAACCATGCCAACTCCACATTGCTATGATAACTTCACCAATAATTACGACATGCTTTTGTATCCAACTATTTACGTAAATGACAACACGACACATTTTGTATTGCAAACTATGGAGAAAGACAAAAACTTTGCGATTTACGACACGTACGTTTCGTAATCTCTTTCATTTTTATAATCAGTTGATGTTAGTTTGAAGGGACATACATCTGTAAACTACGTTGTCGACACCTTTCCTGAAAACGCAATCATTCTACCGTGCGCTAAAATGGTAGTTGGACAGTACTTCGTTGATTTAGAACTACTTATAACCACCAACAAAACCCAATTGATGCACGTGGACTCTTTGAATTCCACATTGCCACCAGCAGTTTTTTCCGATATCAAATATAACTGTTGGGTAAGAATAAGTCCTCTAAAACTCATCAACTTTAAGGGGTCTGGTTTGCGTTGTATTTTGGATGTGACTAACGTAACCGAAAACCCAACCGATAAAGAGACTCTCGACGTTCGGCTTCTCTTCGAAGAATCAACAGCTATTTATCACGAGCATGGAATGACATTGCTGCGCATTTGTAATCAGACCCAAGACCAACAATGCACGTACTTAATCAAGGATTACATTTCGCAGTTTGGCGAGAGCTTGCAAATTAAAGCAAAGTTGTTTTGCAGAAGATACTTCTACATTCCATGGTCTTTGTTTACTTGCAATTACGATGGATGGACAACTAGCTACAAGCCGGTAGCCAGGATTCCCGTTCTACGAACAATGTCTGATCAATTCAAGAAGCGCCGCAATGAAGTCAAACTCGATCCTTTGCGCTTTTAGAGTTAAACTCTAAACAAACCTTTCGTCCTTCTGATTGTAAACGGCATAATCGAACATAAAGTTAACTTAGAGTAACACAATCGATATGGCAATTAGACGCGTTGACTTAACACAAACCACGTAGAAGATTTTAGTTATCATTCCGGTTGTTAATCTTCTGCGCTGTCACACGATTTGTCAATCCGGACATCAAACTCAAGTGCTCAGAAACGGGCTTCCTACGGTATTTAAAGAGATAAAATAAGACATCTTAGTTAGTTTGCATGGTTGCTTTCGACTAATTTAGTTGACTACATTTATTCGTGTTGGGTATCTAGTTCATAAGAGTCATGTTTGAGTCATTTACGGTTCTCAATCGCTGACAATGAGGACTAAACGATTGACTGTAGGCTTTTCAAATTCTTTAGCCTCTATTGTTAGCTATTGAGATGTAAGAGTAATTGAAGATACCACAACGATTCTTATAAGTGGTGTTTATAAGCTTATCATCGAATACGGTAAGTTGTTCATAGTTTCCATAGTAACCAATCTTTTTTCCATCGACCAATCAACGGAAATTTCGAAGAAAGCAAGTTGAAACAACAATGTTTTATATTAGAGAACACATTAAGTAAAAAGAGAATTTATTGGCTAATGAACAACATCGGTTATGATCGTTTTCCGGTGATTGTTTCGGTTGCTTGTCGAAAAGCGTATTTAACTCCGGCTAAAATATTGATGAAACCAATTGGAAAAACGAGAAAAGAAATCAGCAGACGGTTGGAAAGGTACTTCAATTGATGGCGAATTGCCGTTCACTGGGTTGGAGACCTTAACTCCGTTGTTTGTTTCTTCAGAGCTCTTGGATTCGTTGGACAGAGGGTCGATTGGTTTCGACTGACTCAAAGAAACAATAAACTGAAATGGAATCTTAAAAGTCAAAGATAGTATGTCAAACATACCAAAGCGATAAGCAAAATGGCAAGAACAGTTTTCATTTTTGAACGTTACTCAAAAAATTGAATCAACTGACAATCACCGTTGCTTTTTATTGAGCCTCTTGTTTACCATCGTAATCAATTCAAATCCTCGTCGTTGATCAGTTGTTCTATTTCACGCTCATGAAGGTGAACGTGGAATCACAACTGTTGATCGCACATTCCTCTTCTGTGACTCATGTTCACTTTTGAAATCAACTTTATTTAGAAGTTTATTTTCTGACATCAATGAATATGAGAAATATAGTCTTTAAACGAACTCGACATTTTGCTCGCTTCTGTTTGATACCTTCTCTGTCATGTGACGACCTGAGCATGCGCTGTCATTGAGTTGTGTTGTTTCATTGAAGATCTTGCTAACGTATCAGAACAAATTATCTGAATGCCTGCTATAAACCTTTGCGCCCATTTACATACCAATAGGTTCACGTCATTTTGTTTACAGTTTTAACGCTCGTAGGTCATTTTATTAATCTCTTTGACGACTTCTTTCCTCGATGAGACACAAGACTGAATATGCCAAAACGTATTCGGCGCATGTTCTCTTGGGACCGAATTTGATGTTCAAAACCGTTTCAATTAAACGCTTTCTTGTTGCCGTGAACAAGAATTGTTTTCTGTTTGTTAAAGTCTTATGATAGCTGCTCATGTTTACGACAGAAGTGTTGTCATACACCTCTAAAATTGAACAAACATGCAGAATTGACAATAAACTTTTCGTGGCTTTTGTTTCTTTACTGCACTTACAAATCACGACAATACATTTGCTTTGAACGATCGATCAAAAGTACGAATCAATAAACTACAAATTGAAAGTTGCCGTTTATTCAGTGGTAAAACCAAATGCACGATATTGACTTTCCGAAATTTGATTTGCCGTCTCGGCATCTTCGTCATCAGACATTTGCGGTCCATATTTCTCATAACTGCAATACTCTCAATTAGATTTTCGTATTTGTATGAACTCACGGAGTGTTGCGAAGCCATTCGGATTGAAGAATACCGGGAATATTGACACGACGAGCTGGATCGGGATGAATCATTGCATAAATGAGATCACGAGCTGGTTGACTGGGACGTGAGTTGTGGTAGAAGCGAAGCTTGTGTTCCCGTTGTTGTTGAAGCATTTCCTTGTGATGACGTTCATCGTAAGGCATGACTCCTGAACTCAAAATGTTATAGTTTCTTGATTCAGAAAACCAACCAGTCAACATGATGTAGAGGATCACGCCGGCACTCCAAATGTCCACAGCATTGTCACGATAGGCGCGACTACGCGAAATCTCCAACGCAACATACGCCTAAAGCTAACCAGTATCACGGACAAAATGTTCAACTTATCTTAGACCCGCAAAACGATTGTGACACTTGACCAGAGTGAAGAAAGCGAGCGAAACCAAAGTCGCCGATCTTCAAATTGTTATACTGATCCAACATCAAATTCTCGCATTTGAGGTCACGATGTACAACATTTTTTGTTTCCAAATACTGAAACTTTTTGTCTGCATTTGAGTACATAAACTTGCCTCCAATCCAGCCATCAAATGACGGAAAAGTGGACGTGCATCGAACTCGTCAATTCGACGACGCTGCTGAATCAGTTTGAGCAAATCGCCATTTCCCGCAAATTCTTCTACCAAGCAAACGTGAGTGTCAGTTTGAACAATCTGAAGAGTACCAGCTGATATCTTCGTTCTTTTTCAAAACTTACGCTGTAAACCTTCAAAATGTTAAAGTGGTCAAGTTGAAGAACCAAATCCATTTCACGCGGCAGAAAACGACGAACATATTCACTGGAAACACTGAAAACACCGAAATCGATTGAGTTAAACGAATAAGCCACTTACCGTCTATCGATCTTCTTCACCGCAACCGAACGACCCAAACGAGAGCTGTAGCCGAGAAGGACCGTTGAATACGAGCCTTTCCCTGAAATCAAATGGCTAGATTTCGAACATGGATTGTGATTACCAAGAACAGTACTGTTTAAACGAATCCCATTTTCTTTCAACGTGTCACGAACAAGACCCGACGCAATGCTCTCCACCGTGGCAGCTGGACGAGCAGTTGAAGTCATCAGTCGAAAAATTTAGGCCACCGATCTCGCGAAGCAAATGAGCCGACCTAACATCTTGTCTAATTCAAAGTGTTTAAATCACTGTCTATGCAAATTTTAAGTCGCTTAAATCAAAAAGTTTCATCAGCTTGAAAACAATGTTTGTCCAGTTATCTTCACGCATTAGTGATAAAGTTGATCAATTGACTTCTGAGTTAAAGAAACTTAACAAACGAATAAATCAACTCATGATTGAGGTTCACGTACACAGTTTAATTTCAAAGACAATTTGAATCGTTTATTGCTGTAAATTTTTCAGTTGTGTTTATGTAAAGAAGCTGATTATCGACTTTGATACCAAAAACAAACGTCTGGATATTACAATGGCAAATGAAATCGTTTTGCCGAGTTTTTTCTTCCAACCAGCGACTTCACTTCATGATCAATTTTGATATTAAGGAGAAAACAAAAAGCAAGCAGTAATCTCTCATTACAAGATTATGTTGTTAGTTCTTGTCTAATGCGGCATCTAGCAATGAAAACAAAAGTTTAATCGCATAATTGACGATGCGTATTGTTAGAAACAGAACTGACTTCTTGATATCGTTTTATAAAAAAGTGGAAAGAACGTTGAGTTAGATATTGGGTTTTATTGTTTCAACTAACGTGACAAAACTTCAATCAATTCTTTTCGCTGAGCGTTTGTTTACCAAGCACCAAGTCGACATTTGTTCTAACGAAAAGCGTGAAAATTTTGGCGAAGTGAACGAAAGTCGATGGTTGACAGTTCGTAGCAGCGCAGTTCGGCAACGACGGTGTTGACGATCGGCGTATCATGAGTGACTTTTTGCTCCTAATCTGACGATTGCCATCTTCTTCTATCATTCTAATTCGCCAGGAAAATGTCGTCTAGTGAAGATGAGAGTTTGGGAGATGCGCGAGAAGTAAGTCACAAAATTGGCGTATTGTTATTTATTAGTTATTTTCAGATCGAGGAGGAAGGATCGTCGAATTCACCGGCCGGATCGGATGCCGAAATGCCTCAGTCGAGTGCACGAAAACGCCGTCAGTTGGACAGCGACGATGAGGAGGACGAGCCGCCGATAACGCAGAAAAAATCGAAGTCCAAGAAATCGCGACAGGTTTCGGACGACGAGGAATCTGAAAGTGAGGAGGAGGAAGAATCTTCGGGAGCCGAAGAGGAACCGGCTAGTAAACGTCGAGTTCCAACCAAGCGAGTAAGTTCATCTTCTCGTAGTTTTTTATTTTTGGTTTAGCGTCGTACAGTCCACGATTTCATTCAAGACGATGTGGAAGTGGATGACGATGAAGAGGACGAAGACGCCGACTACGTCGACGATGATATCATGATCAACCCGGCGGAACGTCGTGAAGCCGAACGAGCAATGCGCGAACAGGAACAAAAGAACGAACGACCGTCATATCGCGACAAATTAGCGTATGTTTTCATTTTTGGTTTATGTTCTTAATCGAGTGTTTAGAAAGATGACCGTAGAAGAGATGGGTCGCTATTTTGAAGCTCGACACGCCCAAGAGAGTCACGCCAATCGTTCGATCAACGACGAAATGTTAGACTCCATTTCGCAGAATTCACTTCTGCCCACAACAAAAGATCCAAATTTGTGGATTGTCAAAGTTCGAATGGGCGAAGAAAAGGCAACAACACTCCAATTATTGCGTAAATGTATTGCCTTCTCTAACATGGACGATGTGAGTTGAAATACTTTGCGACGCATAATTGAATGGTACATTTCAGCCAACTTTCGTTACATCGATCATTTGTAAGGAAAACCTCAAAGGAATCTTGTATGTTGAGGCACGCAAGAAGGCTCACGTAGCGCGATTGATCGAAGGCATCGCGTCGATTAATCCATTCGACATTAAAATGGTTCCGATTGGCGAAATGGTTGACACGTTGAAAGTCGTCAAGAACATTCCTAACCTTAAGATCGGGGATTATGTTCGTTTGAAACGAACAATGTACAAAGGCGACTTGGCACAAGTGGATTGGATTGAGGTTGCTCGCAATCAAGTCCATTTACGTTTGTTGCCACGAATTGACTACAAGAAAAAGCGTGGATTCCTTAAAGACGTGAGTTCTTTTCATATCCATGTGATCGAATTAAAAGTTTTAGTCTCAAAACGATGACGATGAGTACGGAGATGAAGAGCTTTCGACGTTCAAGAAGGCGATCAATCGAAAGTCCGCAAAGGTTCGACCACCTCCAGCGCCATTCGATGCCGACAGAATTCGTGAATTGGGGGCCGAAACTAAGAATGATGGCGAATTTGTGGCGTGCGAAGGAAATCGTTATAGAGGTGGATTGTTGTATAAGAGTTTTCCGTTGACTGCTGTGGTATGTAGTCATTAACAAAAGATAGATATTAGTTGTTTAGACTAACGAGAACATTCGACCGGAACTTGAAGAGTTAAAACATTTTCAAGATACTCCGACCACTGATCCGGATTTTTTCAAAGAATGTGAGTGAATATTAAGGAACATTCGTCGATGAATATTCTTTTTAGTGTCACGAACGAGAATCAAAGAAGATCTCAACGTTTTTTTCGTTGGCGACGTGGTTGAAGTTGCGGAGGGCGAGTTGACGAATCTGCGTGGTACCGTTCAATCAGTCGAAAAAGACGGAATTGTGATTTTGCCTGATCACGAAGAACTCAAGGTTTGTAACTGATAGTAGCCATTCCTAAACTGATGAGTTTAGAAGCCGTTGAAATTCAATCCCGGCGAATTGCGCAAATTTTTCAAAGCCGGTGATCACGTTCGCGTAACTGGTGGACGATACGAAAACATGACCGGTAGTGTGGTTAGCGTTGATGAGCTAGAAGTTGTGATTATCTCGGATTTAAATTTGGATCACGTATGTTACTCCATTTTTTATTGACTACTGAATTTGTTGCAGATGAAAGTGCGTCCTCACAATGTTCGTCTGGATGCTCAAGTCTCGACTGGCGTAGATCAATTAGGTCAATTTCAATTCCACGATCTTGTTACGTTGGACAACGACACTGTTGGAGTGATCATTCGATTGGAACGAGAGTACGTGGAGGTGCTGAATGCACAGGGAAATGTTGTGCGTGCAAAAGCGCTAAGTATTCAACCACGACAAGTAAAGTTCGCAAAAGCTTTCGATTCGTTGGGCAACACCATTCAAGCTGGTGATCGTGTTAAAGTCTCCGATAATTTTACAGTAAGTAATCAGTTGATTAAATTTCACGAATACCTTTTCAGCGTGCATTTCGAGATGGCGACGATGAGCGAATTGGCGAAATCAAATACATTTTCCGAAGCTCGGTTTTCATTTACTCACGAAAGTACACAAAGAATTCGGGTATCTTCGTTTGCAGAAGCAAAATGGTCACTTTGCTCGGCGCCAACAATGCACCGGCAGTCACCGAAACCACGAATGGTGAGTATTTTAAAGAATTTATGATTATTAATCCCCAAAATTCAGCTTCATTTCTCGACGGTTTGAAGAGTCCTCGACATTCTTTGGGTGGTGGCGGTGCCGTGAATCCTGGAGCCACGCCATCCGTCCATTCTTCCGCGTTCTCACAAAACGGCAGGTCCGGAGGTTTTGGAGGCGGTCGAGGTGGTGCAAATGCGGGAGCTCCGCGTCGTGATACGTCAATCATTGGCAAAACAGTTCGAATCAAACAGGGGCCCATGAAAGGTTAGAAACAAACTTTTTATCTCTGCTAATCTCACTTGTTTAAGGATATTTGGGAATGGCGAAAGACGCAGATGATACGACAGTTCGAGTGGAGCTTCATGCTCAACCAAAAGTAAGAACAATTTAATAACTTCATTGAATTTTTGTCTGTAGACAATTAGTGTCGATCGATCTCGAATTGATATTGTTGGAGCTCCGAGCTCAACCTCACGGCCAACAACCACTCCGTTCGCCGGTGGTCGAACTCCGAGTTCAGCGGATCGCATGGGCCGAACTCCGCTATACGCTGCTGGTTCTCGTACTCCGATGTATGGCGCTGGTGCGAATACGCCAATGCACGACTTCGGTTTGTTTTTCTAATTTAAATTGTATTTTCACTTCAACATTTTAGCCGGTGCTCGTACTCCAAATTATGGTGCTATGACTCCTGCTTACACGGACGGCGGCCGCACGCCATCTCACAACAATGCTTGGGACCCGTCGAACGTGGCCGCAACTCCGGCACGTTCGGTTGTGCCTGAAGACGAGGAAGATGAAGAAAAATACTATGCAGGTTCGGAGGCCGGTAAGTTATAGACCGGAAATGTTATGTCGTCAATGGGCCCCATTTTTCAAAGCCAACAAGTGACTGTTTTCTTTTTGTCAAAAGACCGGAAATACAAAAACTGCATGCCTCAACGCGTTTTCATTTTCTTTGTACTTACTCGTTCATTTTCAGGTCAATCGTATTTGAACGCACAGACACCGAGAAGCAGTTCGATGTATCAGGAATACGCAAGCAAATCGCCCTTCTCTCAAAACTACGAAATGGGTGCTGATTCCACCGCTTACTCGAAATCTAACCTTATGACTACTCAAGTGGCTGAAGAAGCACGTATGTTTCTAAATCGTAGAGAGTAATCGATGTGTCCGAATGCTTTCAGCTGACAGCTTCATCAAATCGGGTCAATGGTGCACGTTGGAATTGTCCGTTAAAGCTTCGAGTTTGTATCCGGACGAAAGTGTTCGCGATTTGGAAGGAATAATTCGTTTTGTCAATAAAGATTCATGTAGTGTCTACTTCGAGGATTTGGAAATGGATCCAAAAGGAGGAGATCGTCTTATTCCGTTCGAATTCATCGAGCCTCTTCAACCGTCTGAAGGCGACCGAGTAAGCGAACTGATTGCTTAAACAAACGAAGTAATATTCCAGGCAAAAGTTATTTATGGCCAACCCGATCAGGGCATTGTTGGAACAATCGTTATGATGGACCAAGGAAACTTGATTCTGCGTCCTGACCAAACGAACGATGGACGAGAAGCTAACCTAAAGATGAATCCTGCGCGAAATCACTGTAAAATCTACTAATCCTTTTTTCCAGCTTTTTTAAGTTTACCATATTTAACGATTGATTTTTGTATTTTAATAAATGTTTTATGTTCACTACGTGAAAAAGTCGACGTTTGGGGGGATTTTTGGGATAATCTGTTTATTACGGGTGTTCGTGAAAAACAGCAATACGAATATTGTATATTACAAAACAAAATATATAGTGTTTAAAAAACGTAAATTGAAAACAAATCGCAAGCGCTAGAAACGCTTCAATAAATAATCTTAACTACTAGGAAATCGAAATAGCAACCAACACATCGCCGCTACCGTAAGAATAAACGCATTATCTTCTTCAACACGGAGAGATCACATAGGCGAAGCAAAAATCGAACGACCAGCAAAGTTGTTTGGAATGTACGAATCTGTCTTGTTAGGCAAATTAAAGTACGACAACATGCCCAGTGTCTCAGAAGTTCTTAAAACGATGGACATTGAATTGGAAGATTTGAAAACTCACAGAATTGGAATTCGATATCCGATCATCGTTCCGATCGCTCCTTTTTGCAACAAGTTCTTGATGGTCGTCGGCATATGTTGTCCACATAACGGTAATTTCGAACTCATGATGAAATTCAACTCGAGGATTCCATCAGTCAAGTTCATACGCTCGTAACTGTGCGGCATTCCCATTGGTATTTTGCTGAATAAGTTAGGTGCAAAAACTATCTCGGTCCAAGAACAAGTCGGAAGAAAGATTTTGAATAAACGGTAATAGTGTGGAGTACGATCCTTGCGAACAACAAACGCTACAATACGATACAAAACGTAGCCGTACTCGCCGTCCAAAGTTGTAGTGACACGCTTGAAGAAGTGATGATCGATTTGCGGTTTCTGAAATCGCACACCAGAATGAAGATAAAGTGATGATTATGTTTACGTTAACATTCGGAATCTTCTCCACTGTGTAGTTTTCATATACGAACTCATCGTTCGCAGGAACCGATTGGTTGGGTGAACGCAAACACGTACGATAAACGTTCGGAATCAGTAAGTTATGATGAACGTTATTTACGTAGGATTCATCGTAAACGTACAACCAAACCGATCCATTGGTATCTCGATGCTGGTGAATACGAAAATTTCCAGATAGGTTCGCTCCATGAATTTCGATTTGGCGAACAACCTCATTTAGCTTCAAATCGTAGAGCAAACAAGTGCGGCTGTAGGGCACACGAATTAGAACACCAAAACCGTTCAAATCCTCGACTGGTAAGATCAGATCCTGAAAAATGATTCAGTTCGAACTAAGTGAGAGTATTGCAAAACCTGATGAATATCGTTGTATAAGTGCTCATTGACCGGTCCCAACAGATTGTGGCTCATGACCATTGAAGAGGTTTTAAAGTCGAGTTGTGTGTTGGAGAGAATCAATTCTTTTGATTTAACTTCTTGCCACAAAATCAAAACGCACTCGGGAGCCAATGCGTAAATGTCGAAAATACGATTCTCTGGAATTCTCTCTTCCTCGTCGTTAGGTGTCATGTCGTTGAGGATGCTTAAAAAACGAGAGAATCAATGTCTTAAAGATTGTTTCCTACATATGTTTCTCATTCCAAATGTCCAGGACCATCAAACGATTCTTTTTGTTTTTGACATCGCGATTGAACGCGTAAACGAATCTCCCCGAGTTTCCGCGATTGAACATTCGCCATTTGCTCTCGTTTGGGATGTTGAAGAAATTAGTTGGCACCGAGCCAACACCGTTCGATATGGGTGCCCGGTTAGACATTGCGACGTTGAAAGAACTAAAAACCAAAACATTCAACTCGGAAATCAAGTGCGATTTTTGGAAAAAAATTCAAATCAATTACGCAAAGAACACTAATTTTCGATAAATTAACAATAAGCACGGAAGCAGGTTTGTTCATTAAAAAAAAACAAAGCAAACCAACGCCGTTAATTCCGTTCTTTTATTATCGATTGCCAACAATTCGGCCAAAAAACTCCGTCAAGTCAATTGACGAAACATCATCGTTGTGAAGACAAACCACAACATCGAATAAGAAAAAGTGTCCAAAACTTCCAATAATAACTTCTAAGTAACATGCAAGCAAAAACGGGATCTTTCCTACTTAATCCGACCGCTTGCTTAAATCTTCTTCGACTCGCAAGTCTCACCGCACTATCCAACTGGCAACCGGCTGGGCCGCCAACGCCACATCTCTGACGCAGCTTAACCGCGAGGTGGGTGGCATCAGCGGTCTAGCGTTGAGTCGCTAAACGATGAGTACCCCACCGCTTACGATCAAAGAAAAAGAAAACGCGAGCAACAGGAATCGAACGCGGGACTAAATTAAACGCGAGCAAATTAGAATGCGAAAAAAATTTGACCGAGCGGCCGAATGGGGGGATTAAGTAGGAAAGAACCCAAAAACGAACCATAGAGTCAATCTCAATCACTTCTTTTTAGCCAAACTACAAGTTCACAAGTACAACTGCAGGAGCCGCGTTATAGTTTGAAACTACGGGAGAAAAGTTCGCTTGAAATTGCTTTTCGACACAACTGAACGCTTGAAATTGCGATGACGGGTCGATAATCGCGAGCATTTAAGCAAGCGCTAAGAGTTGAAATGCACCATTGATTCTAATCGGCACCCGCCTTTCAATCGACTTGCTAGGAAAATGAGTTTTGAAGGGAAAGTTGTGATCGTCACCGGTAAGTCTGTAAGGGGAATAGACACTTCAATTCGTATTTTAGGTTCAAGTAGCGGCATTGGACAGTCGGCTGCCGAGCTGTTTGCCGCCAAAGGCGCCAGTCTGACGATCCACGGTCAAAACGAAGAACGTTTGCAGAAGACCGTCGAGTTGCTCAAGAAAAACGGAGTTTCGGAATCGCGTTTGCTTGTTGTTCGTGGACCAATTGAAAAAGAAGAAACTCGAAAACAACTGATCGATGAAACGGTCAAGAAGTTTGGGCGTTTGGACGTTCTGGTACTCACGAGTATCCACTTCTGATTTTTTGTGTTGATTTTAGGTCAACAATGCAGCTTGTGGTCAATTGCCCGGTTTGGTGCCGAACAGTCTCGAAAACTTGGATTATTTGTATCAAACCAATCTTCGCTCCGTTTACCATTTGTTCGAATTAGCTCTTCCGCATGTTCTTAAAACGAAGGGAAACATCGTAAATGTTTCGTCCGTGGGTGGAAAGCAATCGTATCCCGACAATATTCCTTACGTTATTTTGAAATCGGCTTTGGGTGAGTGTTGAGAAGAGGGTATTTCAACGATTTGCGGGTTCAGATCATCTCACTCGTAATTTGGCTTTGAAACACGCAGCTGATGGTATTCGAGTTAACACCGTTTCGTATGTTTGTTTGTCTTTAGTCACTATGCAATCAGTTTAGACCCGGTGCTACGCTCACCAATTTCGTTCATACAACAGGAAAGTCTCAAGCTGAAATCGATGGATTTTTCAAATTCTTCGCCGATAACGTCATCCCGAATAAACGATCTGGTTCTCCAAAAGAAGTTGCTAATGTGATTGTTTTCTTGGCATCCGAAGAAGCGTCGTACGTTACTGGTTAGTTGAAAGAAAAGGTCATTAATGCTTTGAATTCAAATTTGCAGGCTCTGACTATGTCGTGGACGGTGGTGTGATGGCCGGACGTGCACCGCCCAAAATGGATTGATTTAATGCACATGTTACAATCTCATGATCTGAGTAGCGTTATTCGAATAAACAGATATTCAAAATATCTTTCAAACTGTTTACCATTAGGAATAGGAAATGTTCGGTTTTAGTACCAAGCGCTTCGTAGTATGAAAAAAGAGTGTAAGACCAAACTTTTTTGACTTTTTTTATAAAGCAGGAAAGGCGGGAGTGATGAGCAAGCGAAAGAAAAGAGTCCAATTGTTCTTGAAGTTTAAACGTGCGATTTCAGCCGTTTATAATTGGGCACCAAATGTCGAGAGTATAAAAGAAACTGCTGGACTTTTATCAGATCTCAAATGCCCGAAACTGCAAATTGAATGCGGTTTTTGAATTCGGGACTCTAACAAAAAAGTTCTTAGATTGAAAAATGAGCTTCGAAGGCAAAACGGTTATTGTTACTGGTGAGTTTTTGTTCTGTATTCTTTCATTTGCTTCGTAGGTTCGAGTAGTGGCATTGGACAGGCGACGGCTCTTCTGTTCGCTCAACAAGGAGCTAATGTGACGATTCACGGTCAATCCGAAGAGAAAATGAAAGTACGTAGATGGAAAGCTAATAGCAACTTGTGTTGTAGTCGACAGTCGAGTTATTTACCAACGAGAAGAAGATACCGATTGAGCGAATTCATTCGATTCTGGGTCCAATTGAATCGGAAGAAACTCAAAAGAAGTTAATCGACGAAACAATCGAGAAATTTGGTCAATTGGATGTTTTGGTTTGTCTTCCTAAAAATCTCTTTACAACGAACTTGAAGATTAACAACGCAGGACTATCTCATCGTTCTGATTTGGATCCAAACTCGTTGGAGAATTTGGGTTTGTTGGTCAGCGAAATACTCACACGTGTGTTTGAAGATTACGTGATGCAGATCAACTTGAAGTCGTTGATTGCGATGACTCGTTTGGCGGTTCCACACTTAGAAAAAACGAAAGGAAACGTTTGTTTATTGTTCAATTACTTTTATTAACTGAGTTTTAAGGTGGTCAACGTTTCTTCAATCGGAGGACAACGAACAGGAACAAATTGGGTTCCGTATTTGTTGACTAAAGTATGTTAATTAAATTACTTATTCATTCAAAAATTTTAGGCATCTGTTGGTAAGTTTGTTTGTTGCGCATTTTCTTATGAATATCACAGATCATTACACTCGCAATGCGGCAATTGAGTATGCCGATCAAGGAATACGTGTGAATGCCGTAAGGTAAGTAACTATAAAGTCTCAATTAAATGTACTTCAAGCCCCGGAGCAACGATAACCGCGTTTCTGGAAAGACACAACGTGCCCAAATATCAAGCCGATGCATTTATACGCCATTTCGAAGTGAGTTGGAAGCTTGTAATATCAATAATTACTCTCAGGACAATGTGATTCCATTAAGAAGATTGGGACAAGCTGACGAAATTGCCAACGTCATCGAGTTTCTAGCCTCCAACAAAGCCTCCTATTGTACAGGTTCAAATTTTGTCGTTGATGGCGGTATTTTGGCTGGTCCACCAATTCCTCGTGGCTTTTAAGTTTGCTCGTTAATACCGTTTATTTAAACATAGTAGCTCACAGACAATACTGTTTTTTTTTCAATAAACTACAAGTGAATTTAAGATTTTCCCGTCGACATTGGCGGTGAGCGTTACGATGATTTGGAACACGGCTTCGGTCGTGGTGGGCCAACTAAGTTCAATTATTTGTGTTTTATGTTTAAAAACAAACCCAAAAAACCACCATCCACGACGATCATACTACCAGTCATATAGGAAGCTTGATCGGAAGCGACAAAAACAATCACATTTCCAATTTCACTTGGATTACCAACTCGTCGTAACGGCACCAACGTCTCTATCAGATTTCCCTTAGAAGCCGTCGGAAAAGCCTGATTCTTTTCATCGTGTCGTGACACAAATTCAGTCGCTATTATTCCGGGGCTAAACGTAAGGTTCAAAGGTCATCTATTAGGCAAAGTAAACTGACCTCACAGTGTTAACTCGAATTCCTTGATCGGCATATTGAAGAGCTGCATTTCTGCTGTAGTGATCTAATGCCGCTTTGGCACACATATATGGATGAGCAGTTGGAAATGCTTTCATTGATCCGACTGCCGAAACATTCACAACGTTTCCGTGTGTTTTGGCCAAATGTGGAACCGCTAACATTGTTAATGCAACAACACTAAGAAAAAGGTTAAATGAGACTTTTAAATCGTAATCACCTCTTCCAATTAACATCGTAAACAAAGTCCATGTTTTCAAGCGATGTTGGATCCAAATCAGAACGATGAGATGCTCCCGCGTTGTTCACCTGAAAGCAACCATCTGTTTTTCAATCCTATTTTCAAACAAACCAAAACGTCAAGTTGACCAAATTTCTTGACCGTTTCGTCAATCAAACGTCGTTGAGTCTTCGGATCTTGAATTGGACCCAAAATCGAATGAATTGCTCAATCGGTATCTTCTTCTCGTTGGTAAATAACTCGACTGTCGACTACAACACAAGTTGCTATTAGCTTTCCATCTACGTACTTTCATTTTCTCTTCGGATTGACCGTGAATCGTCACATTAGCTCCTTGTTGAGCGAACAGAAGAGCCGTCGCCTGTCCAATGCCACTACTCGAACCTACGAAGCAAATGAAAGAATACAGAACAAAAACTCACCAGTAACAATAACCGTTTTGCCTTCGAAGTTCATTGTTATCGTAAACCTTTACACTATTTATCTCAAATACGATATCTTCCGCAAAGACCGTTTCCTTTTTATACTCTGCATTCGTCAGTTCTTCTCCAAGGGTAGCAAAAAGTTACAATGGGCGTATACGTAGTTTGTGATTTGGAAAGACGCGAATCAAAAGAAAACAAATGTTTTCAAGGTTCAACGTCCAAAACTTTTTGTGCTCTGAGATCCGTTTTCAACGTAATCACAGACAAAGGTTCATTGAGAGCAAATGTAATAAATAACAACAACATGTCCAAACAAAGCAATCCATGAGTGATCAGAAAAAATCAAAATAATCGTAAGCAAAGAGACAGCAATACCAAAAAATTTAAAGTTTTGCTTTTGCATCTCCATTGCATTCAAATGAACTTCAATTGGCATTGTTCCTTGAGCCATTTGCTCCTAAAAACCCTTTAATCATATCTTCATAGTCTTCAATTACCCGAACTTTTCTTCTGCTTTGAAACATTGCGAACACAACAACCAACCAAATTGCTTCAAAGATCCAAAAAGCCAAAGAACGAGACGATCGAATGATTTGTTCAAACGGAGTCGGGAATTCTTTTCCGAATGTTTCTTTTCATTCCATGAAAACAAATGAGACATCGAATACGTGCACCAACTTTCTTAGTTATAAGTTAATTTTAACAAAAAAGACGAACGGAATTCAAAGCAATCACCCAATCAGTTTGCTTGTAAACAAGCAACAATTAAATGATCACATTGTGCAAACTCGGCAGATTAATACTTCCAAAACTATTCTTCTTTATTCACAGAATACTTGAACATCGCCATTGGAATAAACGAATTCGGTACTGAAAGTTAGTCGTGAAAACAAAACTGCTCAGGACTTCCTCTTTTCACAAGTAGATATCATCCAATTCAATGCTTTCCTTCATTGTCTTGTATCACCAACAGGTAGAATTGGTCTCAGAAAACGTTTTCATTGTAGAGAGCGATAAGATGATTAAGTATTTGATAATTCATGCTCGCTAGTTTATCATCATGTCTATCCATCAATCGATTTTGTTTCATTCTTTATCTTTACACAAACTTGCTCTGAGCTTCACTAACAAATGTAAATTGACCCTTTGCCAAAAGTAACAAGGTCATCAAACTGAGTACCTTGTTGCAAAGCTTGTTTGTCAACATTTTTTACCAATTCTCACGATTCTGTGGTCGTAAACCATCAATTTTTAATAGGCAGAATTTGCTTAAGAGAGTGGTGCACAGTGACGAAGATTGTCGTGTATTCCGACAACAAAACACAAGTGAAAGACCAAAAACTGTTTGATAGCCTAAAGTTTCGCTGATGTTTCTGTCCGCTTCTTTCCTTCCGTTTTTATCAAACCAACTGCTCGCAAAGTGTAGGCTCAACAGTCCGTTCGTATTTGGTTAAAAGTTTTAAGATGGTTGGTTAAACAGTGTAGGAATGGTTGTGGTGTTGCGTCAACAACCGTTGAGTTAAATTTTATTGTCAGGATTGCGAGACTGATCATACGTTGATGTTCGATCGCAGTTATCAAGCTTATATATTCGAGACATCAAATCATCGTTGTTCTCTTAATTTTTGCTTTGAATTTCTCCGTTTAATTCTTTTGCTCGTATACTTGATTTGACGTCAAAGGCCGTGAAATATAAACCACTAGCTCTGGTTTTTGTTTGCCAATGGGTTTCACGGTTAAACATTGAGACCACAGAGCTCACATTTGGATGATTTGTTTTCGTCAGTGAATTCGCTCGGCAACTATCGAGAGTGTTTACGAAGTGGAAAGTCGCGGGAAAAAGAGTAACTCGGGTGTTCGAATTGGTGTTCCCACAGACTGCCAGTTAGCGCTAAGGCCGAATACAATTAACTAATACATTGAGTACGAAAGACTATTCGGAAATGAGAATTTGATTTCGAGTTTTACTTTTGGCTCGTGAGTGATTCCAACTCCATTTTTCGTGAATTGCATTAAACTCAAAGATCCAGCTTCGCTCTCATACTCGCGGCTGACTCGACAATCTCATTGTCCGACAAGTCATTTGGACCGGAAGTTGCATTTTTCAGATTTTGGTGTTTCGCACGGCAAATTTGATCTCACGGTTTCAGATGCAGAAAGAAGATAAACAAGAAGCTGAACTTAGCGATGTGATCGCTTCAAAGGTCGTCTTTTTGATTGTTTTCTCTCGATGATTAGATTCGAACTTGTGATACCACTTTTCTGTACGTTTATCGCTCTACGTGTAATCGCGTTTCCACCTTTGGGTTTTTGTCGTCGTAATTTCTTGTCAAATTCCATGTTACCTCACCTCTCGAACTTAATGTTTGAGTTCTCGCAAGCCGAACTGTGCTCTTTTCTTCGGTCTCTTTGCCTCAAAAACATAAAGTCGAGCAAACGATACAAAAGTGAGAGGCTTGCTGGTGTGGACCGAATTTCCCGTTATCTCCACGGTGAATTCCTTTTTCCACAATCTCCGACTAAAAAGCGTTGAATGTTTGAGACCGAAATTTGTTGAGATCGAAATGAAAATGACGTGAATTCGAGTTGTCATCATCTGTTGATCGACTACAATTTAGACCCTGAAAATGTTAGAACTCAAATCGGAAACCTTTGCAAGTACTCCCTCATGTTCATCATCGACGTCAAGCAACTCTTCCAACTCGCCAACTCGGGATTCCTCGCCATCCAACACCCATGTAGTTCGCTGTCCGGTTTGCGGTGGTCCAGTGAGTGGGTCTAATGAGTGGATTAACAAAAGTGGTAACTTCAGGCGTTCAATCGGCATTTCGGGATTCATTCCTGTAACTCCTGTGGTAAGTGATTGAGACGCGATTTACCGTTTAATTTTTTATTTTAGCGGCCTTCTTTCGAAGGTCAGTTTTTAAGTTCAAATTTAATTTTATGTGGACTTTCGATTATCGAATACACAGTTGAGTTGATGATTGTTTTTTAAAGAACCGTTGGAATGAAACAAAGACACGTTTGTGCTCACGATAAAACCTGTCATATTCGAATAAGTGAAGGACGAAACATCTGCAAATTTTGTCGGTAATACCTTAATTTACTAACTCCAACCATTAGCTATTTTGAAGTTGGCATCGGTGTATTTCCAACGGCATGATCGTCAATTCGGTGTGCAGCTCTCGTGTCAGCGAAGTTCCCGATTCGAGTGAATTGTGGAGAATCACGATGGCACAGAGAGCAACGTTTGTCAATCGTTTTAACGCAATCATTAAAGCCTACGGAACCAGTGAAGTCAGTTGAAGTACCTACTGATCACAAACCTCTTCGAGCTGTCTTCAGGGCGTCTCACCAGTTGGCTACGAAAATCCAGCGTTTAGTCACACGATCACAGCGATGCGGGCCGAGATTTCCGTTTTAGTCGATTACATGCGAGCTTCGGGATTTCACAATCTTGGTTTGAGTGGGAATGAATTTGTGAGTTTAATATTGTTTGTTGCTTACAGAATAATTCTTTTAGGCTCATTTAACACGTGCACTTTTCTATCCGTGGTGCACTTTCCAATGTGTTATCAATACTTTACGAAATCAAGGGCACAAGTCAAAGACTGCTTTTGGCACTGACGAGTCTCATATGCTTATCGACAACGGTGTTATTCGTCGATACGTTGAGACATGTGATGGACTTTTGGATTACGGGATGGTCGCCAAGTTCGTTTAGACATCTTGAGATATTCAATTATCAAATTTAGATACACGAAGAAGTGTTTCACTGATTGTCTTCATGCTGTCGAACTGATACATAGCCTGAAAATGGAGGACACCGAACATTCAGCTTTATATCAGATCTTTGCGTTGAGTACTGCTGCCCGAATGTTTCCGACCAATAAAGAGATTCGTGCACGACTTAATCAGCTTTTTGCACTTCTGAAATCTCATTATCAAGAGAATCAAAGCGATGTGCCGATTCGATTGGGAAACATGGTGCTGCTATTGGGCGAATTGGAGGTGTGGTTTCAATTTTTATCAGCAATCCATTGATTGTTTCAGAAATTGACAAACTTTTTCGGGGAGTACGTGCAGATACTTTACGGTTAGTTTTGCTTTTTGTGTCTTCTAATCTTCCTTTATAGTTAACGGTTACAACAGCATTGCTGCTCAGATGGGAGACTCTAATTTATAATTACGTTTATTATTGAATTCTTTTTTTTGGATCAATTTAATGAATTAAATGCTATTTGAATGACGATAGCAGGCTTGATAGTTGTGAACTAAAGTCCGTAATCATGAATGATCTTCGGCAACGTTCTTTCGAAACCACAGAGTGCAAGTAGCATCGCAAACTCGTTGAATTCCTGCTCGATGTCCTACAAATAAAAACGATATAAACAATCGAATCAGCAAACGGACGTTGATTTCGTAGAGCAGAAGAATCATATCGCCAAATCGCACCGTTGAGTCTCGATAGTTTTCTGAAACACAAAAACCACAATAAACATATCAGTGGGAATATGATACCATCGTGGTACTGTTTGATTTGTCGGAGGATCTCATTCGTATGTTCGGCAATCTCGCGCACATTCGGAAACAGCACTTGAGCCTCTTTCATCAAACACAAAGTAAGCAAAGTCGAATACTCGATTCTATCCAAATGTGCGTTGTGAAAACGCTGTGCAACATCCAAACTTAACTCCAGTATTTTGAGATAATGTCTAAACCTGTTATTGAGCTTCTAGCCTTCTGAATACTAACTTTGCTGCAACATCAACATTCTCTATTCTATGCTCTTTCCAGTATTCCTGACAATCGTACTGTGAAACCGGCAAATAGCCGCATTCACTAAAGTGAACAACTTGATTGAAATGCCCGCCGTTTCGTAGAGTTGCGGTTAAACCGGAGAAGAATAGCCACTTGTAGTAGCTTTGTTTAGCAATATGTGCCTAAAAACTGTTCATTACAATCGAAACGATGAGTACCTACCAAATCAATGTCTCTTAAACCAAATTCCTTCAATCCAATATCACGCAAATAGATGATCAACGTCTCGAATTCACTTGCTTTTGACATTTTCATTCGATTAAATGACGGTTTGTAGACGTTCATTTCCAGTTTACAGTTCATACGTTGCGACATCTTCGACAAAATGTTCAGTTTGTTGACGAAAGCAGCGTCCATCGCTTTTCCGGTTCTTTCCAACAACGAACAATCGCTAAATCGGTCTTCGGCATTCACGAGTTTGCGTATCAAAATCGAGTCTATGGCCATTCCATTTCTTACGCAGGACTGTAAACGACACGATTTACACATCGGTCCAGGACCACTTAGATGACAATTCTTTTTGGTACACAAATAGTTTCGTCTCAACAAAATAGTTCGTCTAAACTGCGAAAACTTTGTTGCTTGTCAGATCGGATGAACGAACCTGAAGAATGACCCACAGGAATTACATGCCACAACTCCTGAGTGGGATATGTAATTAGAAATCGGATTTGTCCTTTACAACTCACCATAATGCGTTCTAAAAGCTTTATTTTGACATATTGTACACTGAAGAGGAGATCGACTGAAGGAACATGTTTGAACAGCCAAGTCATCAGTCATAGTCATCTTCCACGCATTTGACTGAAACATTCCTTTTGATACTTCCAATTTATATGATCGTAAGCCGGAAACTGCGCGTGCATTTAGAAAGCAAAAGAAGACAAACAATAAAAGTTCGAACGATGAGACCAAAAAATGGTGTTGAACACAACGTTTGAAGCTGAACGTAGGGAGTTAAACGGCTGTTTGTTTTCGAGAGTTATTTTAAGATTGCAAGAGGATAGTCGGAAATAAGCTCATGATTTTGTCACAGCTAAACCAAGAACATAGTTATCGACGATGTCGTTTAAGTGACACAAACTAGACTCCCAAAAGTCTTAATAAACCCAGATCTTGTAATCAAAAACAATTAAAGTGTCTAGATTTAAAAGTCAAAATGAAACGAAAAATAGTGAATGGTTACGAACAGACAACTGACGAGCTGTACAAACAAACAAAAAACGTTATCGACCAAATTTAAGGTGCGTATTGAATGGTGACTTCGACGAGTGTATACATAGATCGAGGTTAAACGGTGTGTGCAGACTGTTTAAGTTCAAATTTCAGCAAATTAACTACGCACGAGTGTATGCTTGCATTCTCTGTGTTTTCGAGCGTTCTGCTCAATAATTTTGTGGACTAAAAGTACAGAAGATGAGCATTAAAACGACAGGTAGTTCAAACGATGAGGTCCTTATTCCCTCGCATACGAAGCTTTGTCGTTCAATCGTGTTGTCTTTGAAAACTCACACGACTTTCTGTAGTTTGCGCTCTTGTTGCAAATTTTTGTCTTGTAGTTTGTCATCTTAGAAGATGTTGTTAAGGTCTTTTGTTCTAACCAACAAGTTTATTAGCTACTTCAAGGAAAAGTGTCAATTTTATTCGGAATTTAAAGCACTCAATGTTCTTTGTTTAATTACGAACAATGGTTAGTTGTAATTTTATCTCATCGAGACCAATGTTTTCAAAAAATTGAAGACAAAAAAGACGTAGAGTACTGATGGCTTAAGAGCAAACATCTTGAACGCAAAGAATTACACCGGAAAACTTTGATTCCCACAATTAGTACAAGAAGTTCAGATTTTGATTGCACCAGATGGTTGGCGTATTAAAGTGAAAGTCACAGGAAAGACGTCAAGAACAGTCAAATGTTTGTGAAACCATAGTTCTTTTGAATTTGCGGCAAAACAACTCCATAGCCGCTGATTTCCATTAGTACGGCCATTTGCTTTATGTGCGGATTCATTTCGTTGATGTCGTTCAACAGCAGAATCACGTTTCCCAATCGTAGTGCAACATCCGAATACGAAGTTTCGTGATAATCTGCCATTTGGATTAGTCACTCATTTGTACATCCAAATTGTTTTACCTTTCATTTCTTGGAAAAGATCAGCTAACCGTTGAGCAACTCCTTTTGATGTAGGAAACATTTCGCGAGCTTCGGTTAGAACCAAGAGCTGCGATAGTAAAGCAAATTCGGTTTTGTCCAAATGAGCTTCGTGAAACCGTTGACCGATTCGCATTCCTCTCAAAAAGAGTTCGTACCACGATCTTAAAACACAGCGTAAAGCCTTGGCACCATTGTATTAGTTACTTTGCAATCACTGGTAAGTTCCCGATACGATGACTAAGAAAGAATTCGAAACACTCATCATATGATACAGGAATATGACCACGATCCGAAAAATACACGGTTTGAGTGTGATGTCCACCAGATCTCAACGTAACTGCTACAGCAGTCAAGAACAACCATCGATAGTAAACTCGAATGGCGATTTTTGCCTGAACGTGAAATTGAATAGAGGATCTTAAATGTACGATTACCAGATCCAATTCTGTAAAACCAAATTCAGGAAATCCACTATCTTTTAGGAAAATCAAAAGCACTTCAAATTCGGAGTGTTTGGACATTGCGGTCTGCTGTACTGATGGTTTCAAGCTGCCCATCTGAGCGACTGTCTGCAAATCACAAACTTTGAAAGAAGTGTAAAGGAAACTGACGTTGTATTCTCTTGCAATTTTACCCATCAAGTTGATTTTGTTCACGAAAGTCGCTTGTCGAGCTCTGACGATTCGTTGCAAAAGCGAGCAGTCACGGAACTGATCTTCTTCAGCCAAGAGTTTGCGTCGGAAAATCGAGTCGATGATCATTCCGACCTCCACACAGCGTTGAAACCTGCAATCAAAGTCATTAAACTACACAATGAAAGTTGCTAGATATAACACTCGATTTCAAGACGAGCTCAGTTAATCAATTGAAAAGAACTGGTCAATACAACCGGGTTAAAGCTTAACGAGTTAATACGATCTATGTTGATCTTGAGAGGTTTGCAAAAACGTTAATTCGCGATACTCACCTACAGTATTTGCATAACCGGCCTTCTGAAAAGACAATTGAAGAACTTAAAACTGCCAATTTCTGTACCTTTGTTTCCGGCTTCTGTCAGAATGCAATTCTTCTTCGAACAGTAGTAATTTCGACGGTTGCTGACTGTTCGTCTAAACTGCGAAAACTTTGTTGCTTGTCAGATCAAATGAAAAGTCACCGGAAGAATGATCCACAGGCGTTACACACGGCCGCTCCGTAGTGATTGCGCTTTGCCGCACTCTGACAAACTAAACATGTCATACGACTCGAGTAAACACCGGCAGTCGATGTACAGGGTCGATTATTCATCGGACTGACCGTAATCACATCGATTTCAGCGTCTATTTCGGTTGATGTCACAGAGGGCGGTTCATCTGGCGTATCACGGGAATCTTGCTTCGGTATTCGAATGTGCATCTCAGAAAGAACTGGTATCTGTTGAGTAGGTTAATGCGATTCCGTACAACAATTCGACAATTCACTTCATGAGGCCGGAAATGAAGGTTTGTATGGTTAGTCAGAGAGAATCCGCATCACAGTTCACGTGTGTAACAAATAGGAGCGGCCTATTTCGGAGTTTGTAATCGATAAAAAAAGCTACGCGAATACAAACTAAAAAGCTTTGATTCAGAAAATAGAAGCTCACGGACAAAGGCAAAAATGGTTTTAATTGCTAAACAGAACGTGTACACTTTGTACACGAACATAGGAGTCGAGTCTGGATTAAGAAGCAAATTCTTTTATAATTCACACGACACTAATGCAATAAAGCAGTTGACTAACTGGAAAAAATTTGTCGAGTTCTTCAAACTTCCGATTTGCTTCAGCAAAAAACCCAATGAAATTGGACCGTCTGGAGCAAGTTTCCAATTAATTTTGCAACTAAAGTTCTTCGAATGATTTCTAATCGACCATTTGACATGCAAAAGATTTCCCATAAGAGAATGCCAGAATTCCACATTTGTACTGTTATGACGTGAGGACGAAACTACAAGGTTGTTTCAAAGTGTACTGTAGAGTGTGGAAAGGAATTAACTTATCAAACAATAGGAAACTCATAAGCAAGAGAGTCCGCTTTTTTGACTATAACCAATTGCACAGCAACAAACCTGGGCGGTTCGAAAACACTTCAGACTTTTCGTCGACATTCTGAGGTGTTGAAAATCCCTTTAGACTTCGGAACTTTAAGTCACCAATAGTTAAGAATGCAAAGTCGATTGCAGTTTTTTCTTACACCTATTTTTCTCCACGTCAATGATAACACAAACTAAAGTGGAAAGTAGACAAATGTTGACAGTCGTTTGGATTCTGTGATAAGAACCAAGTGTACAAAATCAAGTTTCCGGAAGTTGCTAAATCGAAACAAACCAATGAATTGGCGTCAAGATTTGAGACAATATGCACCTAGTTTTCGACAGGAGTTGCGAAACCGATGTTTGTGTTCACCGCAGAATTTTAATCTGACCCTTATCAGCATCAGCAATAGAAAAAGATGATCATTGACTTCGGGCGTAAATGACGAAAAGTTTATGTTTGTCGCAAACTTCAAACTAAAAGGCATAAACTGATCCGTGGGTGTGCTCTCAACTTCAACCACGTTTGTTTTGATATGCTGAAAAACACTTCAACTCATGACGTTAAAGTATCATACTTCCAGAGAAAGGATTCTTAGCCACGTGATATGTTTGCAGTCTAATGTAACAACTACAAGACTTCTGCTCGAAATGCGGGTGTGATCTAAGCGAAAGTTCAAACAGACACAAATGAATCACAGAGAATTCAACACTCGAGTCTCGCAATAACGAATTTCGATCTTACCCGAAGGTTTTGGATTCGTGGACTCTTTTGTTTGTCCAATCAACCGAATGCTCTCGACGGCAAAGCGGTTGAACAAACGAGTGGATGGAATTTGCAAAGTTAGTGACGTCTGTGCCCCGCAATTTTTAACGTTCGCAAACACAAACTAAAAACACAAATCCAACGTAGCGATCAACTCACAAACTTGAATACCAACACAAACTCACGATGTTGTCTTCGTGACAACGGAAGTTTAGTTGAAAAAGAAAGGTTGAAATTATTCAGCTGACGATTGAATTTCATCGACAGACGGGTAAAAAGATCACGCAGTCTTCTGAATTTACGGCGGCGCGAGTGAAATTCAATGCCAAACTCCGAGATGCAAAAACACGTATCCGATGGTTTTTGCTGACAAACACCGAGAAGTCGAGTTTCTGCAACGAACAGTAGACGTGTTTTAGGTTACCAGATAAATGCTAGTACCCTCAAAAGATCTTAATTTAAAGTCTAGAAACCCTTCGAAGCACCTGGACGTCTAATTAACCAAATTTAAAGTCCTTCAGCGACGACCTTGTGAATTCGTTTGATCGAGAGTCAGCGACTTGTGGTCACAGGAAAAGATTAGAGAACGAGCAAAAAAGTACGTGGACAAAACGCGAAGATTTGGTTTAAGGAAAAGGCATTTCGTCCACGTTGCTATGCAATGGATTTTGGCTCCAAGTAGTTTCGTGAGATCTCGTGTTAATTTTATAGATAAACATCTTGTGATGTTTATACTCATGATATGAATTGGAGGAAACGACAACATTCCTTAATTAGCAGGATTAACAAACAGATTCACGCAGCACCTTCAGAAATTGCGGTAGGATAGAAAGCAACAGACATCACACTCCAAACGTCGTTAAAAATTTTTTGCGACGCCAAAACGTTTTTGCGTGATGTTTGGCCGGAAGACACGAGAGAGTTAACGCAAACACGAAAGACAAATCAACGAGCGTGTGTGGAGACAAATCGGAGTGAAACAAAAACGACGAAAAAGCGTTTTGTAGTTTCCCCCGACTGTCAACTTCAACACAAGAAAAAGATACACTGAAGGGAAAAGACACACGAGTTGACTGTTTTGTGTGTGTCAATTGCGTACATGAAAGAATTGAACTTGTAAAACAATGATACACATTCATCGCCCACCACCTTATAAGTTTTCGCGGATTTTTGTGTCAAAGTCGAAAAGAATTACACGGAAGAGCGATGCGAAAGGTCGCAAAAAATTGTGCACTTGAACCACTAGTCACCATCCAACTCTTCGACGTGCAAAACGACCGTTTTCGGTCTTTGATTTGTATCAATGGGCGATCAACAGATGAACTTTTAATGCGATTTTCGTAAAATTGACTTAACATTTTATCAAAAGGTTAACGCAAAATTGAACTTTTCGTCCTCGCAATTCACGTGTTTTGAACATGCAAAAGTACCGAACCTTTCCACCTACTACGAAAAGCTTTTAACATCAAAAACAACGTTTCATGATCTTGCAACTATCCAACGAACCTTCGACCAATGATCACGATGAACCCCAAGAATTATTTGAACATCATTTGCATTGAATAACCAGCGCACTATGAACTGAAGTCTTTACTTCGAAAGCCAAGCAGTGCTGGTCAGCAACAATTTGTTCGTCTCTAACCGTACCGATTTTATTTGTCAAACAAAAGTTGATCGGATGCATGTTTCCCGTGAAAGTTTCTAATCATGATTGAGAGTCAAGTACGAATGTTCTGTTCAGACGATTTTTATTACAAGAACCTGCATCTTATTATCATAGTCACATCATATAAGACAAGCATAAGTCTATTCCAATCGTAAGCATTTAAAGCAAATTACAGGTTTCTCAGACCGTTTTCTATACGTTTTGACGTCCAAACTTTTCCACAATCTTGTACTTTTCCATTAAATGCATTACATCCAAGGCCGAAAGCAAACGTTTCCACAATACTTCAAAACGTTCCAGATCTTCTTTCTTATCGGATTGTGAAAGAGGCAAAGCTGCTGCGGCAACCATCTCAATGAAGGTTGTGTTCGTGTGTAAAAAACTTAATTCGTACAGCTCCTGAGCTTGTGCCCGACTAAACGAAACTTGTCGATCAACACGTTTAAGATTCTCAGTCAATCGATTGTAATAGACGTCTAAAAGCTGAGTTTCTATCTTCTTGCGTACTTCTTCATCAGCACACCAACAAAGAAAACAAGCTATATCGAATAATGGAGAACCTACGAAAGACTATCACAGAAATAAAAATCGATGTTTACCTTGAAACATGATCGCCCAGTCGAGAAAAGCAGCAATTTCATCGGGTCGATTCTGGCTAATCAAAACGTTATTCGACCTGAAAGTCCCAGTTAATCGTTTGATATTTCAACATTACCATATATCTCCGTGGCACAAAGTCGTTGCGTCTAAATATTGAAACTGACTGCTGTTCATCGTCACTTACTGTATTCCTTGGCCACATCTTGAAGAGTGTACTTTGAAAACTCGTACAGATTGAGCTTCATGTACTCTTGAATAAGACCTTTTTGTTCTTAAATTCTTCTTGGTATACTTATTCATAATCGTTTTACCTTCGGGTCGAAAATCAACCAACTTAGCAAACGCCTTTTGGGGGCTCGCGTCCACAACCACGGCGCTTCCACCGATGAATCGATCAACGTAATAACAATAAGAGAATTGATTTTTTGATAAATCAGTAGGCAAATTAGCAACAAACGCCTAAAGAATGAATGCAAATCGGCAACAGAAAGTCACCTGAAAGTCGGCAATGAGACGAGCGAAATTCAACGACTGTTCGACGGTAACCGACTTGAACAGATCCATTGAACGAGTGCCAACACTCATGTCTTGCATCACCAAAATACCCATCTGTTGATCAACACACTTTTCGGTTGCATAGACCGCCGGAATTGGAAAACCAATGGACTTCAAGTCTTTCAAGTGATTGTAAGCTTCGCATTCGATGTTGTGCAAATCAACGACCGTTTTCGTCATTTTCGCGCGTTTCTCCTGAAGATCATTATTGTCTATTAGTATTCCGATTATCTGCATTTCATTATAACAACCAATCATATCGTACTGAAGGGCCAGAAGACTCCCGAATGGATTCTGCCAACTCGAAGCGCGCCAATTGGCGAAATGTTTGGCGTCGAATTTTTCGTGAACTAAAACGATTTTTTCTCGCTGATTCTCCAGTTTGTTCCGATGAACTCGATCGTTGAACGAAGTCGAAATGCGGTGCCGTTGGTGCGTAAAATTGTTCACGAGTTGAAGTTGTCCAATGAAGTGAGTTTTTTGTTTTCTTTTTATTTCTTCGTTTTCAGAAGATTACGAAAGACTCTCATCAAGTTCGCTATGTGATGGAGCAGCTGCGGAACCACAAGCTTACTCAACGTCTTCATAGCAAATCGCCGAACGAAATGGAGCATTTGGCAACCACGTACGCGACTTATTTGGAGAGTTCTCGCATTCTGGCCGCTCTACAAGAGAAACATCGTGGAAAGCCGAAGAGCGTGGAGGAAAGCGCCAAATTGGTTGGACTTCAGATTCCGTCACAACGACAGGATTGAGCTCCAAGTTTTGTTTTCGTTTAAATAAATTAGTTCAGAGATTTTCGAAAGATTTCGATTCACGTGTTTCTATCACACGATTGTTATTTGCTCTTCTTTCGAGGGTATTGTGTAGTTGTTTTAAGGTATTTGAAACAATGGACGATGATGTTCACGAACGTTATTTGCATTTGCTTCAACCAATTCGGGACGTCGAAACCAATTGGGACGGAAACATTAAAGAGCATCTGAATGACTATTTGGACAAACTAAAAAACGATCGTGAACGGCAAGTAGTCGATGATGAAGGAGATTCGGTTCGGTAAGCCAGAAGTTGCATCCTTCTATTCGTGTTTTCAGATTCAACTTTTCAGAAGCAGCGATGTTGCTTCAGGGATCGTTGTACATCTATGCCAAGAAAGTGGACAATCTTCACGCCGCAATCAGCGATATTTTCGCTCATGGAATTGGAAAGGGAAAGAAAAAGAAAGTTCAAAGTGAGAGCAAGTTTCATCGTTCTGACCATCACATATTTTAGCAGTTGATCAAGCGGACGTTAGTCAAGAGCAGACGCCCAACGCTATGACCGGCAAAGAGTACGTTTTGTTGGACGAAAAGGAGAAGATGTTGAGTCATTTGATTGATACTGCGTGGCTCATTGAACAAGATCAGAAAAAAGAGAAGAAGGGCCCGGCAAAAGTTGGAAACAAACGCGTGGACGGAAATCGTGATACGTTGGTCAAACTGCCCATCTCCTTCATTCCGACTAGAAAATGCGCTCCGTCTGCTCATCATCTTCGATTCAAACAAAATGAAGAGTTCGTTTACATTAATCAAACCGATTTGTTTTGTACGAATGTGACCGCTTACACGGAACCTGACAACTCGATGGTTAGCTATAGAATAGTACGAATTGTGCAGATTCGATCTTTCAGATGACCGTTTTCATCAATCCCGCCTACTTTGGTCTGAAAAACTTATTTACTCCCGAATACATTCCTTATCTTCGTGATTCGGAAAACAGACGATGTGCAGCCATCGGACCTCCGTACAACATTGAAGCACCTCGAGAAGCGTACGAACGTCTATGTAGTTACGATCAACACGAAAATCGACCGGACGATTCGTTTATCGTCAACAAAATCGCATCCCAACGTAGGACAACGTTGGTCGATTTTGCGCGCGACGATCTCAACGATGAATACGGAGTAGTCGATCATGAGATGGAGAATTATGCGCCAAAACATGATTGTGAGTGATAAAAAAATTGAATTGATTGAACTTCATTTTTAGTCGTGAACCATCTGCCGTCATTAGTTGAAGTGCATCGTGCATCACAAGGCCTACCCGATCCGATTATTTGCATCACACAACGCGAATCCGGTCTTCCCGTTTCCTCAATGGATGTCAGAAATTCAACCGCAAATTTCCACACTCCAATGTCCATTGCATCTTCAATTCGAAACGCAACCGTTGAATTGCCGTTGAATGTGGAAAACGAATTGATGCTAATCGACGAGTATTCGACTCCGCAGAACATTCGACTTCGTTCGAAAACAACTGCTGAAACCAGGACCAAGAAAACTCACTGTCGAAGTGCTGAGAAACAGGTTCAAACTCGTAACGAAATGATAAAGGTAAACTCTTGAATTTTTCCTTTTACAACTTTGCATAGAAACGAATGATCGAAGCGGGTAAAGAATACGAGAAGGAAACGGCGGACACATCAAACTACATTGCCGCCAAGTTGTTTTCACGTCGAATTTGTAAGATCGGCTCCATTCTCGACAACTTCAATACAACACTTCGAGATCGAAAGATGCAAATTCTGAATCGTGCCTTCTACGATCAAGAGAAGTACGAAAAGTCGGTGGTTAAGAAACGACGTGAAGAACAAGAGGAACGTAGACGTCGGGAAGAAGCACAGAAACGGCGAAATGAACGATTGGAGCGGGCAAGTGCTCGACGTTCCGCGCGTCTTGAAGAGCCAACAGAGAAACGATCACGAAGATGTAAGTGATGAATGTGATTACATTGAATATGATATGAACTTTTAGCTAATTCGCCTCCAATTACGCAGGAAGACGATTTCGGTGTTCACGTTGACGAAGTGGACGAGTACGCTACTGATGTTGATATGCCGTGTCATACCGATTACGATCCTGCAAATTTGCTGGAACGTGAGGTCAATGCAGAAACGGATGCAAACCACGAAGACGATTTCTACGACGATCATATGAGTGATGTCGAGATCTTTCCCGATCAAAGTGACGAGCACATGGAAGAGTACATTGTACGTGGTGATGTGACCGAAAATGTGAGCGCCACTTTTTTGTTCGGCATCGATACCGAAGAAACGCGTTCGTTGAGCAAATTCGTTAGCAACGATCGCCAGTTTTTCGAGTTCACCGAATTGGAGAAGTTCTTCAAACGAGTCAATGTGGATACGTTGACATCAGATCGAGCGTTCATTCAACAGCTTCAAAGGTTTGTGGAACGGTTGTTTTGTAACGAACTTTGTTTGAAGCTTTTGGAATTCTGATAACGAAACCTCGAAGGAAGGCGTGAAGAAACGACTTCAGAATTGGACCAAACACATCGTTCAACGAATCGAAGAGGACACGAATCACAACGCTTTCGAGATTCACAACTATGGCGGCGCAATTCTGCGATCGTTCGGTCCGGGAACCAGTGGAATTGGAAAAACGATCAAATTCAAAGATGTAACTGGGTTATTATTGTGAATTTTCTCAACTTTGTTTTTCAGCTCGTTCGAAATGTTCCACGGTATGAAGCGAGTCGGTATCTTCTGGCCGTTCTAATTCTCGCGAATTGTGGCAATATTGAGATCATCGACGACGATTCCGTGGATAAAGATCAGAACATGATCATGAACGAAACGAAAATCAAATTGCTTTCACTTGAAGAACATCGAAGAGTCTTCGAGAGCGAACAGGCATTGATTACAAAATCGTAGATCTCTGTGTTCGTGTTGTTTAAATGAGTATTTCTCAACTGTTAAATTAACTTTTACATAGCCCTGTACTTTAATACGAATCTGTTGGGGTTGAAATCTGAACTTACGTCACTGATCTCTCTGCCTTCATAGACAGCGATCATCGAAGCGATTGTTGGAATTTTCATAACAATCGAGTGAATCGCATCTTCTTCTTGGATTTCTGTTTTGAACTTGAAATTCACTCGATAAACATGCGAACAGTAGCCCTTGCCAACGCCAATTCGATTGCACTTTGCCTGAATAAACGAAAAGTTGGAGATGGGAAACGGAATTCTACGTCTTTGATCTCATGAGTTTTAGCTAATTCTCCAAATTTTGAATCGTTTTTTACCAGTTGCTCCTTCAACCACTTTAACGAGCGACCGTTTTCGTTCAGAACTTCGTTCAAGGGCACCGAATTGGCTTCGACTTCAGAAGATTGACATGAACCCATTTAGAATTTATTGCTGAACAATAAGCGTCTGAAAACGAACAATTAATCTTCGAAAAACTCAAAAACTGCTCAATCGTTCGTTCTCTTTATTTTGCACTTATCGCTGACGACCTTTGGGTTTGTCGCTAAGCGTGTACACGAAATTGCACGGAGAATGTTTCCCAACCACCGAGAAAGAGTTCGTAGTTTGTGTCCAGTGATTTATCGATGTTCTTTAGTCTGCTTATGGTTATTGCGTGATCTTATAATAAGTGAGTGGGTAATTGAATGGTTTGAAGTTTAAGATGAAAAGGTGAATCAGATAAAGAAATGACTCAACGGCAATTCATTTCCTTTACAATCATTTTGTTCCGTTGGTTTTCGATTTCAAAACCTTAGCTTCTGCTCACCTTCCGATGATTGATCAGCAATTGTTCATGCCGATTGACTGCTTGACGTGAAGGCAAAAAGGAAAAACATTTGAGTTTACACAGTCAATTGATCGCAATAACGGGGCGGAACGACAACTTTGCGCACCGGTTGTTTACGATTCAAAAGGAAGCGAATTTCCATTAGGTTGTTTATTTGACTTCTGAGCCCTTCACTCGACAGTTTTTAATTCAGTCTCAAGCCAAAAATGGATACAGGAACTGCACTTGTCTTCGTGTTGTTACTTGCTAGCTTCGTCTATAAACTTGCAACCGTCTAATTTCCAGTGATGTCGATCAGTCAGAAGATCGAGTTGTCGGCTTGTGGCCATGAAACGAGAGTGCATTCGAAGAACAAGAAACTGATCGTTCATCACGAATTTGCGCGTTTCGTATCGAAGTGTTGTAAAGTCGTGAATTGTTTGAACGTTTCTCGTTGAAGAAGTTTAGTCGTTTGTTTAGTTTCTAACCGTTCGCTTTCAGAGATGATTCGCATTGCTGTTTTTGCTGCTTTCTTGTGTTTAATTAGAGTTGAAGCGTTGGGAACCGTTCAATCAGCAGCTGTTAGAGGGATTCTGAAATGTAATGGAGTGCCGGCTGAGAACGTGGTAGGTTTAACCAGCAATTAGTGTTGAATAACACAATCATTCAGAAAGTCAAACTTTACGATGTAGATACCTTGGATCCAGGTTATATTTAAATTTTATTTTTATATCTAATGATTGATTTTGTTGAATGAGCTGAATACATTGATATGCAGCTTCCACAGCGCGAAACTAAACTGTTTTTACTATAATGGTTTCAGACGATCTCATGGATGAAGGACTCACAGATAGCGAAGGTCGATTCTTGCTCAGAGGACACGAAACTGAAGTAACGACAATTGAACCGAAATTGAATGTGTACAATTCTTGCAAGAAAGATCGACTATTGCCGTGCCCCAAAAAGTTCTCGATTCGAATCCCTGGTGAGTTACAAAAAAAACAACTTTAGAATGCTGTTTAGACGATTACATCTCGGAGGGATCGGAGCCCACCAAAACCTTTGATGTCGGTGAATTGAACTTGAACGGCGAGTTCGGGTAAATTGGAAACGAAATTTCAGTATTTTATTCTGATTTTCAGAGGCGAACACTACGATTGCATCAACTAACCAATTCTCTTGTTCCAATAAACATTACTATCTTCAAAAGCGGTTTAAGTGTATGCATGAAAAGTTCCGATTGTCATACTCATTGCTGAATCACGAACAATCCACAACAAAGCCGTCGATTCTTTGAAGTTTTCGATTTGGCAATTCAACTTAACGAAACAAAAAACGTTGTTCAGTGAATAAGCAACGAAATTCCGACGACATTTTGGTTTGAAAGAAATGAATGGACAACAGAGTTTATTGTACGGTTTATTTCAATTCGCTGGACAGTTTATTCGACTAAACGAAATGACTCGAATTCGACTGCTTCTACTGATTCTCATCCAACTTTTTTGTTTCAATTTCGGTTTTTCTTGTTTTGGGCGCGTTCAATCGATTGCTGTCAAAGGCCAGTTACTGTGCGACGGTCGACCGGCCACTTCAGCAGTGATTCGCCTCTTCGACGAAGACTTCCCGGATGCAGACGACTTACTTTCGGAAGGCTATGTTGATCGATTCGGCTATTTCTACATTACCGGCCGAGCCGTTGAGTTTTTGACTATCAATCCATATTTGAGTATGTAAGTGATCGAGTTTATTTATTCAATGGTGAACGATAAGTTGTGATTAATGGGTATTTTGCTTCAACCAAACAAAACTTGTTTACTTCTTTGGTTGTGGAGGTCCGCAAAGTAAACCGCCGTCTACGACCAACAACGATCCTAAATCCACTTTTGAACGTATTTGAAAGCTTCTTTTTACCGGTAACATAACTCGCTTTGTCACTGGCCAAAAACGCAATCATGTTGCTGACTTCGCGTGGAGTTCCAAACCGTTGCATCGGAATACTTTCGGCGATATGTTCGTAGAGTTGCAAACTCTCAGGTGATAGTTCTCCGTGTCTTGTACCGAAGTTTGTTTCAATACATCCAGGACTAAAATACGAATTAGATCACACATTTTGCTGGTTACCGAACAGCGTTGACTCGAATCCCCTTTTCCGCGTATTCAATAGCCGCGTTTCTCGTATAATGATCTGAATCAGAAAACATAGAAAAGAAATAGACAGTCATCTACCAACTGCAGCTTTCGTGCATTGATAAGGTGTCAATGAGATGACCGGCCATGTCGAACCAACGGAACTTACGTTGACGACCTTAAGATGAAGTTCAGTTTATATCTTACTGTTTACTCACGTTTCCTTTGGTTTTCTCCAAATGCGGAACTGCCAAATGGGTGATCGCAATTAGACTGTAAAACGGCCGTTCAATTCGCCTTCTTGTTTACTTTCACCTTTTCACATTGACGGTCATCACATAATCTAAAAGGTCTTACAGTAAAACGATCTGATGGTTACCGACCCAAGTTTTCCAAAGAATTCGGATCGCCCAAATCGTTTCGATGCGACAGTCCCGCATTATTAACCTACGATAACAATGATTATCTTACTCTTAGTTTTGATTACCAAAACATCCAAACGACCGAATTTTTTGATTGTTTCGTCGATTAACTTTTGACGAGTTTCCTTCATCTCAATTGGGCCCTTGACCTGAAGTATTTTGGTGTTCGTAATGTTGTTCTTTGCCAACAAGTCCATTGTTTTCTACAAAAATCCAAGTTTCAAGAACAAAGATCACCGCTAACTTTAAGCCTTTCCGTCGATTGACCGTGAATGGTCACCATCGCTCCTTCTGTCGCCATCAACACAGCGAGATCTTGTCCAATGCCCGAGCTTGAGCCTAAAACGCCGCTAAACGACGATTATTCCAAGAACTCACCGGTAACAACCACAACTTTTCCTTCGAAACTCATGTCCAGTTGCACTGAATTCTGCAAATGTTCATGGTTGTTGTTCTCTTTTATACTCAGACAGTTCGTGTTGATCTTTGTTACGTATTAGTCCGAAAATCATCAGAGCATTCACGTTTTAAGTTGAAAAGTTTAAAGCCAAACTTTCGACAACTCGAAAGTAATGTGCTTTTGCATTGAATGGACACAAACTATAACACATTTCGCCTTTCGATCTGAATGTAGGGGTCTTTATTTTGTGTCGAAATGCTCGTATAGTTGAACTAATTAAAATCTTTCAGACTTCACGAATGTGATGATTTGATTGTTCCGTGCATGAAACGTGTTGTCGTTTCGATACCCTCTGAATACGTGAGCAACGGCGACCTGCCCATACGAATCTATGACGCCGGACAGTTCAATTTGAATGGCTATTTTCCGGGACAAGATCGAGAATGCATTTATTAACTCAAACTCTAGTTTTCAGCCACTTTTCTACTTATAATCTGATAAGTCAATTAATAAAAGTTGTAACAAGAATCGTATTCACGTCAATACCAACGCAAAATAGTACATTCTCAACAACGAATCAGAGATGCAACCCTCTCAATTCAAACATTTGATTGCACTGATCGTAATCTTTGCCATCTTTCTGAGTAGTCACTTGTTAGCAACAACAAATGACCTCAGCTGCTCTGTAAACAAATTCACTTTCCCACAACATATGTGTGTATTGGGACTGTTTTTAGTTTTCCGAAAGCGAATATAAACGATCGCTTTTGATTTAAAATGTCGGAATGCAATCCGAAATTTCGCTCAAAAGTGTTCTTTCGATGACAAACAGCTAACAACCGATCCCTCGGCAAATGGCACACCACTGGTGCATCTTCTGCTCGTTGCCTAAACGCAGAATTCGAATTTGTTTGCCGCCGTTTATGCCATTACCTACGATGTGTTTATTTGCTCTTTCCGATATTGAATGATCGTATGATTCTGACATTCCTCATTTGGGAGCCTCAGTTGAAAGATTACCCACTTCTTGCTATCTGGCAGTTTGTTTCAGAGACTGAAAATCGATAGCGACAATCGAGTTCACTCCGAATTTTGCAATGTTTTTGGCTGAATCATGAAATTTATTTTGTTCAAGCCCTTAACGTCCGTTTCAGTTGCGACCGCAACTTTGTTGCTTGGGAGTTTGTCGTTGGAATCACCACAATGGCCGAAGACCCGGCTGAAGACGACAAAAAGTGAGTACAACGGACATCAGAAAACGAATGCTTTGGCCTTTACATTTGATGGGAACGTTCCTATTGTTGTAATTTCAGGGCCACGCGTTCCACCAAGGTCTCGGATATGGTAAAACAGTTCTCTGGTTGGCATCTCGCTGCCAACAAGAATTCAGCGAACAAAGTCAAATGTGTGGTTCAAAGATCGTCAGCCGAAATGGTCGATCTCTTCGCCGATCCGATTGGAATCATGAGGCAACAGCGTGAGAAGAACCTTTGTCATTTGAGCGACGTAAAAGAAAATATCAAAAAAGTTGGTGCGGGACAGTAAGCTGTTGTTTATGAACTTCTCTTTTAATTAGCGAGTTTCAGATCCAAAGAAACATTTCCAAGTGAGTACGCATTTCTTCTTCGTTTGTCAAGTTTGGACGAACGAACTCTGCGAAGTTATCCGGTTGGTTAAACTTCAAACATTTGTTTTGATTTCGTTGTCACAGGTGCTGTGGAATCTGATTCTCAGTAAACCGAAAACCCGCGAGCAGTTGGTTAACAAGGAAGTGGCGTTGATTAGTTTGAATTGGGCGCAGGAGCTCTTGGATACGCGAACTCCTTTGATTCGAAATGTCTCACTTATTCACAAATCTACGAAAGATGTGACTAAAGTAACTGATAGTCTTCCAAAGTACATGGTGTACTTTACGATTCCACTCCCTTCAAAAAAGGATCAAGATGATCAGGACGAAGAAGAAAGATCGAAGAAATCGATTGAACAAGTGCGTCGTGGAACGATCCTTCAGCTGATTAGCAGTGGACGTAAATTACCGAAAGTGGATTTTTGTTCGCCGAAAGAACTCTCAATTCCACAAGTACGTTTTTCGATATTAATGGTCCTAAACTTAACTTTTAGCTTAAAGTTCATTACCTAAACAACAAAGAACTTGTAGTCAAAACCAAGGTTTCATCACTCAAAGATTTGTTGGATTCTTTGAATGGCATTAAAGTAACTTAATTTTTAATTTCAAAAACAAATTCTTTTCAGCAATTTAACGTTTACGAAGTTCACACTGATTTTGTTCCTTGTGCGATGTTGCGTTCCATCCAACGAATCAAAAAGGGACTTTTGGATCACATCTTGTGTCCACAACCACCAGCAGTTAAGGTTTGTGTTGAGTTCAGATTTTATCCTCAATTTGTGTTTCAGAGTTTGTACACTTTTGACCAAAGTTTCAACGAAATCTATCCAACAATCGTGGAATACGCGGCACTCAACAATCGACAGGCTCGAGGTCTCTACTCGATCTGCACAGCCACACACGTGAATAGCCCCTATCTTTTGCATGGACCTCCGGGAACCGGCAAAACGCGAGTTACTGCTGCGACTGTTAAATGTCTTCTCGAAATGGATCCAGAGTTTCGTATTCTCTTGACAGCTCCATCAAACATGGCTTGCGATATGATCGCACACAAAGTCATGGATAGTTTCGGTGCTGTCATGAATGCGAGAAACGTTCTTCGTTTACGTTCGACTGGTAACGATTTTCATGCACGTGATCAACGATTGGATCCAATCATGAAGTTGTAGGTTGTCATTTAACCTAAAGTTTTATTTTGTTTGTAGTGATGATGAAGGTGAAGAATTCGTAATTCCTGTTTTTTCGAAGCTCATGACTTATCGGGTAATTATCTGCACTTTGGGTTGCTCGGCCCATTTAGTCAGCTGCTTACCACCTGGTCATTTTTCGTAAGTTCACTAGAGGCAACTGTCAAATATAGTATTTTTAGACACATCTTCTTAGACGAGGCTGGTGAGATTGAGTCTTTATTGGGATCTCTTATTAACAGTTTTCTTTAGGACAAGCCTCCGAATCCGAGATTTGGATTCCACTCGGTGGTTTAGCCAATAACAACACATCTGTGGTTTTTTGTGGCGACAATCGTCAGTTGGGTCCGGTAATCACTTTGGATTTGACGAAAAATATTACCGACACATTCGAATCTCCACTTGTTCGCTACATGAATATGAATTCTTATCAAACTGACTCACGTATTTTCTGTCAACTTAATCGATCGTATCGCTGTCACCAATCGATTTTGAGTATTGCATCCGAAATGTTCTACTCAAATGATTTGCGAAGTGGGATCGTCAAACGAACAGAACCGTTTCTTCAATGGAAAGGATTACCCAACAAAGTGAAGTCAACAAATCGTTTCACTAACTAAATTATTGAATTTAGGATTTTCCGATGATGTTCGTTTCAGTCAAAGGTTATGAGATTTTGGATAAGAAAACGAAATCCTATGGAAACAAAGCGGAGTTAGGAGCCGTTTTGGATTATCTTCGACGTTTGCTTGACGACTTTCCGAAGATCAAGCCCGAGGATATTGGTGTGATTTCGCCTTATCGTTATCAAACTTATCTTTTGACTACTGCATTGAACAATTCGAATATTCGCGGTAAAGAAAAAATCACCGTTGATTCGGTAAGTCACACTTTTAATTTCATGTTTTTGTGGTTTTCAGGTTGAGCGATTCCAAGGTTCTGAGCGAAAGGTGATCATCATTTCAACCACTCGTACCAATCAACTGGGCTTCGTGGCCTGTGATCGGGTATGTTAACCAACGAATTTTGTTTACTTTTTCACTTTTTAGCGTTTAAACACTTCTATTACTCGAGCAATGAATCTGCTCATTGTCATTGGTGACGAGTATTCGTTGTCTCGTCATGAGTCTTGGAAACGGTAAAAAAATGAACGATGCTCTTCAACTGAATTCTCGATTTAGTTTTCTTGATTATTGCGTTGAAAATAAGGCGTTTGTTCGATGGGATTGGAAGAAGAAGACCGATTCAAACGCACTTCCTTCGTCGTCTCCACGTTTTGCCGCTCCAGTCAAGCAATCCGTTCACTTGAAACACAATTGGCACGCAAAGAAGATCGTCTACAAGAACTCAATTGGAACACATAAGACTCCCAAGTTGACCAAAAAGTTAAAACACATCACTCAACTTCCAATTGACAACTATGAAGACCAGGAGTCCGGTGAGACAGTGTACAAAGAAATCAAAATGTCTGAAGCTCCGCAAAAAACTCGATTGTCTGGTGCTCAACGTCGCAAAATAGCTCGTGCAAACGGCGAAGAGTTGATGTCGATAGAACAACCGCAACTTACGGCCATCATGCAAAAAAGTCAAATTCGTCGTGAACAAGCCGAAGCTCGCAAAGCTAAAACCAAAAGTGTTGAAGAGTTGATTCCTGGAGAAAATGTCGAGGTTCGCCCGAGTGCTCCATCATCTCGTCTCAGCTACTTATCCGGATCTACAACTCCATCTACCAGTGGATTAAATTCGTCTCCATCAACGCCAATTGAAGAGTCTTTGGGTGTCGAACAACCGCAAATAAAACGTGTACGTCGACGAGCAACCACCGGAACTCAACGCAAAGCTCGGTGGGCAGCTAACAAAGTTGCAAAAGCATTGATCGCAAAAGCATTTGCTCAACAGTCTAATTTATAAATTCATAGATGTATCTCATTCTTTTTTATATTTTATTGTCTACAGGTTCATTTCGAATGCTGGTGCTGATGATTTTGACTTTTAATATGTTATAGTGCCTTTTAATGTTTTCATCCAATAAATTTATGGCACTAATGCTCTTCATGATAAGTTTGAAGTTGTGGATTCTTTGTTCAAAAATAACTTTGGTAAACTTCTTTCGAAATGGCCACCAAATTTCATCGACCAAAAGGTCATCTATTGAGGCCAAAAATGTCCGTTGAAACGCTTGTGACTCACCAATCGATGAATGTAATTTCCAATTGACACGCGACTCTTTGATTCATGTCAATGAAACGAACAAAATAAAACGACAAGACAGATCGAATTTCGTTAGTCAGCAGTTTTGTTAACCCAACGAAATTGGACGTCCACTTTCCGTTGTTTTTGAACTAACCGTATCGTATTCAACTGATCAATCGAAGGTATGTTGATGTTCGTTTTTGTCGTCCTTGCCTTCGTTCCATTCGCTAATGCTGGCATTGGCTTCCGTCAATCGATTGCCGTTGCCGGAAGGTTGGTTTGTGACGGTCGTCCGTCCACGAACACACATGTCAAATTATACGATGAAGACACAACAGACATCGACGATTTGATGGCGGAAATAAGTTTCTGGGTTCAACTAAGTCTCACAAGCGTATTTTAGGGCTACACTGATGATCGTGGCTACTTCTTTTTGAGCGGGTAAGTGACCGTATGGTAACATTCAGTGACGTTCTTTGCAGCTACGAAGATGAAATAACTCCCATTGGTATTCAATGTTTTGCCGCATCTGTTTGCCTCCGAGTTTAGTTGAGATTTCATTTGTTATTGGTACTTCGTATGAATAACAGCGAACCTTTTTGGTTTAAATCGAAAAAGAAGCAGCTTCAATCAAGTGCTCAAGGGTATTGGAGTAACAAATTCGTTGGTTAATCCAAGTTCATAACCAATGGACACAGTGTTTGCGTTGAAAGAGGCCAGAGAGCTTCATTCTAGTAAAAGAGAACGGCAATTGCGATGTTTTTCGCACAAAAATCTCTAAAGTAATTTCACTCGGTGGCAAAAGGGCTGCGGCAAAAGTTCTTCCATAGATCCGAAACTGAACATGTGAGTTGAGATGTTGTTCTAGTTGATTTTTGATTTGCAGTTATCACGAGTGCAATCGGATTTTGCCATGTCAGAAGAAACTGCAAGTGCGGATCCCCGGTAAGAAGCTCGAATAATACTTAACGTAAAAATCTTGAAGACGAGTACATTTCTCGTGGTGCAACACCTCAGCGCGTCTTTCATCTCGGCGTATTGAATTTGGACGGAGAGATTTCAGGTGATTTGAAAATACTTGGAAATAAGCTTCGAGTTCAGGAGAAGAGACCGACTGTTTCAACTGAAGAGACCATACTTTTTACTGTTCAGCTATTTATTTCAACTTCTGTCAAATAAACAATCCACTTGTGCGCTTTCGATTACAAGCCGATCAATCTAACCGTTTTGCGCGGCCTGTTGAAGTGCTCGAAGATGCTCCAGAGTTAAACGCGGACGAATTTGTCGCCGTTTCACTGCCTGATATTCCCAGCGATATTTTTCTTCCAACGAAATTGCAACAATCACGATGGTAATAGCAATGATGATAAGAACGAATGCAATCTAAAAAAATCGGTTGAACTTGTTGTTGAAACGAGTACTTGCTATAAATCCGTAGGTTCCAATCCATTCCTCTCGATCCAAATGTTCAATATCCGATTTCCGCCAACAAACTCCCGTAGTGATCTCTGCAGCTCGAGCAGCAAAATTGACGGCTGTTGTTTGAATCGAACCGGGAGCGTAAGTCGATGATAAGACATCGGTTGAAATGGAACTCATTTTGCTGACCGTTTCACAGGTTGAAGCTGAGAAGAACTGAAAATTAATCAAAATTGTGAATCGAATGCAACTAGTAATGCAAATTAATGTGAACATTGGTTAGCTCTCGAAGTATCTTTCACCAAACAAAGCATAACTTTTTATTCGAGATCTAAACCGAAAGCCAAGAAGCACGAATCAGAAGAAACGCATGATCAAAAGAAGCACAAGAAGTTGGATGAAGTTGATCGAACCGCAACGCATCTTCCCATTCACAAAATGAAAAGCTAAAATTCAATCTCCAAAAAATTTTAATGAATCAAGAACCGACCATCATCATCGATTTCAACTCCCGGTTCAGTGGTGGTTCCCAAAATCTCTTCAGTGGTAAAAAGCTCTGCAGTAGTTGAAGTTGATTCAGTGGTAGTCGTATCGGATAAAGTACTAGGAAGCAACGTAGTGGTCGTTGATATCAACGTGGTCGTAAAGATTTCGGTCGAACTTATTACCGATTGAGTGATTGGAATGCTTGGAGTATCTAAAAGAAGTCGAAATAATTTTATACAATTACTTACTAGTAGCAGTAACCGAACTGCTGTCAGCTGACGATGGAGAAACAGAAGCTGTAGTTGCAACAATAATCGAAGTTGTTTTTGGAGGTTTGGATTGCGTAGAACCAATAGTATTGGAAGAAACCGTTGGACGCCAAGTAGTTGGAACATTAACAGATGACGATGAGCTAACAACGAGAGTCGTCAACTTGGTGGTTGTAATAGAAGATGAATGGCGGTCTGTAGAAACAAAAGACGGTACATTTGATGTCTCCGGTATCGCCGAAGTTGGATGACTCGAAATCACAGTCGATGGAGCAACCGAAGACGACGTTTTGACGTCATTAGCAGTCGGTAAGTGCGCAACGCTCGCATTTGGTCCGACACTAGCTTGCATCAAACGAAGTTTTGCCGATTCAAGACGCTCCGATTGCTCCAATTTTGCATCAATCAAGCTTGCCAATGAACAAATTGCCACCAACAGGTCGATAAACCGCATGCTGATTGCTCAAAAAGACAACCAACCGTCTCTTAAAATGCGTCGACACACGAATAAAATTTTCTTGACTGCATTCTAATTTGCATCATTTGTTTATTTCTAGTTATCTATTGTCAACAAAAATATAAGTGGTACGTTTGTATTCATTGATTAGCAGTTTGGTTTCACACTCGCCAATTCCGTTACTCCCGCATTGAACGTTTTCTTCGGTGATGCTCCCTTAGTCACGTAATCACTAGGTACCTAAAATAAATTGATCAAGCGATTTCATTACATCTGATTACCTTGAACTTGTAACATTTACGAGTCCACGCTCCACAGTCGAATTTACTAAAACAAACGATTTAATTCAAGCTGATTTATGTTAAACTTTCATATGAACTTCGGGAGTGATTGTTGTAATGCTGTCTAAAACAGAAGTTTACAGTCAAATTATGTGAACGAAACCTGTTTTGCCGGAAACATGATAAACTCCAGTGGAATCAGCTACAGCTTCTCCCATCTTATCATCTGGATCCAATTTGTCGTGATCGAACAACCGCACTCTCTAAACACTCAATCTAATTAAAACTCACAGTAGAAACGTACAATTCCTGATTCAGGTCTTCCGTTGCAAAGAATCGTACCTACAAAAGTTGAGATCAAATTCGCTTCAATTTCCTCAATTACCAGTAACTGCTGTCGACTGATCCCAGCCGATGTTTTTGGAAGACAGTCCGGGCCAATGAGCAGAAGCAAATGCATCCATAACAAACGCTGCCATAAAAAACAAAAATCGAAGGCTTAAAACCATCGTAGTGAATTCTTTGATTGATGGCCACTCGATAGTTTCGTGCATCTTATAAAGAAATCCAACGAAATTTGGCATTTGCAGTTTGTCCTTTTCCGCGGTATTTTGATTCATAGGTCAACAACAGAGTCCCAAAAACGTTTCCACAATATGTGAATATATTTAATTTTGGAAAAACAATCTGAAAATTCCAGAACCTTCGTTGAGATTCCAATGAGGACAGAAAACAAAGAAACGGATGAGTAATTGGACCTGTTTACTGCAAGTTGAATTGCTGTTAAAAACACCATCGAAGTTAGAATACTGATACAACCGTTCAAATTGAACGAAGTCATTTGAAATAAAGTGATAGCACCAAGCAATTTATTAAATTAGCGTATAAACAAGTAAGTAAACGGTCGGCCCCCGCTTTGAAGGGACCTCCCTTTAACAAAAACCATGGATGTCGTCTATTCAAATAATAAAAAACTTCCAACACCACCTAATCAATGACTACGTTAACCGTATCCTGACAATCTTGCAAAACTGATTGCCATTTGGAAGTCAAAGCCCGATCTCAGCTTACAACAACTTTTAACCATCCAATAACATTTCTAACGTTAAGCACAACTGCTTTTTCTCAACCAAACTGCTCATCGGATTTAAAGCAACGCGTTTCTTACAATCCTTGTCAATGTTTTCGAACAACCCGTCCAGCACGTCATTCAGCGACCATCAACATCCGTTTCTCAAGACGTTCTAAAACTCGCTCGTTTGCCGATCGGTTCCTTCGAATTTTCTCCAGTGTTTGTTCCACGGTCCGCGACTTGAGTCGTAGGTCCTTTTCCTTCTTTCGTATTGCTGTTTTTAAACCGATTGGCTAAACTTGTTGTTGTTAAACCTTTTCCCGATCTCTTAGGAAGCGCTTTGGGATGCAAAACGACATGACTATCGATCAGAATCTTGCGTTTGATTGTTCATCCATCTCGAGCAAGTAACGGAACTCCGTGCTTTGGTATCATTCATGGCAAACTCACCACGATCAATATTATTACAAGGCTTATTGATGGCTGACGTTCAATCGAAAAGCTCTGATCATTGAGGCTAACAAAAGCCACTTAACAAAAACTTGTGATCTTTGGAGACGACTGTCCGAGCGAAAATACGAGTCGAATGTGAATTCCGAACTCTCGGGTTTCGCCATCTGTTCATTCGCATCCATGAAGGTTCCTGTTTACATCTCACAACAAACAACGAGAGTAAAGAAGATACGTTTATTCACAGCTACAGTTAAATGACATTCAATTTAATCTTTCCATTCGAGTTTCAGGACTCGTCCAAGAAACGCGTACATGTCGACCCTTCCTTTGATCGATTTCGACAACGGGGTTCCGCTAAAAAGCACATGATTCTCAATCAAATGACCTTGAAAACACACGCTCCATGGCCGACATCAGCCTCGATACGCGCGAGAATCGGACGCTTTTGAATTTTAACGCCCTTCGTAGACAAGACGTGGTACAATTGAGCAATGTATTTGTACGTTTGCCACGGGCTAACACGATCGTCGTGATCACCGGTCATTAGCAACATAGCCGGCCATTGTTTGCCTTTCTGAATGCGAATGTTGTGCATTGGCGAATACCTGGAAGCTTGCCATCAAAATTGTAAACAATAAAGCGCTTCACTTCTTCAAGAACTCGAAGTGCTCCGGGTTATCGGGATCTCCGTATTCATGATCATTGTATGATCCATCGTCGAATTGACGATACATGTCAAAAAGCCCCACGTCTGCGATTACAGCGCCAAACAAATGCGGAGCTTGTTGAGCACAGACGGCAACCAACAAACCGCCCTGACTCGAGCCATAGATCGCCAACCGCTCCGGACGTGTGTATTTGTTGTTGATTAACCACTCGGCAGCAGCTTGGAAGTCATCGAAAGAGTTTTGTTGTTTGTCTAATCGTCCGGCGTCGTGCCAAACTCGACCGTATTCACCACCTCCACGAATGCATGGAAAAGCATACACACCGTTAAAATTTTGAAGCCACACACAACGAGCAGGGTCACACGTTAACGAATAACATACACCAACTAAAGGATCATTAGCTTCTGGACTCCGATATTCATTACTTACAACCGCCGTAGCCTTCGAGCAACGTTGGGTTATTGGAATCGAGTTTGACATCTTTGGCAGCAACAATAAACATCGGGATCTTGGTGCCGTCTTTACTCTCGTAGAAGATCTGTTTGGTCTCGTATTTGGACGAATCGAAGTCGCCGTATTTCCACTTTTCAATGACTTCCAGCTTCAATGGAGCGCCGTCTTCACGTTCTTGTGCATAGTCGAGGCGAACATTGGTTCGCGGTTGAATTAAACTTTCGTATGTGAAGAAGACTTCGGTGCTATATACTGGAATAGACGTCAGAAAGGCAGAAGATAAGGGTAGCGGCACCGTCTCAAGATACTGACCGGTTTCCAAATCGAAAATCTCGAAAACCGTCTAATTTGTTGATCAATGAATACTCCGAAGCGACAAACTTACGTGACCATCTTGTAAATAATCCGCAAGCATTCTATTCCCTCCGAAAATATATACCCAAATCAGAAGTCGTTCTTTGTCTTCGGGAATGACCGTCCTCCACGAGCTCGGATCCTTTTCGCCGACATCCAATTTGACGCGAATCAACTTGAACATCGGAGCGTCGTTGTCGGTCAAAACCAACGCTTCTCCATCAGCATTTGTCCATAAAAGCTAAAGACAAACGTGTGAAGAATGTTGTCAAACAAAACTCACGTCGTATTTGTGTTGTCCATCCGTGAAAAGTGGCTTCAAATCCAAGTTGCCATCGAATTGGTAGTTGGTGGCCTTCAAATCATGATAGTAAAGACGATTTTTATTACTGGAACAGTTCGCCCATCTTGTAATAAGGATCAATGTACTATCATTGCTGAGATCAACTAAACTACAACCACAGATCTTGATTGCTAGATTCTTTGCTTACGTTCTATCGTGCGGACGATCTGAGAATTCGAAAAGTACCACGTCATCTTCATTGGTTCCAATTTCGTGAGAAAGCAGACAGTACATCCAAGTCCCGGCTACCGCAGCATTTTCATCGGATTTACGCAGCAAAAGCTTCTAAATTCGAAACCGTGAAAACACATCAACGCTCCCCTACCGTATAAACGACAGCTGTGCTGTTAGGTAACCAACAAGGTGTTGAATAGCGAACATCGGAAATTTTGTCTCCCAACTGATTGCCGTTGTTTTCCATGAACTAAACTTCGCAATTCAATTACCGACTGACAACCTTTACCATGATATTGACGTAGTCGCTTCCCTTTTCGGACAAACCAAAAGCCACGTACTTTCCCTTGAAAAAAATTTGAGTTAAAATCAGAGACAACAGATTACATTGTTAAACCACGCAGTAGAGCCGATTGAGATCAATCCATCTTCCGAGAGTTTGTTGACATCGAAAAAGACTTCGCCCAACTCTTCGTAGGATTTGCTTTGATACAAGATGCTAGAAGCCATTGGTTACACAAAATCAAGGAACATACGGATGTTGATGAGTTCCGTCGTAATGATACGTGTAGTAGAAGTCTCCCCGTTTATCTGGTGCTGAGTCAGACTTGTAGTTCCTGTATTGCATCAACCTAATCAGTCGAGAAAGGAAGTCAACAGCGAAAACTCACTTTTCTTCGAACTTATCACGCAACGTCGACTGCTCGAAAAACGTCTTCGCAGTTTTGTTCAATTCGGCGATGTACGATTTGGTCTCTTCACTGTCAAGATCCTCCATCCAACGATATGGATCAGCAGCCTAAACAAGGTTAGTTGACAAAAGATCATTTACCATTGTTCCGTGATAATTGTCGACAACCGTTTTATCGCGACGGGCTTTTGGATACATGGATGGCAGCAAAATAGCGTCGTCAAAGTCCTTGTCGAATGCCGATCTCTCCGCTTGATTGCGGTAACAGATGGCCCAAGATAGCCAACGAATGGCCGACAGTAGAAACGGTGTGCCCGCAATAGCAGACATCTGAAATTTTGTGGTCATAAGCGAAAACCGAAGTCTTCACGTTGATCGTAAGCTCCGGAGATCGAAGTCACATGAACTCGAATTTCCGGGACTCTAATCACAATAACACGGGAATAAGATAGCAAAAAAGGACTAAGAAGCCTGTTACTTCCGGGAATCGAACACCCGAGTAAAAAAGCGCAAAAGACAACCGACTGCTCTGAAGACTTTTCGAAAATGCGAGTGAATTTTGAGTAGTCAGCAATGGACTGAAAAGCTTTGGTTGGAGATGTTTGAAGTCATAGTCATCTATTGTGGTGATCGACAATCCATCTGCATTCCCGGACTTACAGTTCTCGTAGAAGTGTTTTCAATGTAAAGCTTATTGCTACGAAATGAAAAACTCGAGACAAGGTTATTGAAGTGTTAGTGAAGAGAAATACGACCAAGAAGTGGAAAAAAAGATGATGCTTCGAATACGAGTTCATGATCTTGACGATGGCTGCACCGGAGTTCAGGAATCACATAGACGAAGTGCTTCATTCTTCCTTTGGACACCACGAGCAAATCGGTCTTCGTGCATTGAAATTCTTTTGCTTCTTCATTGTCGTGGAGTTGTTTCTCCGAAGACACAGCACGGGTTTTACTTGCGAAGAAGTGTCTTCTCTGCAACTTCCTTATTTGGTTGGTCTACTACACAGCACTTGAATGATTTCGTGTTAATGGAAAAGGTTTTGCGTGACACACCTTAAAATGGTGATCCTAAAACATTCGATGGACATTCACATTTGCAGTGCTAAGAGGCGACGAATTGTCCGGAAAATACTCTTTTGTTCATGTCATTGGAACTCAAACATTTGTGCGTTTGAGAATATTTCCACTCGTCTTCTTTGTCATCAGGATATGTGCTCTGCCATTGAGAGCAGAGCGTTCCAAAATTTACAATTCAAATCACGACTCGTGTCGGATTCGTTTACCAACCTTATTGCAGGTTTATAAACCTGAGATGACTGTCAAGTGGACGGCTGATATGTTCTCTTGGCGTCTCTGGAAGCCACGGGTTAGACGCTTTTCCTGAGCAGAATCAAGACGACAGTCACCCTCTCATTTTCATACGCTCTTTCTGCTGCTAGCAGCAAAGCGCGTCGAACGTTGAGTGACAAAAATGTCGGCAATAAGCAGCCAGTAGACTCGAACGCTGCCCAAATTCCTGCTTAACAAAAAGAACCTGAAACCTTGATGTCACGTCTGGTTTCGACCGTATCTTTGATATTGGTTTGTAGCCGTGAGTTTTGTGCAGACTCGATCCCAAACTGAAAAGTCTTGCATGATGGGAGCTCATTCCAGCCAACGAAAAATCATTCTGCTGCAACACAGGTTCCAATCAGTTGATCTCGGTTTCCAGCCGACATGCCCATGTTTAAGTGGGAAACCGAGTACTTTGCCGATAGGCTTTGTCATTCAAACATCCAACGACACGCTCATCAGTCCAATCTGCGAGACAGCTCATCCCATTCACGGTCCATTGGAATTCACGATCATTTGCTATGTTGGTAAAACAGAAAAGTTTTCCGCATGGATGCGATTTGATCAATCGGTGTGTCAGAAGTTGAGTTCGCACTTCCATGTTGACTTCTGGTTGAAAGGATCAAATGGAAGGATCGGCCAGAAGACACGTGAGTTTAAGCTTCAATTCACTCATTCTGTTTACAGACAAAGAGATTTTGGTCAACAGCAAGTATTGTAAGCATCGTTCTCAGGCTACACTCAAATGTAACTTTCCGTTCGGATACAAAGACTTCAATTCTTTTACCGTTTGCTTTAATTTTTTGCTTGATGCCACTACTTCTCAAGCGATTCCAAGATGCTATTCTATCACTCTTGCAATCGCTAAGGATGTTCTTTAACAAATATTTCGAGACCCGAACTGGCGCGGTTATTTGACTGCTCCATTCAGCTTCAATCAACTTCCAAAAACAAAGTTCAGGTTCATGACTCGAAACGGAAGATTCGAGGTTTTTTACAGCGGTAAAGCTCCAAAAGACGTTGTGGTTCAATTCGAAGTCTGGATCGAAAAATTCTATAGACGAAGCACGACGATCGGTGCGATTGCTTCATTCAACGAAACTGATTCGTTTAGATGACATCTTTCGTATTAATTCGAAAGTTCTATATTAGGAACACGAGTTTCTTACTCGATATCTTCGATGTTTTCCAACCACACCTCAACTACGTTTCGGTCGTTGTTGCGCAACGATGTGGTTCGGAGAAACGGCCGAATTGAAACACATCGACGCAATCACTCAATTCTACGGCTTCGAGGAGTTTGCAGATTGGGAGATCCAAGTCGAAAACAAGAAGTTCAAAGTGAGTATTTTTGTCCGTATTTTTGACTGCTTTTAGGTCTTGAAATCGATTCTTGCTGCTCATACCAACACACTTGACGGGGTCGTTGAGATCAAAGACGTAGATGTTGAGATGTTTCAGATTATGTTTTGTTACGTGTATTCTAACAAAGTGGATAACTTGGACTCCGTTGCTTTGTGTCTTCTGATTGTGGCTAATCGATTCAAAGTCGACGATTTGGTTATAAGTTCTCAATGCTTTCGATTTGAACTCTTTGCTGTTTAGGAGCTGTGTATTGAGTCGATTCTTAAGAATATGAAGTCTACGAGCGTCACAAATTGTTAAAAATTCTTTGGTGAAATCACTCATTTGGACGAATACAAACACTACGTTTCCGAGCACACAGAGAAGCGTTTTGGAAAGATCGTCACACTTTCTAAGGGCACCAACACAAATTCTAATAATTAGGTGGTTAATATTTGAAAGGTAAATAAAATTGTGTCTTTCAACTTGTTAGGTTATAATAACTGATTACATGTAAACGCATGTGCAACCAATGTACATAAAGACTGATAAATACGCTAAAAAGTTCTACGACAATCTCAAGAACTTTGTTTGATCCACTAAAAATCTTAATTACAAAAAAACTTCATTAACTGCTCAGAATTCAATCATTTATTTGCACAAAAAGATCACTTCTACTCAGTGTTAACGGTCATCGACGACCGTTCAGAGGTCACCGGATAGCTTCTTTTTGCACGCTCTGAAGGTGGAAATGAACAGAAGTCAACTTGCCGTTCACCTGTTTCTTGTGCCAAACCGTTTGCTAAAGAACTTGAGGCGGCTGTTATTTTGTAAACGCTTATGATTTTGTTTATGTAGTCAAGCGTGCAAATGACAGGTGAGGGCATTGGCAAGAGAAACGTCTTTACATTGCAACAGTTTTGAGCATTCAGATCTTTTTTTCATGAGTCAAACTACGATTCTTCATTGAATAATTTTTGCGCCCTTTCTAGTCAGAAGGTTCTTTAGAGAACGCCAACACACTTCGCCAGCCGTTTTCTTAGAGAGCGTTAAACGAAGTACAAATCATAAGAACATTTCTTTTTAACTACACTTTTCTTCGGTACTTTGAATCTGATGGGTATCGAAGAGACTTTTGACGTTTGTAGCTATTCATCTATCCGACGGCATTTGAGTTATCGGATACAAGAATAACCCTCAAGAATATGACTTCGATATTCAACTTCCGCAATCGGAGATATTTATAGGATCAGTGGACTTGAAACCACGTTGAATGTCGCTTCTTATTGTACCCAAATTGTCTCTAACTTTTAGTACATTTTTATTGCCGTTCGGCACATTTAGTTCCGCTCAATGCGCAGACGCCTCCAACGTCTGGACGTTCTTTGCTGTTTCTTGACCATGAATTTCGTTTGTTTGCGAACGAAACGCTCCAGGGTTTGAGTCGAAATGAAGCTGCTGAAGAGGAGTGAACGACGTGTTCAGATTCTTTTTTGTTATTGAGAAAAAATGTTATCTGATATCATTGCTTTAATGGAAATGATAGACGCCTATAAGAGGGTTTACAGTTTTGGTTTCATTATTCTCTTACTTTTCGACTGCAGATAAGGTGGTGACTAACAAGTTTTCAATAACAAGCCACTTATTGTATTGTTTCTTTTTTACCTCCAAAAACACAAACCAAATCAACGCGTTCAAATGTTCATGGGAATTCTGTTTTTGCTACTAATTTTATGGGTATTAGATGCTGTTAAATGTCTCACAAGTAGTTGGCTTTTATGGTAAACTTGTTTTTATTTTGCAAGTCCAACAGCAAAAAGTTTGACGATCATCTTACGCAACTTCTCAAGTTATTCGCTATGTCTGGACTCAAACATTAAGCACTGGAAATCTTTGATCGAGTTTATAGTACCGAATTCGAAAACACATATTCGGAAATCAGTTTAACGGCACGTGGGTTGAAACACGATAAACATCAACTTGAGTGTACTCGTCGCGAACTCCGTGATAACCGACATTCGCAAGTTAAGTTCACCAACGAGCAATGAAATTAGAATCGCGGACCACAGGTAAGAAACAATACGAACATAAAAAGTAACAAAAATTGGTTTTTGAATTCTAAAACATTTTGCCCACAAACTTGTTTCCCAAGACCTGTGGTTCTTTAGTCGCGTTCTGAAGTTACGGTTGTGTTTAAATTGAATTAGACTTGTAAGTTGAAAACAAAGATCGTTTCAGCGTGTGGATTAGTCAACAGAACGATAGATCATTAATATAAGTGGCCGTTAAGTTCGCAAGGAAGTGTTAGACTAAAGAGTTCATTCTTGAAATTTACTTGTTCTTCGAGCCTTTTCTATGTGTTTCGCGTTCGTTGGCGGTATCTCATTCATTACTGCTCCAAATTTTATTGTTTTGCTCCAGAGCGTACACATTTTTTGGCCACCAGTTTGTCCCTTCAGATCTTTGCAGGCGACTCAGAGCTGAACCGTTAACTGTTGGTGAGTCGAAAGACTTTTTTCGAACGGTTTGAGTGTAAAGAACATCACGATTGTGACGTAAAGACTCTTCATAAGTTTTATGGTATCGATGCAAACATTTGGGCCAAAAAACATGTTTTGCATTGTCTGGCTATTCAAATTTACGGAGTGTTTGCATGCGGGACTTGCTAGTAAATTTTTCTTGTTAACTAAGTCAAGTACAGATGTCGATCTAATTATTTTGGTTAGTACTGTAGAACGCAAAGAACTAAGGGACGTGTTTGTCTTGATACAAAAATCACTTCATAAATAAATTTCGCTCTTGAATTGTATTAGTCGTCTGCCGTTCTTGTTATTCCAAAGACTCTTGAGCTCGAGGTCCACAGTCAGTTAGTTGAAAGCTGAGGTACGAGCGAAAGAGGTCATTGATTGTTCTTGATGTCAAATGAGTATGTCGCATTGCTCGAGCCGCTAACTGCTCAATGATTGTTCGAATCCTGAAAGGGAATGTTGTAGGTAAATTATTCAGAAGGTTTCGGTTTTTGAACTTTATGATTGTCGTTGGTAACATCCTGAAGCGTCGGAATGAACGACGAGAATCATACGAAGACGTTAAATTAATTTGTTGCTCTTGATCTTTTTAGACCTCTTCATCCTTTCAATTCCTAGTAATTTACGAAGTTTCTGTGTTGTTTATGGGCTCTCATAATTGGAAACACAAGGAGCGAGCTGGTGGTCGTTGGTTTTGTCGTAAATTTGATTGTTTCCCCTCCACTGACGTTCACTTGACTGTTTCGTAAGTTTGCCGGTGACTGCACAGTTTTCGTTTGTTGGTTCGAGTTGATTCCATTTCTTACGCCAAGCGTGTTTTCAACCTCACTCCCGACACCATCACAAACAGTAATTGTAGTGAAATTCGAACCGAGAATAACATTTGGGAAAATGTGTGCAGGCGAAGATTCTATGGCAAATTAGTCTTCGCATATTTCGAGCTGCTTCCCGTTCCTTTTCATTTGCCGTGTCGACGTACGAAATGCAAGAAAATAAGCGTGAGTACGGAGTAATTAGTTTCGTTCGGTTGTCTGAACTTCGACGTAATCTTCTTTCCGCTTAATCGCCACCAAAGGATCAACGGAAGAGGTCGCAGAATTCGTGGGTTTTAATTAAATCCACTTTGTAATGTGCACGTTCTACGGTTGATGACAGTCGAGACGTTGAAAGTCATCTGTTCGGCGTTTTGTTGTTGTTGTTTCGGTACATTCACAGTGTTCTTCCGCATGAGTTCGTTAGCTCATTTCTCTTAATCCGTAAGTTTTGACGTCTACTGTAGAGTCTCAATGAATTTATGCGATTTGTGATTTCTGATCACAAGTTAACGTGTCAAAATGTGATCAGTCGAAAAGTTGTGGTCGGGCTCCAGCTATCGAAGTTTCGCATACTAATCGTAATAAGGGCATTTTGGTCCACTCAACATATTCACCTGTTAATCCTCGTAGTAGCGTGCCGATTTCTGTGTGCCGTTTCTGACTAACTACTTGAATATGCGTATTTCAGTCAGCTGAATACTTTTAAGTTTTCGTAAATAACCGTGCCTTTAAATTTAGCTATTCGTGTTAACTAAAGGTCATTGAATAAGTGGGTTGTATTTTGTTTGTGAAAGCACTTACTATAATCGTGAAGAAAAACTCCGAGCAAACGCGTTTATTACGTGATATCCATCTGATGTTAAACGTCTGTTTGATTAACACGATTTTCAATGTTCCAGTTTGTTGTGAATGCGTGTGTCTTTCGAACCGTTTAACTGAGCACAAAGTAACAACAATGTACGGCGGTTGTTTCGATTACAATAAAAACGGCGAAGAGATCGTGCAGTTCAACACTCCAAGTGAAGATCATCAATACATTTTGAGTAAGCTCAACTAATGAATAGCATTTGAGTGCTCTTGTTCTTCAGTTCTTCAAAGAGCCATCGACACGGTCCTCTGTTTGCTGGCGGTTTTCTGGAACGTGGTTCTTTTCATTGTGATTGTTAAAACAAAAAACGATTTGGCCCGAATGAAACCAATTGTCATTTTTATTTGCGTCAACGATGTGATCATGGCGCTCACAAGTTTAAGTGTTCTGCCTTTCATCAATCCCGGGTTCGGACGTATCATTGTGTTTGCCAATTCTGGAATGCATATCAAAAACCGGCTGTTGAACGAATCAATGATGGCGGTGGGAACGTCTTGGATTCTCTTCAATTGGTCCACTGTACCGTTCCAGTTCTTGTATCGATGGCATCTTGTCAAGTTGTAAGTTGCAGAGGTGGAAACAGCTCATTAGCTGGTTATTTTCAGTGGTGATCGACCGCGTGGTCGTTTCTTGGCCTGTTCGATCTTATTTGTTTTGGCCATTTTCTCCGTCTACTGCTGTTGCTCACTTCGTCTAATGCATATGTTTACGGGAATCGACAAAACCTTTCTGGAAGATTCGGAGCGAATTCTAAAGCACGCCGGTTACGATATTAAACAATACGAAATCTACGGGACTTCAATGCATGACAAATCAGCTATCTACTTTATTGGGGCTTTCACATTGGCAATGGGTACATCCTATGGTATAGTTGGATATTGTGCAATAAAAATACGAAAGTTTCTTGCCAACCGCGCATGTTCATCTGCAACACGTCGATTGAACAATAGCATGGATATTCTCTTGGCGTTGACGGCATCAATTCCCGTCTTCACGAACATGCTTCCCGTCTGCTATTTAGTTTTGACCATCACTCTTTGTAAGAATCATCCAATTCTGGATTTGGTTAACTCTGCTGTTGTTCACGCTGCTCTAGTCATCAGTCCAGTCATGACCTTATGGCTGATTCGACCATATCGAAGAGTTGTGTTAAAATGGTTGGGTCTAGAACACAAAATCCGTTTGTCGCTCATCGACTCCAGTCTCAGTATGGACAAACAGAAGCGAAGTTCGATTCCGCCGGAGTGGTGGAGAAAAGCGAGCAGAGGAAACATCCACACACCAAATCCATGAACATCAGCGTGTATTTTATACATATTCTTGCCATTTTGATTACTTATAAATTATTTTTTGACAACTTTGAAATTTGTGATCGATTTCATATAACAAAATATTTCGAGCAAAGAAATCGAACTGAATGTCGATATTCACCTACAAAAAAACCTTTAAACTTTGTATTCTTATTATTGTAATACCAAGTACAGATTTGTAATTTACGCTAAAGAACTTGAGATGCTGCTATTTTGTACCGGGAATAGGAACTGAAGAAACTTTCTAGAAGATACAATTTTTGTTGAGAACAACAAAACTTGTCGATCAAAGCCCAATTTATTCTTTCAATATGTTGTTAACATCAATAGGTAAA
>JAMPIQ010000003.1:1683975-1751032 GCA_024699855.1 Aphelenchoides besseyi
GCTGCATGTATCGCAAAATAGCTGCTACTGTTCGTTTGCACTGACCATTCGTATTGCCGTTGCATCTGTTCGATTACTGAGACGTGAATGGCCGAAGTTGAACAAGAAAGCCAAGCTACTCAAAAAACGTTCACGAAAGTCCTCATCTTCCAATCCGTGGTTCCATTTATTTCAATGATTCTTCCAATTGTTATAGTGACGATCCTCACTTTCGTTCGTACACCTTTCGAAGCCGGCGAATGGGCGGTCGTTTTTATCTATTGGGCGACGCCTCTAAACGTCATTTGCATTCTTTTCATTATCGCTCCTTATCGTCGAGAGTTGATTCGTATTCTTTCCGGATCTTGTTCTTTAAAACAAACGAATTCAACAAGCTCCACAGTCTTTGTTTCAAACTCAAGGATTAATTAAAAACCGACACGTGATTGTGTTCAATTCTTTACAATTGAACCGCTTCTAATGCACTTATGTGAGAATTGTAGAGTATAGACAGCGATTCCAACCTCATTAAACACCTTTGTAAATGTGATGTAGGAAGGCGATCTCGTGATGAGGATTGATTAAGTTCAGGCAGCTAACATCTGAGATGATCAAGATACAAGTATCTTGGCATTTAGTTTTAAGTCTATTCGTAGAAAAGTTGATACAAACTTTATCATTTAGTGGGAATGTTACACACGAGACATTTCAAATACAAAAGTTGTCTACCCGTTTCAGTCCGCTGGCTATGTTCAATTGAAGAACTTTCGGACATAAAAGTCTGTTCATTACTCGTTACAAGCAATGGCGTACTTCGTCCACAATCCCTATTTCTTTGCAAACGTCACAAACCAGACCTTTGAGTCAACAACGTTCGGTCGTGTATTCATTTGCAACTACGCTGCTTCATCGTTTTTTGGTTTTATTTTCATTACACTGGTCATCTACATGATTCTATTCAAAAGTCCACCTTCATTGCAGCATTTTCGAAAGATTCTTCTTGTAATTCACTTAATCGATCTTATGGTTGGGATCATCTCTATTTTAGGAAAAGCTGTAAGTCGTAAATATTTGATCATAACCAGAGATTTTAGCGTATTCGTTATGTCAACGATATTGGTCTTCATAGTATTTTCGGAATAATGAGATGGACGCCATTTGGTGTTCAAATGATTGTCCACGTTATTAGCGTGACATCACATATTTTGCTGTATGCGATTCTACCTTTACCTCTGTGGTATCGAGATCATTTACTTCGCTATGGGCCGCCATCTAACTTGACATTCTTTCGATCTATCTTCGTAGTTTTTATGGTTTTGGGTATTTCTACAGGCCTTTTTGGGAGCGCGATATACATCACTGATCGTAAACAAGATTATTCGTCAATGTGGTTTCAAGAAACACCCATCCCGCCGGTAGTTGTCGTCGATCCTCAGGTTTGTCTATTCAATAAGTACTATAATCACTTGTTCAGCGAAGTTTCATCGCATTTCTGTTCATAAATTACAGTCGAATAGCGATTTTTGGCAGTTTCTTCGTGTCTGTTTTAATTGTATGGCGTACTTATCGATTCCTCAAAACTCAAGTACAAGAAAGTGGTCGTTATTCGAAGGCCATGGACCAATTCACACGTGTAATATTTGCGCAGGTGAGAAAATGGCTGATTGAGGTGACTTCTGGTTTCAGATGTTAATCCCAATACTCAGTCTATTTCTGCCTACGCTCGTCATTATCATTTTGTTTTATGTTGGGATTACTAGTGACATTAGTCAATATTTCATAGTCATGCTGTTAAGTTGGATTCCATGCTTGAATTCCATTTCCACTCTCGTTTTCATTGTGAGTCTCAAAATAACAACAGAACTTAATATGCATTTTAGGTGCCATATCGACGGGTAATTTACTCCAGAATTAAACGGTTGACTGGTTCATCAGTTTCATCTGTTCCACCAATTGTAGTAACTGCAGTGAACAGTCTTCAATAATGTAAAAGTGATAGTTGAATGAAAATAAACACTATGTAGGAGTTTAACAGCAAAAGTGAGGGCCATTTTTCTCGGGATGAAGAGTGAGTTCGGAAGGTCATAGGACTTTAGTTCTCTTTGCTATTCGACTTGAGCAGCTTATCTTGATCAGAAACTGTTCAGTTCTTCATTCTGGCTCGTTGACAACTTGCAGATTGAGTTGCTTGTTCCATTGGATTTCTACAATCGTCTCATCCAATGATAAGACTGCAGAAGTACCGAGCATCAAACAAAAACAACCCAAACATTTCAAATCAGTTATAATCTTCTTTAAATAATAGATCAAGCGTATTCAACTGAGGACAGCGTGGTGCAAAGGTAACACGTCTGCACAGAGTTCGGTGGCTCCCAGGTTCAATCCCTGGTCGAGCTGTAATGCGAACTCCGCTGTTCTCGCCCCACCCAGGCGGTACCAATTCTGGAAGCCAATGGGTACCTTGAATTCAAGGGGAAGCACGGGGGCGCTGTTCAGAGCTGGCAACTCGCAACAGCAATGCCCTTACAATATGCCAAGACCCGAACATAATAGGGCGTTCGGAGCCTCTCCATCGCTTGCGATTGAATCAAAAGAGGGGATTTTTCGTGCTTTCAACTGCTCAGCTTATTTCACTTTAACACATTGCAGCTTTCCAGTGACTTTGATAAGTATGGTCATTTGTTCTGGAGTTCCATTGAAGAGTTCATTGCTGACAGTCGTTTAAGAGTACGCCAATTTGATTCGATCCATAAATTGGCTATCGTCTTTGTTGATCATTCCGGCGATATTTTGAGTTCTTATTCAATAACTGCATCCTGTTCAAACTCGGAACTCCTGAAAAAAAAGAATCACGGGTTTCATTCGATTCACGTGCCCCCAAATCCAATCGAATTGTCATCGCCTTTGGACTGCGAATCAAAACCATAGCTCGTCTCTCAAAAACCAGTCCCCTTGAATACTCAACACTAGCGTCCACTGCGAATCGAACATTTCAATTTGGCGAGATTCTTGGCATGGGTTCTGGGGTAAAAGCAGTAGGTTGATTCCATAGACGAGAACCGATTTCTTCCACTTCGATGTAGCAATCCCAGCTCGGATCAGAAGAATCGTGAACGCGGAACTTTAAGATCAAAGGTGATAAGGTTTACCAACGACAAGATCTACCGCAAACGATGGCCACCCACTTCGCAACTGTTCGAAATCGGCCGCTCAAAACTGCCGAGGGGAAAATCAAAAGGTCAACTGCCATTTTTTTGCGCCCCGCGAGTGAACTACTTCCAAAGACGATTCGAAGTCAGCAGCAGGTCAATCAGCTCATTATCAACACCAAACCCCCTGCTTGCCATTTTTTTTTTTTTTTTTTTTTTTTTTTTAAGAAAAAAAAAAGGAAAAAGAAGAAAGAAAAAAAAAAAAAAAATTTTTTTTTTTTTTTTTTTTTTTTTTTTATTTTTTTTTTTTTAAAAACAAAAAAAAGGTCAATCGATTCGAATGTTCGCTTGGATTAGTGGTTTTTGATCGGCAATAGTTAGCCAGTCTGTCCTCAAGCAGACAAGTCGGAGAAATAGAACGATGTTGAGTGTCAATCGATCACGTACTCCATCGTCATCCATCGCTTTAGCCTTTGACGCCAAAGATATCGTTGAGTGTAGTGAAAAACTTTGTTCGCCAAGAGAACATATCAGCCGTCCACCATCTCAGGTTTATAAACCTGCAATAAGGTTGGTAAACGAATCCGACACGAGTCGTGATTTGAATTGTAAATTTTGGAACGCTCTGCTCTCAATGGCAGAGCACATATCCTGATGACAAAGAAGACGAGTGGAAATATTCTCAAACGCACAAATGTTTGAGTTCCAATGACATGAACAAAAGAGTATTTTCCGGACAATTCGTCGCCTCTTAGCACTGCAAATGTGAATGTCCATCGAATGTTTTAGGATCACCATTTTAAGGTGTGTCACGCAAAACCTTTTCCATTAACACGAAATCATTCAAGTGCTGTGTAGTAGACCAACCAAATAAGGAAGTTGCAGAGAAGACACTTCTTCGCAAGTAAAACCCGTGCTGTGTCTTCGGAGAAACAACTCCACGACAATGAAGAAGCAAAAGAATTTCAATGCACGAAGACCGATTTGCTCGTGGTGTCCAAAGGAAGAATGAAGCACTTCGTCTATGTGATTCCTGAACTCCGGTGCAGCCATCGTCAAGATCATGAACTCGTATTCGAAGCATCATCTTTTTTTCCACTTCTTGGTCGTATTTCTCTTCACTAACACTTCAATAACCTTGTCTCGAGTTTTTCATTTCGTAGCAATAAGCTTTACATTGAAAACACTTCTACGAGAACTGTAAGTCCGGGAATGCAGATGGATTGTCGATCACCACAATAGATGACTATGACTTCAAACATCTCCAACCAAAGCTTTTCAGTCCATTGCTGACTACTCAAAATTCACTCGCATTTTCGAAAAGTCTTCAGAGCAGTCGGTTGTCTTTTGCGCTTTTTTACTCGGGTGTTCGATTCCCGGAAGTAACAGGCTTCTTAGTCCTTTTTTGCTATCTTATTCCCGTGTTATTGTGATTAGAGTCCCGGAAATTCGAGTTCATGTGACTTCGATCTCCGGAGCTTACGATCAACGTGAAGACTTCGGTTTTCGCTTATGACCACAAAATTTCAGATGTCTGCTATTGCGGGCACACCGTTTCTACTGTCGGCCATTCGTTGGCTATCTTGGGCCATCTGTTACCGCAATCAAGCGGAGAGATCGGCATTCGACAAGGACTTTGACGACGCTATTTTGCTGCCATCCATGTATCCAAAAGCCCGTCGCGATAAAACGGTTGTCGACAATTATCACGGAACAATGGTAAATGATCTTTTGTCAACTAACCTTGTTTAGGCTGCTGATCCATATCGTTGGATGGAGGATCTTGACAGTGAAGAGACCAAATCGTACATCGCCGAATTGAACAAAACTGCGAAGACGTTTTTCGAGCAGTCGACGTTGCGTGATAAGTTCGAAGAAAAAAGTGAGTTTTCGCTGTTGACTTCCTTTCTCGACTGATTAGGTTGATGCAATACAGGAACTACAAGTCTGACTCAGCACCAGATAAACGGGGAGACTTCTACTACACGTATCATTACGACGGAACTCATCAACATCCGTATGTTCCTTGATTTTGTGTAACCAATGGCTTCTAGCATCTTGTATCAAAGCAAATCCTACGAAGAGTTGGGCGAAGTCTTTTTCGATGTCAACAAACTCTCGGAAGATGGATTGATCTCAATCGGCTCTACTGCGTGGTTTAACAATGTAATCTGTTGTCTCTGATTTTAACTCAAATTTTTTTCAAGGGAAAGTACGTGGCTTTTGGTTTGTCCGAAAAGGGAAGCGACTACGTCAATATCATGGTAAAGGTTGTCAGTCGGTAATTGAATTGCGAAGTTTAGTTCATGGAAAACAACGGCAATCAGTTGGGAGACAAAATTTCCGATGTTCGCTATTCAACACCTTGTTGGTTACCTAACAGCACAGCTGTCGTTTATACGGTAGGGGAGCGTTGATGTGTTTTTTCACGGTTTCGAATTTAGAAGCTTTTTGCTGCGTAAATCCGATGAAAATGCTGCGGTAGCCGGGACTTGGATGTACTGTCTGCTTTCTCACGAAATTGGAACCAATGAAGATGACGTGGTACTTTTCGAATTCTCAGATCGTCCGCACGATAGAACGTAAGCAAAGAATCTAGCAATCAAGATCTGTGGTTGTAGTTTAGTTGATCTCAGCAATGATAGTACATTGATCCTTATTACAAGATGGGCGAACTGTTCCAGTAATAAAAATCGTCTTTACTATCATGATTTGAAGGCCACCAACTACCAATTCGATGGCAACTTGGATTTGAAGCCACTTTTCACGGATGGACAACACAAATACGACGTGAGTTTTGTTTGACAACATTCTTCACACGTTTGTCTTTAGCTTTTATGGACAAATGCTGATGGAGAAGCGTTGGTTTTGACCGACAACGACGCTCCGATGTTCAAGTTGATTCGCGTCAAATTGGATGTCGGCGAAAAGGATCCGAGCTCGTGGAGGACGGTCATTCCCGAAGACAAAGAACGACTTCTGATTTGGGTATATATTTTCGGAGGGAATAGAATGCTTGCGGATTATTTACAAGATGGTCACGTAAGTTTGTCGCTTCGGAGTATTCATTGATCAACAAATTAGACGGTTTTCGAGATTTTCGATTTGGAAACCGGTCAGTATCTTGAGACGGTGCCGCTACCCTTATCTTCTGCCTTTCTGACGTCTATTCCAGTATATAGCACTGAAGTCTTCTTCACATACGAAAGTTTAATTCAACCGCGAACCAATGTTCGCCTCGACTATGCACAAGAACGTGAAGACGGCGCTCCATTGAAGCTGGAAGTCATTGAAAAGTGGAAATACGGCGACTTCGATTCGTCCAAATACGAGACCAAACAGATCTTCTACGAGAGTAAAGACGGCACCAAGATCCCAATGTTTATTGTTGCTGCCAAAGATGTCAAACTCGATTCCAATAACCCAACGTTGCTCGAAGGCTACGGCGGTTGTAAGTAATGGATATCGGAGTCCGGAAGCTAATGATTCTTTAGTTGGTTTATATTGTTCGTTAACGTGTGACCCTGCTCGTTGTGTGTGGCTTCAACATTTTAACGGTGTGTATGCTTTTCCATGCATTCGTGGAGGTGGTGAATACGGTCGAGTTTGGCACGACGCCGGACGATTAGACAAACAACAAAACTCTTTCGATGACTTCCAAGCTGCTGCCGAGTGGTTAATCAACAACAAATACACACGTCCGGAGCGGTTGGCGATCTATGGCTCGAGTCAGGGCGGTTTGTTGGTTGCCGTCTGTGCTCAACAAGCTCCGCATTTGTTTGGCGCTGTAATCGCAGACGTGGGGCTTTTTGACATGTATCGACGATATAGTTGCTTGGTCTGGGAACACGAGTATGGAGATCCTTCTGAGCCGGAGCATTTCGAGTTCTTGAAGAAGTGAAGCGCTTTATTGTTTACAATTTTGATGGCCAGCTTCCAGGTATTCGCCAATGCACAACATTCGCATTCAGAAAGGCAAACAATGGCCGGCTATGTTGCTAATGACCGGTGATCACGACGATCGTGTTAGCCCGTGGCAAACGTACAAATACATTGCTCAATTGTACCACGTCTTGTCTACGAAGGGCGCTAAAATTCAAAAGCGTCCGATTCTCGCGCGTATCGAGGCTGATGTCGGCCATGGAGCGTGTGTTTTCAAGGTCATTTGATTGAGAATCATGTGCTTTTTAGCGGAACCCCGTTGTCGAAATCGATCAAAGGAAGGGTCGACATGTACGCGTTTCTTGGACGAGTCCTGAAACTCGAATGGAAAGATTGAATTGAATGTCATTTAACTGTAGCTGTGAATAAACGTATCTTCTTTACTCTCGTTGTTTGTTGTGAGATGTAAACAGGAACCTTCATGGATGCGAATGAACAGATGGCGAAACCCGAGAGTTCGGAATTCACATTCGACTCGTATTTTCGCTCGGACAGTCGTCTCCAAAGATCACAAGTTTTTGTTAAGTGACTTTTGTTAGCCTCAATGATCAGAGCTTTTCGATTGAACGTCAGCCATCAATAAGCCTTGTAATAATATTGATCGTGGTGAGTTTGCCATGAATGATACCAAAGCACGGAGTTCCGTTACTTGCTCGAGATGAATGAACAATCAAACGCAAGATTCTGATCGATAGTCATGTCGTTTTACATCCCAAAGCGCTTCCTAAGAGATCGGGAAAAGGTTTAACAACAACAAGTTTAGCCAATCGGTTTAAAAACAGCAATACGAAAGAAGGAAAAGGACCTACGACTCAAGTCGCGGACCGTGGAACAAACACTGGAGAAAATTCGAAGGAACCGATCGGCAAACGAGGCCCGTGGACCTTTTGATCCGTAACAATTTAAGCGATTTGATGGTTTCTTTGTGTTCTGACGCGAAAGTGATGTTTATTCGTAAGTGACTGTGTTGACGCATGATTTAAATACGAAAGAACTGCAAATACAACGTCGACTTTTCCGAACAGCATAAAGACAATTGTCTAGAGAAAAGTTATTGGAAGTCATACATGACGGGTAATCAGATGGCCGCTGTTGTTCAAGTATGTTCGAGTCTTGAACTCAGTGGTTAAATCAACATCAATATTCTACCCTTACAAACAGAGTTATTTCGCCGTATCGCGTCTTATCTCTGCGACGATTTAATTGATCGCTGGTTTTACGGTTCCGTCGATCTTTCGAAGTAACAGATGAAATTCGCCGGATTTTTCCCCAAGTTTAACTCGCACGTCTCAATGCGTACGTTCGGTTTAGTTACTCCAATGAGCTTATTCCTTTTTGAGACTTCTCTGAACTCTTCTTCCCCAGCCATGCAAAGTTGCTTCCAATAACTATAATAGATTCGACCATTATAACAGCATCTCTGAAAGTACAATGAGTATTCCGACAAACTGTACATCTAATTCATAAAACGATTATTGCAAGTCGCTCTCTTTAAATCCGTCTCTATTCTCTCCTGAAGATCGTAATTCGAGTTGGATATCAAGTAAGTTTAACTGATCAATTTTTTGTAGTACCAGTTAGTAAGGGGTGTGGTACTTCTTTAAGCTGAATGTTTGGTTTTCTTCTATTTTTCCGCTTTTGCATACCATAGGACACGAACATAGAAGCTTCTGTAGTTGACAATCTTGGTGTTAGAGACTAGGTCAAGCACAAATATCAGAGACACTCGATTCTTCCATATATTTCTACTCCGTACATAACTGTGTAGCAACAATACACAACTTTAAAACCTTGACAATTGTAATCAGAATAACCGGTTGTCCGCTATTCTTTCACCATTTGAGTGTTTCTACATCTACTCATTCTCGATATTCAGTCATTCCGCCAAGCTTGCTCTTCCTTTTTCTTCATAACAAGTTCACGTATTGTCCATCTGCAGGCTGCTTGTGCTCACCTATCATCAATCTATCATTCCAATACGTTAAGAGCATTTCGATGTGCGGAGAGTCGGAGGACGAAGTTGAGAATCGGATAAAATCGCCAAGTGGAGTTCTTATCGGAAAAAAGAGTCCAAAGGTAAAGACGGTATGAATAGTTGTGGTTTAATCGAACGGTGGTAAAGGAGAATTTAGTGTTTTTGACGAGTTTAGAGAATTCGAGAATTTTCCCGATAATTGGTGAACACTATTTTTGAGGTCTTGAAGTGCTCGAGTCTAATGGTCTTTTTGAATTTCCGCATCTGTTTTCAATTTGATGAGACACAATTAGGTGGATCCAAATTGTTTTCAAGCATAATGTTTCAGATACTCATCTTCTTCCATAGTTCCAATGGTACAAGAGTTCATCGGGTTCCATGAGTTCATCTGATTGATCTAACGCGGTCGGACATTATGTCTTTTGGCAGCCCAATGTTCAGATCTTCGGCAATCGTAGAGTTGGCACAAATAGTTGGGTGCTCTAATGAGTCCGTCGGCTGCGACCACTCGTCGGTCTGTTGTCGATTGTTGCTGTAGGTACCCCGTCAGTTGAAGCAATTTACACGAACAATTTCCAACTTCGATTGTAATCTCCAATGGAAAGATGATTTTCGCTGAAGTAATAATGGGGTTATTGTACCAAACGCTTTTTCCGGCAGCATAACTGATTTGTGGTCTGACCGAAGGAGCGCAGCTACTCACTGATATGTCCGAACATACTGTTCAATTCCGGCTTTTAATCCGAAGCTTTGTAACATTTCAATGGTGCACTCCACTACGAACATCGCTTTCTTTACAATTCTTTATATGATTGTTACTGGAATGTGTGATGGTCGCAGTCGTTCTGTACATCAATAGATAGATAGGTTGTGACAATAAAAGTGTTAGCTGGTTGTTTTAAGTGTTCCGTCCGGCTTGTTCACATTGGTTTCGTCAACAATGCTCAACTCAGCGGTCATTTTCCAGAAGATCGTTCATTAGTGCGAGGTTCATCCGCATTCGGTCCCGTTCACTTCATCGAGTGGTCGCGATTCGAACAGAAGGACAATAAAAGTTCCGTAAATTTGAATGTTTTTGTGACTGTTTAAGATATCTCACAATGTTGAGATTATGCACTCTCAAATACGTTTAATGCTTATCCAATTACCATGTTTCCGTATACCGCTAGAATTCAAATCCAGTTTGAACGTATGTTGTTTATTGATAAGGTAAAGCCACTCGAATAAGCATTTCAGAGAGTTATGAATGCACATGTCGTTAGCTACTCGTCGCATAGAGTGAACGCTTATTGGAAGCTTCAATTTGTTCTGTAGTACAAGAGAAACTACCTTATTACGCTGTATTTTGACGTACCGTTTTGTGTTGTTCATGTCAGTTATAAAACAATCTGTGATGGTGATTCTTTAGATTTTGAAATATCAGAAGTTTAAAAGATTGATAGTTCAAGAAAACTTCCGATTAAGCTAATAACGTAATCAATGGAATACTATCGTCGTTTGGATGAACTACAACCAAATACGCATTGTCTGATTGTTGTCTTAATCAATTTTGCATTCCATCAAAGTTTCCTTTTCCGCTTTTATGACTAGAATACTTTCGTCCATATGCACGTCTCCTTGTTTAGTGAACGAGTTAAGTGCACGATAAAATCGAGCATATCGTAACTCCGGCTCTTCTTACTTGAGGACTCCGATGAGATATCCACAACTGCTTGCTGAACACTGTTGATAAAGAATAGAAAGTTTATTAGCAAAAAACACAAAAAACCTAAGAATTTGGACGGCAAATCACATACTTCTCGCAACTCGGACAGAAAACATGACTGTCGGATTTTAACAGGGAACGGTAGTATGTGGACGGTGGAATGTTTTCGGTCCGAGCGTGAAGCAAGTGATATTGGCCGAAGGCCCACAATCTGTCCATCCGCCGTCCGAGAATTGCGTTGATTCCACGGAGAAGGCGTTGTTGATGGCGCAGATGAGGGCCATCGATGATATAGCCGTAGACGAACTGGTAGTCTAAACGTAGTTTGAGTTCGTCTATTGGACTTAATCCTGGCTGTTTATAGGCCAGGTACTGCTGGATCGGCTCGGCTCGAGTTGTGTGTTCGGCAGAACAACTGTGTTGGCGAGGCACTTGTTCTTACCGAACAAACGTAGTCCAATATGGTCGTTGCCGTTAGTGGGGAACTTAAAGGGTTATTATTCATTACCTGTTGCATGCAACGGCCATCGGGGCCCATATACAGGCACAAACGGTGTCCTTTACTGTTAAACCAACTGCAAAGAAGAAGATTACTAAAAGAACTACAACAAAAAACTTACATGTCGAAAAAATTGTAGAAGTCGTTAATATTGAACATTTTTGAAACTCAATTAAATAGCACGATAGAAACAGTGATAAACGAAAAGGGCGAGTGAATAACCGACTAAATTCACAACAAAGTTGCGAACTCAATTCGGATATCCACTCGCCCAACTGACTGATATGGAAGTTGACTATATATACATATAACAGATTACCTTGAGTACTTGACTTGTGACAATCATCTTGTAATGCTGCGGTCAGGTCATTAGAACTTTGCTTGCAGTAATTTAATTTTCAAAAAGTCTCGCTGTTCGTTGTGTCCTAAAACAAACCCCAGGTAGAGTACCCGAAAAAATTGACATCTACTAGAACTACAATAGTTGCCCTTTATCATCGTGTTTCCTGACCACGAGGTGTTGATTACAAATTTCAGCATGATATTTACAGTCAACATAGCGTTGGAGTTTTGCAAGATATGCAAAAACCGTCATTTTAGTGTGCGTCCATTCCATGATAAGACAAATGTAAATTGCTTGCTCACTGATGAGTAACGAGCAATGTGTTGGGTGAATTTGATAATTCACTTATTCGTCTTACTGACACTTACCGGGGTTGCTAAAACAACCGATGTTAACACGATTTTTTCACTTAAACTTTCACTCCCTCGTTCCACATACTTTGTTTCTATTAACAAATAACTGATAACGTTTAAATGAGCAGAATCTTTCCGTTTGTTGTTGAGCTTCATAGTGAAAATACAATAAATTGCCTATAGTTATGCAATTCCGTCTTTTGCTTTGCTTTTAAAAGAGTTACTTGATTCCAGAATCTTAAAGAATTTGCTATATTAAAAATGAGAGCTAACCGTTTGAATGTTACCCAATTATAGTTAACCATTTAATTTGTGAGCGGCTCCGAAGTTAACGGTTGGGTGATCAAAGTCATTCGATTCATATGCTCTTTCACTTCTTGTACTGGCAATTGTTGTTCGCGCAGTTGTTTAACTTGAGTTGCAATCAAGGCCTCTGGTCGTTGTTTGGACAATTTCGAGTATCGGTTGATGACCGATTTCTTCATATTCGTGGATTCATATCCGGAGATTTCGGGTGTGGAAGTGGGGAAGATTTAGTCGTATGGGATGATCAAAGCGAGTAACAATGTGATGTAACGGACAAATGGGGAAATATTAAGATGTGTCGCGGTTTGGACGGTGACTAAATTGATTGAATCGGGAGTACAATGAAGAACTCATAAAGGACAGTTTAATGGATAGATCAAACTTTGAATCAAAACACAGCGATAAATCTTTACTCTTCTCATGGTGTGGTCGAAATCCAAAAGCTAGAATAATCCGCAACATTCTGGACGTCGAGAAAAAAGACTTAACGATAACGTTTGGAAATTAGATGCGGCGGTTTGGGATTGCATGTTTTCGCGGTCGGAGGGGATAGTCGCGACAGTCGTCAAGTCGAATTGCTGTTCACAGTTTAAACTTCTTTGTTTGTAGCTACCATTGGTTTTGGAATTTTCGATGGAGTATTGCGGGGCAGAAGGCTAATCATGGTTGTGGAATTTGCAGCTATCGCAGATGATTGAAGATGTGGATTGATGGGCTGATTTTGAGTTGAATTAGCGAACGAAACGGCGTCGACCGAACGTGTTAAAGCGTTGGTCGTCGAGTTAACGAACAACAAATGAACGATAGTACCCAAAGATTATTCCGATAGTTTTTTGGTTTGATCATCGTCAAAATTAATTCTTTCAATTCATATGATTATAACGGATACTTGTCTATCTTCCAAGTTCTGCCAACGAAAACACTTGGCATTGTAGTAACTTTCAATAAATTTCAATAAGACGGAATAAGGATAAATTTTGCGATAATCCGTGTTGTGGTTGGAGCTCGGCGCCTTTAGGAACGGAATAAAGTGGAAATATTTATTGGGTATAAGGATAACAATCAAAAGAAGAATGCGAAAAGCGAAAAAAGAGAGCAACAAAAACAGACTGTCGACCGTTGGGGCTACTGCTGAGCGAACCCCAGTCAACAAGCGAACGGTTGAAAAGCAAAGGAGGCAATGAGACGGCGGACAATTGTTTGGGGAGTCAGTGGAGGTCTTAGGGCAATTTACGATTGGCTCAAACACAACAACTGACTTGCCCAAATCCTTGACCAACGGAATTGCCAAACCAATAAGTGTCCAACCAACCACCGACTCTGAGCTTTGAAACAACAACCACTATTGAGTTTGACTTCCATCAACGTACAACGATTCGAATTTGTTGCGACAATTTATCTTCAGAAGTGACGATCCATGTTCTCGTAAATGCAACGACCAACGTTTTTGTCGACCACCGATTTGTTGGGTCACAGGTGCCAACAAGAATGCGATATTGACGAGACACGGGATTTGCTCATGAATCAATTTCCACCCGATGCATCATGTAGTTTTCTCGACCCTTCGTATCCAAGAGAAGTCAACGGAAATACTCAAACTTGGATTGATAAACCTTTATAACAACATATAATTGCGACTGAACAATCTCGATAACAACACCGAGATCTTAAGGGTCACTGAGGAGTAAACAAACAACAATCTTTTGACCAATCAATCTCCAGAAATATTCACGAACGGACAAAGCGAAAAAAGGACCTCCGACTCACATCGTCGGTCAGTGAAATCGAATTGGTTCCCTCGCTTGTGACTTGGAATTTGACAATCGACTTTTTGTGTTAAAAATGTTTCAATTAAAAGGCTGAGTGCCAGAAACAGACCTCAGTTCTTGAGTCAGAAGTTCGAAGGTGCCTAGCAAAGCGACTGCTGTATTCAGAAGAAAAGCACCAGGAATCTCCGGATAGAATCTCTTGACATAATCAATGGAGAGGCAAAGAAGAAAAACCTATTGACGACAATCAACACTCCGAACAAACCACAAAGCGGTCGCTCGAACTTTCGCTTCTTTTCACAAATCGGGGGTTTGGACTTTCAGTTTAATGCGAAGGTGTGATAACAAGGATCAAATAACAATGACCTTTCTCGTCAATCACGTGAACTTTATGCAATTGAATATGTTGATCGGATTAACAAACACAATAGTTTTCGGTTCAAAAGATGTGAAGGTGGAAGAGATGTTCGGAGCCAAATTGAACTCGATGTCAGCAGTTGCTTCCTGAATTGTCAATGAGCTCAAGTGGGTCGATTTGATGTAAGAATTGGAGTATAAAAACGAGCTCTGTCGTTCAATTCTTCATCACAGCCTTTGCCTTCGAAAAAATGTTCACTCAACAATTGGTTGCGGTTCTTCTTGCCATTGGATTCGTGAGTTCATGTCTTCTGTTCTGTTATTCGTTGTTGTTTTAGTTGATGGCAACCTTCGTTGTCTCTGCCCCCGTTGATGTTGGAAACGTGGTTGGTGAGGTTGGAGAAGTTGCCAGTGGACTGGGAGAATTGGCAAGTGGTGTGGTTGGAAGCGGTGCGGAAGTCAGTTCAGTTATCGACCAATTGATTGAATTGCTCGAAAAGCAAGCAAGCAACGTCGAAGGCTCTGGATAGGGACTTTCTCTTTGAATCGAAATTAGGAACAAATAAATTCATTGCATTAGCTCGTTGTGTTTGCTCGCAACAAATGAAAAGCATAATTGAAGATGTTTCTATGTATTCCCAGGAATACGAACGGTTTGTGGATCTTAAGCATCTTCAAGAACACTCACTCTACAGCAACTTTCTATTTCTGGGCTTAGAGATTAGACAGAGATGTGCATCAAGCATTCAGTCAACAAAGTTTATTACAGAAATAATCAACATTTAAGAGCCGAATAGACACGCATCAACAATACCTTTGAATACAAGAGACTTTCTATTTCCGTCGAGCTCATGATCAACTTGTAGTTCTCGGCACTGCATTTGACGAACTTCAAAGCAAAGTCGATGAGTTCCGGGTCGTCGTGTTTCACAGCCACGTTTTCCAAAGAGAACGTGCGCTTCAACGACTTCAAAAATGACTTCTGAAACACAAACAATAAAAACAAGCTCTTCAATTACCAGTTATGGCCTTCTAACGCGGTGGACTCATTAACGATAATTTTTGAATTTGTAGTTGACTCAACAACCATTATGTTTCCAAGGCATTACGTCCAGCAATAAAGCTCGTTCAAACAAATAGCACTTCAATAATCATAACCGGCTTTTCGTCGCCAATCATTTTCACATGAACGCAATCGTATTTCTTGCAGCTGATTGGGAACAACAAAGGCGGTTATTCACTAGAGGTCATCGGTGTTTGGATAATTGAGAGGAACGCGGTTTGAAATTTTGGACTAACAAAGGAGCTTGGCGTGGTCAGTGAGGTTGGAAACTGACCTCGAGTAATGCGGAGGCAAAGAGTCCGAGGTATAAGAGGCCCTGAATGGAAGCAAGTTTCATCAGTTATTGAACGGTCACCTTTGTGCAGATCGGGAAATGATCGAAGCGAAAGATTGAAAAAAGAATTTATTTGACATCGCGACCTACAAAAACTTGGACGCTCAGGTAAGAACCAAATTGTTTCATTTTTTATTTTGTTGATTTCAGGCTGTTGCAATTAGCAGCCTAATCGGCTTATCTTGCGATAAACTGTGTAGCCATTTGATGGTGCAGTTTTGTCGTAAAAGAGCACTAGTGAATACAACTCTTGTTTTGTACGCCAAGGTGATCGGTTTGGTTCGGGACGAGAAGCTTGCGACCAGATTGTGAAGATTGTTCATGAAAATATGGTGGACGAGGAAGTAAAAGAAGAACTTTGAAACATTGGGACATTCATTGGTCGGTTGGCTTTGGCACATGGGATTCCAATTCTCCCTATTACTGCCGACTTCCAAAGGATGTTACTTGATTATATGGCCTCGCAGACTCCACAACAGATTTTTCTTATGATCGTTTTGATCATACAATTTTTCGAGCCCCGCGAACGGAACATTGTAAGTCTGAAATACATAGTTTCCAATTAATCTTTACTTTAGATTTTCAAAAAAGACTGCCCTTGGGTCTCTCGTATCATCGCGGTGTTGAAGGAGATTCACGACGACCACCAAACAGACATTTCCGTTCGGTGGGAAATTGATCGCTTTTTGGAGAACTTGGACAACACAACATCTACTACCAACAACAAGCAATCGTTTCCTGATGAAAGTCGAATGAATGAACTGACAAGCACAAATAACTCTAAAGAATCAACATATCATCAATACGACTACTCTTCGTCACCAAATGATTGCACTCGGAATTATTACGCCGAGAACACGTATGATGTGGATATGGATGCAGAAGGAAATCCAATTGTGCCGCCAATGAGTCAACAGCTCTCAACACCACAATTTCTTGAAGCATTTCAACAACCTTTTTGTGCTTCTGATTGGAGTATGCCGGAAGTAACAAACGCTCACAGCGTGTTATTTAATACGAATTTCCCATCAACTTGACCTTACTATTGGTCTCAACAACATAGCAATCCGCCTGTCTTTTTTTCCGGAGGTTGGTTTTCAATGATTTTCAATTAAACTTTTTGGGGTTTTAGTTCCGAACAATAATAACCTCGATGGAATGTTCATTCAGCCTTTGATTTCTCCTTTGGACTTCTGTGATGCGCCGGGTTTCTTCATTTATCCACCTCAATGAAGCAATGGAGATCGTGTTTCCTTATTAATCAACATTTTCTGTTTAACTGTGTTGTTTTTTTTGATTCATAAACTTGTTTCTTTAAAGATTTGCAACTAAATGAAAATGATTATAAGAAAGTAACTTCTATTGGGTTGATGAGTGTAGTTTTCTATAGCAACGTAAAGCGATTGCAATTGTTGTTGGGATTCATGTTTCACTTGTTCTAAAACACCAACACTTGGTGACAACAATTCAGTCACAGCAACCTCTCCATTCGACCCCTTTGCTTCTAAATCGTAACGACTGTTAACATAAACACCGAAAAACAAGACCAAGTAATTCATTGGCTATGAACACGAACGGAACTTCCGAGTAAGTGATGGACAATCACTATTGACACTCAATCAAAATCAGTGTTTATTTCATGTGTCTAAGTCGAACAAAGAAGTCGTATGTACTCGGATGGATTTTGTTTGCCGTCCATGTTCTTCAACACGAATTCGCTTTTCTGTTGCGAAGATTCTTCGACCTTCTCGATTGGTTGTGCGACTTCTGGTTTCTTCCTCGTTTTCATCATCCTGAACTCGAGAAGTAATCTCCAAACACAAAGTTAACTGTCGTTCTCAACTTGTTCCTTTTTCTTGTTCTTGGTCAACTCCTCCAATTTGGCGATCATATCGACATTCACGCGACATAACATTTGTATTTAAGTCATGAGCTTCGAATTGAAAGGTCGAGCTGACTAAGGAACAGCCAATTTACCTTCTGTTTAATCGGCACATGCGGCATTCCGTTCTTTTGCAAATTAATCGGCTTTGTGCATTTGAAAAGATTGCTCTCGAATTCCGTTCCAGAAACTGCTTCGTAAGCGACCAAAGAGGTCCGCGTTTTTGTTGTCCATTTTCTTTGTAAACACGAGCAGAGAGCAAAAAGGTCGACTGATTTCAAAGTCTTAGACGTTCGACTGACGACCTTTAATTGATTTCCTTCAATCAAGCAATTTTCATCAAAAACAAGTTTATTGGCTTTCAGAATTTGTAGCCCTAAAAAGGGCTGTTTTGGATCAGAAAATTGGAATGCACTCTACGGCTCACAAGTCCGAACAATCGGGCGCTTAAGCACGTTCGCCACGGATACGACGAGCCAATTGGATGTCCTGAAATAGCAATGAAACACAGAAAGTGAGAATGATAACAAACCTTTGGCATGATCGTGACACGTTTGGCGTGGATGGCGCACAAGTTGGTGTCTTCGAAAAGACCAACCAAGTACGCTTCGGCTGCTTCTTGAAGAGCCAAAACGGCCGAGGATTGGAAACGCAAATCGGTCTTGAAGTCCTGAGCGATCTCACGAACCAACCGTTGGAACGGCAGTTTGCGGATCAAGAGCTCAGTGGACTTTTGGTAACGACGGATTTCACGAAGAGCGACAGTACCTAAAGAACAGAATTAGAAGAGAATAGAAAGAGCGGGAACTTGCCTGGGCGATAACGATGCGGCTTCTTGACTCCACCGGTTGCTGGAGCCGATTTGCGGGCCGCTTTCGTGGCCAATTGCTTTCGTGGAGCTTTTCCACCGGTGGACTTGCGAGCAGTTTGCTTGGTACGAGCCATTGCAGAGAGAGCTGGTTGTGTCTGACGAGTCAAAAACAAAGAAAAACGGAGTCCGATCGCTGCTTTTATACGCGGCTGGTGGAGAAGAAGAGGCGGAGCCAACTGCTGAGTGAGTGTGCTGTTTTGGCGGGAAAAGCAAAGTGGGCTCAAAAGATGTTGTTCTGGAGATCTCAACGCCTTCTGATGATTTGATCAGAAAAAAAGCGTCGAATTGGACTCACGAAGTCACGTGAATAACCGACTCGATTTGATATTGACAGCAACCAACCCATTCACTAACAGATTCTGTTAACCCCATCAATTCAAACCATCTACTTTTACTTCAACACCACAATTTAACTTTGACAAAAACAAGTTTATTCATCAAATTCATTAATTCGTTCCAATTTGTAGCCCTAAAAAGGGCTGTTTTGGATCAGAAGTTGGTTGGTCAGCAGATCGCTTTCGAGCTCAACAGTTGAGAGCGTTTAAGCGTGTTCGGTCGTCTTCTTGGGCAGAAGAACGGTATTGATGTTCGGCAACACTCCGCCTTGAGATCGTAACACCCGAGAGCAATTTGTTCAATTCTTCGTCGTTGCGGACTGAAAACACGAGAAATCACATGAATTGATCAGAAGTGAACTTACCGGCCAATTGCAAATGTCGCGGGTTGATACGAGTCTTCTTGTTGTCACGGGCAGCATTGCCGGCCAACTCGAGAACTTCGGCAGCCAAGTACTCCAAGACAGCGGCGACGTAGACTGGAGCTCCGGCTCCAACTCGCTCGGCGTAGTGTCCTTTGCGGAGAAGACGATGCAACCGACCAACTGGAAATTGAAGCCCCGCACGAGATGAACGGGATTTGGCCTTTCCGCCGGTCTTCGCTTTTCCACCTTTGCCACGTCCAGACATGTTGTTGATCGAAAGCTGAGAGCTTGGGAGAAGAGAACTAACGGAGAGTTCGGTGACTAGAACGCCGTCCGAGCAGCCCTTTTATACTCATCGGTGGAGTGCCGAGTGGGCGGAGTTGACGCCGAAATGTGAGTGGCGGTCGAAAATGGCGGGAAAATGCACGGAGTTCGAAAGCTGACGAATTGAAATGAACGTTAGAAAGATGGCCAATTCGTCTCCTACAAACAAAATTAGTGAAAGAGAATGTTCAGAATTTGAAATGAGATCACATCTCGTTAACAGAATGAAAACTCAAATTGCACTCTTCTTTTCAGTTCGAATTTCATTGGTCAATACAACTGTCAAGAACACATTTGTTTATTCGATTTCTATTTAATGGGGTTGTAGCCCTAAGAAGGGCTGTTTGGGATCAGAAAGTTGGGAGATGAAGTCGTTCGTCATCTTCGAGATCATCGGACTTATCCACCGAAACCGTACAAGGTACGTCCCTGACGTTTCAAGGCGTAGACGACGTCCATTGCGGTGACGGTCTTTCGCTTCGCGTGTTCGCAGTAGGTGACCGCATCACGGATCACGTTCTCCAAGAAGACTTTGAGAACGGAGCGAGTTTCCTCGTAGATGAGTCCCGAGATACGTTTGACTCCTCCACGACGAGCGAGACGACGAATTGCCGGTTTGGTGATTCCTGAAACAACCGGAATAGAAACAAACGAAAGAAGCCGATCACTCGCCTTGGATGTTATCACGAAGAACTTTGCGATGGCGCTTGGCACCACCTTTTCCAAGACCTTTTCCTCCTTTGCCACGACCAGACATGATGAGAACGAGTTGGAATTTGCTTTGACGACTGAAATCGACGATAACGGCACGCGAGTCCAAGACCCACTTTTATAGTGTTGGGGTTCGGAGGCGGAGATTGCGAAGTGGCAGTGGAGAGACGGACGCACAACCGCCGCCGTTCGACAGTTCGTATTTTGGCGCCCGAATTGAAAGGGGACGAGAAGTCGATCAAGAGATCTCAGAATTGCATGTGAACAGAACCAAAGACGACAGAAATGAGAGATCGGGACATGAACAGTCGATTGCCGCTTTGATGTTCATTGAGTGTGTTTTGTTGGATCGAATGATTTCAGAAGTCAAATCGAGAACCACTGGATTGGGGTGCAGAGAACGTTTATTCCTTAGAGAAATGTGTACGATAAAGAGCAAAAATGAGTTTATAGAAAGCTGGAATGCTTGGAAAATGAGACTTGGGAGACGTATGTTGCGGAAGTTAGAAACGGAACTTGTGACCTGGTGAAATTTGCAATTTGGAGATTGACATTAGGGGCCCTGAAATTGAACAATCAAAACAAGGATGTCAATTAGAACTCGCCAAAGTCTTCGGTTGGGGCATCGGACAGTTCGGACTCGCTGCTCGTGTCTTCAGTCGGATCAGCGAGTTTTCTCTTTCGCGGCGCGGATTCTTGACCGCCCTCCACTGTCCAAGGAAACGCGGCTGTGTTTTGAAGTTGGTCGTAGTTAGTGCAACCGAGATTCTTCAGAGTTTCTTTTGTGCGCTGAAACCAAAAGCTCATTCACGTTGTTCGATTGGAACTCACCTTGTCGATCATCATCGCTTCTTTCCTCTCGCAATTGAATTTTCCACGATCGTATTTGTGATCCTCCTTTTCGTGTTCATTGCGAAGCTTTGCCGTGGCTTTTTGGATTCCACAGCAAGAACAAACATAAAGATCAGCAAGCTTATGACCGTCCTCGTGAAGATGCCGTTTGCTTCTGCTTTTAAAGTCGTCTCTTCCACAATAGGAACATGGTTTCTAAAACAAATTATCATCTATTCATTCAATCTTTTGAACTTACATCATCAAACGGCGGCGGCACCGGCCGATTTACTTTCTGAAGACGCTTGATCTCCGATTTCGTAGCTTCGCTCGGCCCCCTTTTATCTAGTGTTCCATTCTCCTGCACGTGAACCAACTTGAAACCAACGTTGAAGATATCATTCAACTGGTCCTGAAAAAGACCATGAGTACAGGAATCTAATACAAACAACCTGGTGGATTCTGGCGATTCCTGTTTCCGCGTGTCCAGTTCGGCGTTCAAATCCGTGCATACTCTTCTCGTGGGCATTGCGACTGGTGAATGACGGGGACTGAATACCGCAGATCGAGCATTTAAAGCCATCGGTTTTTTGGTGTGCTTTTTGATGAGCTGGTATGGCTTCTGAATTCTCCAACACGACCCCACAATCCCGACATGCGCGCTGAAAAACAATAAGAGAAGTCAGTCGTAAATGTCTGTACAACTCACCGAAAGAGTGAAAATATTTACACTCACATGTGAGTTCGTGTTCTTCGAATCATTGCTTTCCGACTCGGAAAACTCGTGTTCCGAATCACTGCAGGCCATTTTGTTTGTTGATGGCGATCTGATCTGAAATCTCGCAACATAAGTTCAGAAACAACTTGCGAGTTCACGGCAAAGCAAACGATCGAAGGAACGCAGAAGGAAGGTCGTGGACAACAACCCACTTGTCCGAATCTTTCAGATGAATCTGAAGAGTCGGGGTTGAGATCGAAATTGAATGTCCATTTGAACAGAAACAACCGAAGAGCTCTGCGAAGAACAAGAGAGAAGTTCAACCAAACAAAAGGAGGAAGTGAATCGATGGTAGTCGTTTATGTGAATCGAAAATGGGCGGATGGATGAGTGGGGCACAAAAGGCAATTCGATGCACAACAACAAGACGATCAGACTCATGAGAGTAAGCGGCGATTGAGGAGCTCATCGAAAGTTCCCGAACCAACTTCAATACACCGCGAAGGTTTTGCTGCTCATCGAACGCCTAAGAAGCAGAAGAAATGGGCAGGAATGGTCGGCGGATGTTTTTGTGTTTTGACGGCGATTGTGTTCGTGGTCGCTTTCCGTTCTCCCGCCGCATTTCACTCACACAATCGACTAACAGCAAAAGCACAACGGCCACTACTCCACATCTCCGTGGTCAGGAAGTACGAACATTCGGTTGTCCATCAGTTCGAACAGATTTGCATAAACCCAATCAAAATGAAAGATCCGACAAAGTTGTTATCTCTTGGTGTGTGTTCACTGGCCAACTGATTGTGGTCTACACTTAAGAGTTGTCTTCGTTGACTGATGTTGAAGCGGCGTTGTTGAACTGTTTGCCCTCGTCAAATAGTCGATTGCCAATTGTCTCCATCATTCCACAGGCTCAAATCAAGATCAACGAATTCAATTAACTCGGGTGTTTGACATTGGAAGCAAATAAACACGTCGAAAACATATTTTGATTGTTGTGATTATAAGAATTGATGTCAACTTGTCAGTTTATGTACTCAAGTTTCGATCACATCATGCCAGTAAATTAAGGTTTATTGTTAGACGACACAACGATTATTGCTTTTGAAAGGAATCTCCTTGTTGGGAACCGAAACCATTGGGTTGATTTCTGTCGCCATTGTTTTGTGATCCACCAAATTAAGAGCCACCTTGATCGCCGAAAGGCGGTTGGTTGTCCAAAGTGTTTTTGAGTGTCACGTTCAAGCAGAATCTTTTGACCTTCAAATGAAACTGAGCAAATTTGGCAAAAAACTTCAGTTGGAAGATTGACGTTCTGATGTACGGCCATGTTTCTCAGTTTGCAATCGAATTTGCCGTGATCTCGGACGCGAATGAAAACATACACTCGACTTTTCTGCCTTCAGATCATCAACTTTCTTTTCGTGGCTAGTTAATTTCTTTCCTCGAACTTGCTACTATTTCGTATGTAACAGAACTCAAGCTGTTTGATTTCAGTGCCTCTGATATGAAATGTCAAATTTCGTCAGAGTTTGGCGCCATTGAGTGATCAGCCCAAAAAGGCCCAAATCGAAGATACGTTCGTGATGGTGTATTCGGACGAGTGCTTCGTGATCCGAACGTTCAATTCTACGTTCGTGTCACTCCGAAGTTCCCGATTGAAAACGAGAAAACCGAGTTTTGATCCACCCTCCAGTTTACGGAGAATCATGGCTACCGGAAATTATGACCGAATACGAACTGTGTTCGGAACGAGACGATGGAAGAGAGACCGAATTACAACGTGACTTTTTCTTCGTTATTTTCCCAGTTTGCCCTTCAGATTTTGCTACCGAATTCAAAGAGCTTGGTCTCAAGTCGGACAGCTATCGGGGCTTAACAACCGAAGAGTTTCAAAAGGTGGCTGAAGATCGGGAAGTTTTCATCGGTTGTCGAATTCTTATGAACACTGTGGCAGATGATGACGGCAAGGCTGTAGATGTGAAGCTTGCAATGAAGGTCAGTTTCTTCCAAAGATCTAGATTTTGTTCAGAGCTTTCATGCTCTTAAATAGCTGATGCGTAAGTCACAGACTGCTAGTCATTGAAACGATTCAGAAGATAATCTTACAAAAACTCGAACTTTGTAAATTTGGGCTTGTAGTGTACGTCGAATCGCTACAAATAAATCTCGTGAAGATGTATGGTAAGGGAACAGTGTGTACAACAACAGCGATTTCGGCCATCATTTTTAGATTTCATTCCGATGGACGAACTGAAGGAATTAGTAAACGATCAATCATTTACAGTTAATTGTCAAGTTGAACTGGTTACGATGAACTACAGCAACCAACCCTCGAAGGTTCGATCAAATCAAGCAAACGGTCGAAACGTCTCGAAAACTCCAACAAACGTCCGCCCAAGTTTCAATCCTCGATCGTCACCAAAACGTCGTCGGGAAACAGTAGACACAAAGTGAGTGGAAGTCTTGATAGTACGTTTTAACTTCTATTATCATTTTAGTCGGACACCTGTGATCTCATCTGATTCTGAAACGGATGTCACAAGTTCAACGAGTGAAGAAATTTAGAGCTTCTGTTTGAACCATCAATTTACGGACTACAAAATTTCCACATCAGCCAATGAGAACAAGTACTTCTTTAACGTAAGTTATAACGACTTGAATACTTTAAAGCTTCCTCTTCAGATTCATCGTAACATTTGAGCATCGAAATCTGGCAACTTCAAAAACTACTCCCTTGAGAACAACCGAACATCGACCGACAACGCCGGTGCCTACGTGATCTTGGCTATGGAAACAAGTGATACTGAAATGACGAAGTTGATGAAAAAGTTCGTCCGAAGCTCATCTGACAACCACTCGAAGATCTGTTCTTTAAAAGACTTTCATTCGTTACTCGAAATCAACGCCGAAGAGTTCCAGAAAGCAATCGATTTCTATACCAGCTCCTGAATGATGCTGAAACTTATTAATTCTTGTTTTTGTTAAGTCTTTCTGTTAATATTCATACCGAAATTAAATCAGTAAATTGTACACAATATGAACCGTTATTTGATAGTTGAAATGATATCCATACACGCATAGTAATCCGAATGGTCCTAAGCAATTCAGTTCGTAAGTTTCGAATCTTAAGAATCAATCATCTGCTTTTGTATTTAACTACAAACGAATGTGTCCAGTTGCTTATTGCAAAATAAGAATCCGAAATTGCACGGGTCAACGTATTTTACTTGCAAGTGAACGTGGCATAATTGAATTCTGTTGTCATTTAGCAGACGTAACAAGATTTCTTAATTCGCTCTACTTCTAACTCTTGGTGAATCGAAGGAATTGACGTGGGCTGCTAACTCATTTACTCGCTAGACGTCTTGAACATTTGACTTTACACAACAGTTGTCGTTGTTTTGATCAATATCCCTTACAGACGTTGTAATCCGATTTAGTCTGAAATGAAAAGTAGAGTGAAAGTTGGTTAAACGGTAACTGCGGGTTTCTATTGTTACGTTGTCTTTGTTTAAGATGAATTCGTCCAATGAAAATGATGATGCCAATATCGTAAGCTCAATGCATAGATGGTTAGTAATGAAGTTTAGTTTTACATTATGTACCAACAAGACCCCGAATCAATTAAAGGGCCAGTAATCTTGTCGTTTATTTTGTTTTTCCTTATGGTTTTTGGAGTAATCGGTAACCTTGGGATTGTCGTTTTGACATACCGGAATCCGTAAGCTTCCATTCGACGATCCAATAATCTCCGGTTTAGACGTCTGAAGAACTCGTGCAACTATTTGTTGGCCTTTCTGTGTCTGAGTGATTGTCTTCATCAACTCGGCCACGTCTCCTACATTTACCGCATGATTGCTGGACACTATTTCATGAGCTTGAGAATCTGTTTCTTTATTCAGTTTATTCCAATGGTTGGCATGTTGCTCGGCGTTGTTTTGCCGATGTTGATCAGTTTGGATCGACTCTGCAGTTTCTTTTTCTCACAAATGTATGTTCATTTGTGTTCAATCAACAAGTCTTTGGTTTTAGTCACTTACGTTTGAATACAATGGCTTATACGGGCTTTGTAATCGCCGTGTGTGGAACGTACGTTTTTTCGATTCTTTACATGTGCTTTAAGGAATCTGAAGGAAATGAGCAGTTGTGAGTCTACAATTATATCAACTGTTTTCATTTTTTTGATTAGACCATCTCTTTGTATAGTTCCCGATCCAATCGTTTCTCATTCGTCGTGGATGTTCACAATTTTTATGAGTTCCACATTCGTAATCAATGGCATCGCAGTGTCCTTCTACGTTGCTGTTTGGATTGGCTTGCACGTAAAGAAACGTTTGTTGCCAATGAATTAATCGACTGAATTTTGTTTTCAGATGTCAGCGAAGTCACAAAACGAACTTTTAGAGCACTTTCTGCCGTGATTTTCTCGCTACTATTGGGATGGGTGACTACAGCAATTTGTCATTTGGCGATGCGTGCCTTGGGAGCCGGTGTTCTGGACATGTACTACGGAGCTTTGGTCTCTTCCACGAACATCAACATCGTTTGCTCGAGTAATGCAATTTGGCTGCTTATGTTCAGGTAACCAAACAACATCAACCGAGATTTCTTTGGTTTTTAGTCGAGACTATCGAAATGCACTTTACGATATGAAGCGACGACGTTTAAGCAAAGTTAGTTCACTTACCAATACTCCACGCTTAAGATCTCGTTCACGCACCGATATATACACTGGTTGATTGACAATTTAACCATCGCAAAAACAGCACAACCGATTTATTCATCCTATTCACCAGTTTCAATGCACATTATGATTCTCGCTTTGATTGATTCCGCTCAGATCGCTTATCTTTGTTGTTATGCCTTTGATTAGATGAGCGCTTGCATTGTTTCCGAACAATTTGGTCTTAACGTAGGTACGATATCTTGGGACAACAGCAATTGTAGCTGCGGGTTTAACTGCCGACAACCAACTTAAGATCGAGACACTTATGGCACCAGCTTGTGGAACGTCGATATGCGCAAGAGCCAACGATACGATTCCGATCGTAGGAACACAAATAATAAGTAGTGGAAGCGAGGCCTATGATCAAGCTCATAAGAAGACTCTAAAATTTGACTCACCTGCAGAGCTAAAATGCGAGTGACTTGGCGTTGAAGTTCCGCAGCTTTTGAGTTCTGGATTTTGTGTGCATTGTGTTTGAGAGCGTAGTAGATACGAATCGACGTGTAAGTAATAACCGTATAAACAAAAGCATTAAGTAAAAGAATAAAAATGAAGTTGCTCAACGCCTTCGTTCCTCCCTACAATCACTTGTATTATGAATTCTAATCGAAACCTACGAGAACGGTAACACTGTACGATGGCACTCCGTCTGTCGTGTTGAAAAGTTCGAACCGTTGCAATTCGGAAGTGAACTCGGCAGACTCGGAACGTGGGCCAATTTCCATGTAGTTAAAAGAATTCGGAAACGCGTGAAGCCACGTAATAAAATAAGCAAAAAAGACTTGAATGTAGATGGTGCGAGATTGTAGTTCCGTATTGCTAAAAAGACTTCATAGTTCAAGCCGAATACAAACAATTGACTTACTGGCAAACGGATTTGAATCGATAGAAGAAGTCAATTGGCAAAAGAGCAATTGCGATGAGGATCACCCAGAAATACCACGCACAGACATATCTTATAAATGAGATATCTGTATGCGTATAGAAGCCTTGAGTAATGAGATAAACTTTTCCGCCAATTGGAACGGGATGCTAAACAAAGAGAGACTACTTGTAAGTGCAGCTAAACTTACAACTCCAGTAAATAAAATTGCGAAGTCGTACAATAGATCGGTAATGACATGAATTCTCATGATTCGAGCATACGATCGCATAGCGGACGGTGTTTTATACGAAATCAAGAAGAGCAAAAAAAAGTTGAGAGCGAATCCAAAAGACGATGCACAAAGACAGTTGACTTGAAATACCGTATGGAGCTCCATAATCAAAAAATGCAAAGATGAACGAATGAACGACTTTTTAAGTACGTCGTTACACTGGTGATCTTTGGATTGTCCTCGAGATTTTGTTTTTGGCGTAAATCCCAGGTACGGAAATGATCCTCCGACTTCGTTGTTCGTGCAAATGAAAAGAGTTTTTGATGCTGTTTATCGAACAAATCCCACACCAACAAGTTCCGTTTGATGTTAATATTGTAGATTGCACTACAAATCACAATCTAGTTTATTTCAGAAATATGTGGGCTCATTCATGCTATTTAAGGATAAGTGCAGTGACTGAGAGCCCCGACTATAACGAACAAAACGCGGAAATGCTCATCCCAACAATTTTCTCGGTAGACTTCTTTGCACGACTGGTTGTGATTTCAACGTCCGGCTCAGCTCCCATCTTCCGTTCTGCAATCGGTAAGTAGCTCGACTGACCGCCGCCAAAATCTGCATTACGAATCGCACGGCTTTTAATTCGAATGCTTTTTTGCATCGTTTTTCCATCTTTGTTCTGAAAATCTCCGGCACAAATCGAAGACAATAGAATCGTACACTCACGGTTGGATTAGGAACCGACGGTGCGGGCATCGATGGTGGAATCGATGGTCCCAAACCATTTGGTGGAACGGAAAAGAAGTCCTGAAGATTCGGATTGACAGCCGCATTTTGATGTTTAGCTGCAGGAAATTGTCTCGGATCGGGACCACTGTTAATGATAGGTCCTAGAAGTTCGTATTCAGCCATTTGTCTGAAATAGCTAGTCAATCACCAGCTTCAAAGTCGTTAAAAGTTACCAGTAGGTTCAGAAAACGACGCTCAACCACAAACCACGGAGGCAATGGTTGACCGAACTGCAAGTTGGAATCTCGATTGTTAAAAAATTTATGCTAATTTCAATGTTTGTTGGAGCCGCGGGTCTATTTAAGCATGGAGTTCTTTGATCTCATGTGTTTACCATGGCGAGATGATCGCGAAAGCAATACGGTCATGCACAAGAAGCGCAAGTTTATCGATGGACAATGTAAGTTGTGAATCGAAGGACAGAGCTTATAAGTTCAGATCCAATGTCATTCCCGAGCTCGGGTTTGCGTTACAAGTTGCTGTTGGACTATTCGGCGAGCATGAAATATCACGAACGTCCTGACTATCCGCACATGCAGCAAGTTCTTCAAGAGATTCGTGCTGAACGCGGTTTGAACTTCGATCTTCCGTACGATTGGGAGGTTGGTGACTTCGAAATATCGATCTTCAGTCTCTATTTCAGAACTTGTCTTCTCAACCGCCAAAACAACTAGTCACTCAGCCGATTGGTCAACCAGTGTCGTAAGCTGATTGCTTTCACTATGATTTCCAATTTGTATTTTAGTGATACTCCAGTTGAACCGAAGACCGAAACGCCTACTCCAACTGAACCGAACACCAAGACTTCCGAATCGGCAGTAACCGAAGACGAATTGGAAGAAGAACAGGAAGCAGCGAAGCCGTTGCCAATACCAAAGAACCCGTCGACTAAGAAACCGCCGACCAAGAAGTCCCCGACTTTTGAAGAACCAGCGAAGCCGTTGCCAATACCAAAGAAACCGTCGAATCTAACTCCAACTCAACTGCCAACGCCGCCAAGTTCGGCCCAAGCAGAAGTCCAGTATACGCTCAAGAACTACGTGGCAAACACGAGCATCGGAAATCATGCGACAGTCGACAAAATGATCGAAGCAGACATGTCCAGCAGCTGCAAGAACTTGGCCGATGGACGTCCGAAACCAACGGGAACTCCGAAGAGTTTGAGCGAGAATTCGGTATCTTCCAATATCGTCTTGCCGTAAATCTCGAATTACAGTGTGGAGAATAAAAATTGAAATTGAGTTTATTACGGTCGATTAGATTATGTACAACATTCACTGGCTGTTCAAGATCAGTGGTTGTTTGCGAAGATACTCGGCAATAGCACGACCGGCAGGTGCTAAAAACAAATCTTCAATTCTGAAGTAATCGGAAACCTACAATAGAAAAGTCGACCAGCGGTCGGGAAGTTGTGTTTGAGATCTTCGACGGTCTCCGAGTCTTGACGGTCGACGAGTTGAATGAACGAACGACCAAAATTGCGAGTCATTTCATGAACCTAAACGAGCAGAGTGATTGCAGAGAACAGCGAATTACTTCGTGGAAGTATTTTCGGGTGTTGGGTTTCAATTTGGCTTCTTGATCGGCAGCCATGGCTGTGAGCTGAGCAGAACGAATTCCTACGATTTGATCCAATCGAGGACTATTTTTTCGGATGTCACTTCGAAGTTTTTGGATACTGGAGTATTCCGAAAGATGGTGGGCGATTGCGCGAATGGCAAGTGCATCGTGAATGTTCAATTGAGCCAAATCGTTTCGAACGGAAATTGGAAGACGATCTAGAAACTAGCATGTTTTGATTTCGACAGTCACTCACTCAGAAGATACTCGGGAACGAAGGAAACGAGTTTGTCGTCGTGGATCTCGCTGTTGATGCTCTTGCCATGACACAAACCAAAAGTCAAGGTTGAGAAGAAGAAGAGAGGAGTTGAAAGCATTGTTGATGAACAGAAAGGTTGTTGTTGAATATCGGCTTCAGCTCGTCCTTTTATAGTCGAAAGTTAAGGTGTTTGCTCAGTTGAGGACCAAAAAGCAGGAGCGAAGAGCTCGCTAATCGAATGACATATTTCTGCAATTCCATTGGCTGTTCAAATGTTATTGTAAATATTTTCGATCACAACGACCAGTTCGGAGATTATTGCTCTGCTGAAGAAGCAGAGCGTTCCAAAATTTCCAATTCAACCATTCAGTTGAATGTGTCTACTAACCTTTTTTGAGGTTATTGAACCTGAAAAGTCAGTTGATCGAATGGGACTCGTACTATCGAATGCCCTCGAATAGCTATGGGTTGAACGCGTCTTTCGGACTCAATCGCTCTCTTCTCCACTGCGCTCTTTTTGTCGCTATCCGGAGGTCAACAGTCATTGTTGTGGCAAAGAGAGTGACCAACGAACAGAACAGGTCGCCAAAAAGCGAGTTTCCCATCGGTTTGAGGTCAAGTCCAAAGACTGTTCAAGCCGCCCGGACCTTCTCCCGGTGTCTTATTGACCTTTACTTGAGGTTAGTATTCGGATCAGCCCTTTCGTAGTGGTAGATCAGAAATTTTGGATTGTTCTGCTCATTAGAAGTGGAACCAATAAAATGGCTGTGAACACAATTTGATTTTGTCGGTTGATTTCCAGTTTGTAAATCCTTCTGATCACCACCAAATCCACGTTTTTTGAATGTCGACGACCTCGACAACTTCCTTCTAAGCATCCAGTAAACTCAGTTGGTCTCCAGCTCTTATTGACTGGGTATTTCAGCAGGACGTCGTTCGGAAAGCAAATTTGATTCCTCGTTCGAAGTTGGCAAATACGATTTACGATGCTGTGAGAGTTGGTGTGCTAAAATGTCTCATCGTCCAAACTATGACTCCAATTCCAAGATTGTGAGCAGTCGCATTACAGAAGAGGAGTCCATTGTGACAACCAAAAGAAGATGTTCACAAAGAAGTACATGATTCCAATGATGAAGAACAGTCATGAGTGTAGAAGCTTCTGCGAAACAAACCGCAATTTCAAAGTCTGTCGAGTGTCGTTTTTGTTGTTTCTGTGATTTGGGATCATAAATGAGTGGGTTGAAATGATTTCAATCGGATTCTCTCGCATTAGAAACTGAAATGGAAAATCGCATTTTGCGTCAAAACGTTTTCTCAACCTCAAAGTTCCTCGTCATGTCTGTTTCTATCTTCGACTTTCCGTTTTGTTGCACTTTCGATTTCTCTGTTTATTCGGTGAGATGTTCCCGATTCTATGGCGTACAGTCAAAAACACCGCGTACTCAGAAGTTCAAGTTCGAATACGAAAAGCCACATGGTGAGTTGTGTTTGGTGTTTTGCGTTGAGTTTGTTTTCAGCAACGACAACACTTTTCCGTTACCCGGCGATCTCAACTATTTGGCTCATCAGACCCAGAACCCACTTCGTTTCGTCGAAGTGATGGGCATCTTGTGGAAGCGGTTGAATGAGGACGCAAAGCTGTGGCGACACATCTACAAGTCACTTATTGTTCTGGAACATCTGCTCATTTGCGGTCATTCGAACGTCGTCGAACAGGCTCATGAGAACATTTCCGTTCTTCTGCGTCTTCAAAACTTCCAATTGCACGCCGGAAAAGTCGATCACGGATTGGTGATCCGAGAGCTTGTTGCGCGTGTTCTCGAGCTTTTGAACTCACCAGAAAAGTTGAAAGAACAACGAAAAGAAGCTGCAGAGAAGAAACAACGTCGTGCGTCAACTCCCGCCCCAGTAGCTTCCAATTCTGTTCAGGTCGCTAATCAGTCAAAGAAACGTCAGTTTGGTGATCATTCGATTCACAAATTCTTTTTGTTCAGAACGTCGTTCCGAGCTCTTGGCGTCTGCACCGAAGAACAAAGAAGAAGAAGGTGCTCAGTTGCAACTCGTGATCGCTCTTTCTCATCGAATAGCCGACAAACCCAATCGTCCAACCAATGAGTTCGGAATCGAATCGGCTCTTGAGTTTGCTTCTCAAGAGAAATCGGCGCTTGACGAGGAGCTCTTCGTTCCCGAGTGTCCACCGGTTTGTTTTTTTGGCTTTTCTAGCCACTAATCTATTCGTTTTCAGGCGGTTCTCGGTCTTTCCGTAGATCAACAAGTGACGGCGGCAGCCGATGAGTCTCAACCGCTTATCGACGTTTTCTCACTGGTTCCGAACACAACCACAGAATCGGAAGCTCAACCGGCAGATCCATTGGCTTGGATTGGCGATTACAATCAGGCGACAATAACGGCCACCATTCAATCGTCTTCAGCTCCTCGGAATCGTTTTTCTCAAGAATTCAACTCATTTAATTTTCGTGTCTAATCGTAAACAAATAAAAATTTTAATAGCTAGTGGTTGATGTCATTTGAATGATCTACCAGTAAGTTCGAATAAACATTTTTGTTCGCTGCTATTTGAAAACTTAATGATCAAAACGACATAGAGAATTGGGCGTTTACTTGGATATTTAGATCAAAACAAGTACCGTATATGCTGAGATCGAGGGGCCGTCTGGAATAACCGGACACTCTCTAATTCACAGACACTTCGACAAATTGAAGAGCATATCCCTTTATTTCGGAATATACGGTATGTTTTAGGAAGCCGGAGACTCTGCTCAACTTGGCATTTTCAACTGCAGTCCATCTTGTTGGCCGATAAGAACCAGAATTCAATGTTTGACAAATTCCATTTGAATGGAAGAATGTTAAGGGAAAGCGGAGTGATTGTCCTCATGATTATCGCTATGAACAAGCTTATCAGCAAGTAAAAAGAAGAGTAGTTGAGGAACTGGGATATGAACCTAAACCAGAGAACAAGTCTCCTCTAATGTTCGTATTCTAGAATATGTCCACGTATTCAGCAAACGTCAGAAGAAGTACGTTTATTTCCGATGAAGAAACAAACACCAGTTACTTGCAAGTCTCTTCCTTAGGATATGCGTTGTCATTGTCTTTCGCTGAAGTTTTCTTTTTCGATTTATCCATTGCTTCTTTTTCCTTCCTCTTCTTTTCCCTCTCTTCCTTTTCCTTCGCTTCCTTTTCCTTGGCTTCCTTTTCCTTCGCTTCTTTTTCCTTCATCCTCCGACTTATTTCCGCCATTCTTCTGGCGTACGATACGGCTTCTCTGGAATATTCCAACCGCTCCCAACAATCAATAATAACGCGAAGGACCATCGCGGTATGCCACATGTCTAGTGATCGAGTTCTTCCACTTTCCGTATACTACAAATACAAGAAATGAATGGATAAAAAATACTTACTTTGCAGAGGGCTATTCGTTTGCAATTTTCCTCTTCCTCTTTAATAAGCTTCAATTGTTCCTTGTTCTCGATCGGATGCTTTTTCAAAAAGGCAAGAGCGCGGGTTTCAATTTCATAGAGCGATAACTGGGTCAGTGGTATAAATGCACACAACGTCTTACAATACTCGGTTGTAAAACGATCAGATGGCCAACAGAATCGTTCAGGTACTTGGAACTCGGGAGTCTTTTTCATTTCAGGTTGTTTTGTCTTTGGATTCACTTTTGTCACGATCTTCTCTGGAACCTTCGGCTTTTCCACTATGGCCGCTTGCTTGACTGACTTCTTGACCGGATTATTCATGCCATCATATTTGACGTCTGCATCGCATTCTTCGTCCTTCTTGCAGCAACAACTGATTACAACGGCAAGCGTAATCAGGATAATGGCCAAAATCAATAATAAAGCAGTAAGACTGAAATCGACGATTAGTTTCCATCGATCTGAGTACTCACCAAATGACTACAATGCCCCATATAGGGAACTTTTTTTCCGTATTTTCGTCCTCAAAGACAACAGTGAGTGAATCGTCCTGGAAACTCGTATTCAAGAACTGAAGGAATCAAAAACAAACCAATTTCAAATCGACGACGTCTGCTTGATCAAGGTTGAGCGTAATGGTTGTTTGTGCCTTTCCATCGTCTCCGAGTGCAAATGGAGATTTTTTGCAAACTTTGTGCTTTGCGTTTGAACCTGATTGAAACGTAACTGCTGTAGGTGTTGCTTCAATTTTGATTGGCGCACCGTATAGATCAGGACCATTATCTTTTAAAATTAGCAGCTAAACGCAATTAGTAATTTGAACATACCCGGTTTAAAACTATGAGTACCCCTTGAAAAAACGCCTTTTATGATGCAATTGCCGATTATTATTGAACCACTAAACAAGAACATTTAAGAACATTTGATGATAAACACACGTGAATTCTCCCGATTCTCCTTTGATTTCCATAATCGCTGTGATCGTATCCGAATTGCTCTTCACATTGACAGACATCTGTTTGCACGGACCCTTCAACGTTCTGTATGGTCATAAGTCATGTTCTTTAAACTGTGAACTCACTTTCCGTTCAAACAATTGGCCGACTCGGCTGCTACAAACATGGCCGCCAAAACAACGACAAACAACATCGAAACAGCTCCACCATTGAAGCTTCTAGACGTCGACTTCCAACAGCCGCCAAGAACAAAGTCGAAGACTACCATCCACAAAGAACTTCTATATAAAAAAAGTGACTGAAAGCAAATCGAAATCCAAGTTCTAAATTATGTAAACTCTAAATATTCAGCTCTCTAGTTTAACCAAGAAGTCGTCTACGGTAAGAACTCAAGAAGATCATTTAGTTCTTGATCGATCGTTTCGATGGAGTCAATCAAATGGAACTTTTTGCAATGAAATTGGGGAAAGAACTGATGTCTTCGAAAGCTCACTGAGTGGTGGTTTTAGCCAAAGTCTTTACTCACTGCTACTTGGAGTACAGACCTAAAGTCTCGACTTGGTACGTGGTTTTCATGTCACTGGTCGTCAATTTGATGGTCATTCCTCTGTTGCACAATCGTTCAAGTGTTCTTGCAAGTCCCAACAATCACCAGAAGTAAACATTCTGCTGAACTTCAAACTGAAACACAACGAACATTGCTGATAAGAAGTGATTGATAAGAAGGTTGGTTATCAGAAACAAATGACATTCCTTGACCAATTGATTGTTGTTATTTCTAATCGTACCTAACTCTCTCCTACAGACTACTTCTAGACATTCGAATAAGATGACCTTAAATTAACCTCCAATAAAACACTCGATCTTCGCAACCAATCGGCCTCAACGTCCTCCAACGAAAAGAGTGCGCGTCAACAAGAGAGCGACCGACGACTCGAATGCGCTCGAAAAAAGCGTCTAACCCATGGGTTTCAAAGACTTGAAAGGTGCAGGTTATGCACTTATTTCATTCAGCTCCTCAGGTTTATAACCTATCAAAAAGGTTGGTATACGAATCCGACGAAGTCGTGATTTGAATTGGAAATTTTGGAACGCTCTGCTTTCAATGGCAGAGCACATATTCTGATGAATAACCTGGAGCTGTCTAGAAATTAACTCGCTAAGTGAGATTCTGCCGTAACATTGAATGCGCCAGTTTGTATCGCACAACCGGGTGATTCAATGGTCGAACGAACTTCGACTGTTTGCCAGTACCACGAAATTTCTGATTCGATCATTTTTGTCGTTTAGAGTCTTTTGGTTAGTCGTCAAAGTCCTCTAATTTGAAACCCACGAGTATCCAACAACTAAGAGACGCCGTTTAAAGAAAAATCTCTCGAAACCTCAACGAGGTCTGTTCGACTCAATCAGTAAACTCTATCAAGCAGATCCCGGATATCTAGCTGCTCGAATGCGGCAATTCCTCATGCTCTTATTTACGATTTTGTTTTCCATTCAACTTTCGGTCCACAAAACCAAGTGACAACTCCGAACGACATTTCCCGACTTTCGAGTGTATCTGCTCATTACAAAAACTAAAAGTCATTCAATTGTCATCGGGTTGCGTTGTCTTTGTTTAAGATGAATTCGTCCAATGAAAATGATGATGCCAATATCGTAAGCTCAATGCATAGATGGTTAGTAATGAGAGTTTGGTTTTACATTGTGTACCAACAAGACCCCGAATCAATTAAAGGGCCAGTAATCTTGTCGTTTATTTTGTTTTTCCTTATAATTTTTGGAGTAATCGGTAACCTTGGATCGTCGTCCTCTACAAATGTTCTACAACATCATGTTTTTCGGCGTTTGTATTAATATCGTCGCTTCGAGCAATATGTTGGGTTTACTAACCTTTAGGTTTGTATCTCATTTCATGGTTTTTACAACACGAAGTCTAGCTGTGACTAGCCTAATGCTCTACGACTTGAACTGAAACGGCGAACGAGTAAAATCAATCCTATTAGTTTTGCCCAGTTCCCATTCTTTGGAAGGATAAGAGCAGCTGATGCGTTGAATTCGATAAACGGATGAGTGACGTGCACATATTCACTATTCTAGAACTCCTACGGTCTGACGTGCAGCCAAACAAACGATAGTCGATTACTGGAACTTTAATTGGACAAAATCTTGAAAGTCGATATTTGACGAAAAAAGCTGTCAGTTCTTCTTAACTTGTTTATTGATGCATTAACAAATATTCAACAAAAAGTGTCAGTTAACAAATAAACGACATTACTACCATGAGCCAACTTATGGCACGAAAATGCCCTTCGAATTAAGATCCAAATGTCGCACAGAAACACCTAAAACTTTGGGATTAATCTCCACATTGCAACATTAAAAACTCACGATCATGCTTACTGGCAATGAAAAGAGACGACTGAATGCCCAATGAAGAAACCAAATCATCAACAAGTTCAACGAAAGTGACATGCGGATTTAAATTCTGTCCAGCGCGTAGAAGCAAATCTAACGAATCAGTTTTAGCGAAACAAACAACAAATGAGTTTCGATTCTCCTTCCTGGCTAACTCGTAACGTGGGATTGACGTCGTCCAAACCGATTCGCCGAGCTCCACTTCACCTTCGTAGTTCAATGTTTTCAGTCGAAGCATCAGAATTTTGCAGTTCGAGTATTGTTTCCAATGTATAATAGGGAGTGACCCGAACTGTTTTGATAACTGAAATGAACTCTTTATAGCAGAAGAATTTTCGAGACTTACGAAATCAAAATCGTAATAAATTAAAGTCGGACATTTAGTCAAACCCTCCATAAACAACATACTATCTAATGGCAATTCCATTTCAGTTTTCAAGTTTGCAGCAGGCAATGCTGGTTGAAGATCAGGTACGGATGCTTCTTTAGGAGAAGCTTCTGGTTGTGACGTTGGTTCGATCACCGATTGAATTACTGGCTTTTTCTCCTCCGCTTCTTCTCGAGAATTAGCACCCAACATCGCTTGTAACTGTTCCATTGGTGTTAGAATCTCGTTTCCCAGTTGATTATTTTTGACAGTTAGACTCTGAAAAGAGAAAAGCATAAGATCGAAAAAAAGAAGAAAGAAACAAACTTTTTGAGATGCAACAGTCGCGTTTGGTTGCGGAGGTTGCAGACGTGAACGATAATGTTTGTGAGTTACACGCTCATGTTCGGATCTTCGTCTCACGGATTTCATCCAAATACCACAGACTGCACATGGGAAGTCGGTTTTGTTTTGATGCAACAGTTCGTGTTGTTGGCGATTCAGTCGATTGCCCATTACAATGCCGCAATATCGACATTGTTGCTTAAATTGGTAAATTAGGAACAACAAAAATAAGATGAACACTAACGTCGTTGTCGGTGTCGATAGTCATCTGTTGGACTCCGTTGACTATTTTCGGATAAACCACTTTGCAAGGTGTCTTTCCGGATTTTTTCTACAAAATGTTTTGGTTCAGAACTTCGGACTTCACGCATCACCTTGTTCTTCTTCTTAGCCGTTAGTTTGGTTCGTCGAGATTTTGGAACCGTTTTGGACATTTCGCGTCGTCCTTTCGCTACCACTGGATCTTTCGATTGCAGAAAATTTACGGGCCGAACATAGTTATGACTCGTTTTTTCGTGCTGATTTCTCGTCGAATGAGTTGAAAACTTTTTCGTACAAACCGAACACGAAAACTCGGGAGCCAAATGTCGTGCTCGGTTGTGTCGAACGAAGTCTTTGTTCTTCATGTAGGCGATGTTGCACTCCAAACAGAAAAACTAAACCGAGAGTAAACTAAAGATGCCGAGTAAGAAATTCACTTTGGAGCTGAAAGGTCCATCTTTCTCCGAAATGACTCGAAGCTCGTCGGCCGACAGTTTTCCTATCAACTCCGACGAAGCTTCCGGACGTCGAAGGCGATGAGCCAAACGTTCGTGGGTATTTCGATTGGCGGCGGTTGTGCTTCGAGATACGCACAAGGAGCATTCGTATCGAAGGAACCCGTGAACACGAGCGTGTTGAAGACATTTGACATTGCTTGTAAAGGTCATAAAACACAGTTTACAAGAGAACTGAATCAAATTTCAACAGAATTCAAAATGCAAACTAACCGTCTTTGCAACGTTCGTCTTCTGTGGTATCGAACTTGACGAACTATCGGTGGAATTCGCAGCGGACATCGTGGTGGAAATCTCTTGACCGCTTTCATTGAAATTCTTTGAGACCGAATGAAGAATCGATGCAATTGAGATGTGCGGCTTTTCACTAGAACTCGACGGCTGCGGCGAGTTGAGTTCCGGTAACGAACACGATTCTCCATCGCTGTCGATTGTAATCAAATCATTTGCCATCTTAAACGAGCGGCAAAATCTTTGTGATATATCCTCTGAAAATTTCTATTACAAAGGAAAATCTACGAGGCATATACGAAAGCCCGAAAACCCCAAGGTTATTTGGAGCGTAAGCGCGCGGTTTGCGGAGCTCCTGCGTTGACTACGAATAAACGCTGGAAAAAGTGCGATAGAGCACACCCTCCTCTCCGTCCCTTACTCTGCACTGAAAGCTTTTCGAGACCCCCCGACCATCCACACGTGTTGGGAACGAACTGCGTGGCAACCAGCGGAGGAGGTAATAGACGCGTGTGCGTTTGGGAAACGCGAAAATTGTTTATGCATCGTCTATGAACATAATTTATTTGTGGAATATGTTAGAAAGCAAGTCAATGATCCTGTTTTGAATTACCGTCAGTATCTGCTCCCAAACTGCTTGGAGACATTCAATAATCAAATCGGACGTCATAGATATGCTTTATAGGTCGCACGATAGTCGTGAGTACGTGGATCCACACCAACTGAGCAGTTTTCGCACAATTCGAGCGCTAAAAAGATCAATGAACTCAACGGTTTCGTAAACTTACATTCAACTTTCTGGATTCCAATCTTAACTCCATGATGAATTTTCCATTTCTTTTTCAAGTTCTCAGCTTTGGCCGAAACTGATACAAGAGTCACGTGTGGATGGAACTTCTTTTCCGGTTTTGACGGTAATCCACGTTTTCGAAACTCTTTTTTCACGATTTCTGAACAGAAACCTCGATCGTGGGTCTGTTTGACTCACCGTACAAGATCTGAATTCCGTTATGATCTTGTCTAACGGCAAAATAGAGAACTCCCTTTTTGAACTCGTGGATTCCTTTCAACGTCAATTTGAATTTCTCGCCTTTTAGCAGACGTTTCATTTGTTTGGCGGCACACTTCAACGCATCTTTTGCACTAAATCGATGCTTAGAACTCACGTCGTTCACTTACTCTTTCAATTTGCCGTCAGGAACATCGGTCGTCACAAAAAGAGTCAAATGAAGTGATCTCAAGGGCTGTAAATAGGGTATGAATTTATGACTTTTTTTCAACACTTCTTCCTGAACTCTCTGAGCTTTTTTTACGATCTGAATACATCGTTAACTGGACTAGTAATCTGCAGAAATCTACCTTAGGATTTCTAATTCGAATGATGACCACGTTGTTTCGTGGTTGTGAAGCTTCAAGACACACAACAAAAATTAACATAACCATAGAGATGGTGATTTTCATTTTTGCACTAGTTAACAAAAACTTGATTAAATTGAAGAAACAAGCTAATTTTATACGCACTCAATGGCCTGCACAAACACACGACTAGAATACTCTCTGATCATTTGATGGGCCAATTCGTAGTGTTGAACTACAAGAAATGTTCTTCAACAACACAGGTACTATATTTACGACTTTGGTCTTCATATTAGTTATTAAATAAGTGCACGGAAGAAACATTCTCCTTTGAAGTCCTAACGACATTAATGATCAATTCTTTGGTTATCATCCTGTGAATTAGTGCTTACAGACATTGACTCGTTTTCTTTTCATTAGCACAACGGTTGAATATCTTTGGTGACCTGACTGTTGGTGTTCAGACGTCACTTCATGGGAACAGCAATAACTCGTCTTCGCACTGGATTCCTGAATAGAAGGCTAGATAAACGGAAGTTTTAAGTAATGTGTTGAATATAATTGATAACCAGTTGATATCTTCTCATTCGAGCTCATATCCACTAGTCAAACTTATACATCACTCTTCTTCTTTGTATTTGCTCTTTGATTCAAGCCATAAAACTAAAGATCTTATTCAATTTTCTGCACAAAGATCAAGACTAAACACACCGTGGAAGTTATAGTTTGATGTGAAAAAACAGCTGAAAACGTTAAATTTACAAGGACGTTCTTTGACAGCGGAGATTTGAATCGCACATTAAATTAGCTACCGAAGCATAATGACAATGAGTTTGCGTGACCTTACGTCGACCTTGATCGTTAAACGGAAGTTATTTCCATGATCAGAAAACAGCAAATAAAAAGCCATTACTCAATGGCATCATTCGTTCTCTTAGTACGAGATGATAAAAACGAGTTCGCTTGTTCTTTTCCCACTTTTGATCGTCGAACTTAGAAGTGAGTTTTCCTACGATTTTTACAATTTTATTGCTAAACATCATGGAGAGAAATACGCAGATTACTTGGAGTTGTCGGAGTTGAGAGGAATCGGAAGTTTCGGTGGATTTCAATCCCACAACTTCACCGTCAACCATAAAGTAATCCAAATTTGTGTTTATGACAACAGCTTAATTTATAGCCAATTATTTTCGTGCATGGAGCTCAATCGTATGTGAACATGTTTTGGAATCGTACGGAGTTCTTGCGCAATCACAACTACTCTTCTTCAGAACTCTATGCAACGAGTTACGATGACAAATACAATGTTTCCTGTAAGAACATCAAACGCGTACGTTTGCTCATCATTATCTAACTTGGTCAAACATTTAGATCCGCTCTTTTATCGAGATTGTAAGCGCGTATACACGATCCGCGGTCGACATCTTTGCTTCGTCGATGGGCGTTCCAATTGCTCGAAAAGCTATTTTGGGCGGTCGATGTGTCGACACAAACGAGCAGCTGGGTAAACGATTGACTTCGCTGGTTGACACGTTTGTTTCATCAGACGGAGTTGGCTATGGAGTTGAGGATTGTGAAGCAATTGCGCGAAACTTCAATGATTCCCGTTTCATGGCTTTTTGTGATCTGCAAATTGGTTTACAACCTAAATCTGCTGTCATGGTAAGTCGAATTCATGTGATAAGTAAAACAAGGAATGCAGCTTGAACTCAATAATCAAAGTGAACGATATGAAGGAAGCCGGTTGTTTTCAATTCACTCGGACAACGACGAGGTGATTGGACAGCGATGTGATTTAAACAATTGCAGTGAAATAAAAAATGCTACGATGACATTTACGAAATCAACTCCCGCCCACGTTTGGTTGTCGTTCACAGAAATGGAACTTCCGTTCTTTCTGTTCACTTCAAATTCGACTGCTGAAATGTCGGTTATTTTCCTGATGCGTTTAACGACTTTGCTTTAGTATTGAAGTTGCCAAAAGTCAAGGATTTAATGTGCACACAAACACTCGAGAAGCTTAATTGTTTGAAATCATTGGACTATCGACATTACTGGAAATTTTGTGTATTGGCAAAATAAAAGTGATTATTTGAAGAGTGAGGTGCGAAGATGAATCAGAAGCTTCACGATGTAGTTGCCGTTGGAACTGGACGACCAGCGCAAATTCCACCGTCAACCGTCAGATTGGCTCCAAGAATATACGATACTTTTTTCGTTATCAGCCAGAAATTCGATTGCATGAGCGATTTCTTTCGCTTGTTCAATTCGACCAAGTGGAATCGTTGTCTCAGCATAGTACTTGTAAAGAGCATCCAGTTCTTCTGGATTCTTGTCTAAATGGTTGTTGAAATTTGTGTCCACTCCACCGGAGCTGAGGATAAGCAAAATGAGAAGAGCCGAGAACAACAACCAACCTGACACTATTAACTCGTATTCCTTTGGGTACTACGACAAGAGCCAAATTGCGAGTGTAGTGATCTGAAATGCCATTTCAAGTATGTTGACTCGAACTTACTGACTGCAGCCTTCGAACAAACGTACGGAATTGCGTTCGGGAAAGTTTGTTGAGCGACAATCGAATTGACGTTCACAATGTTTCCATGAGTTTTCGACAAATGAGGAGTGAATTTTTTGCACAAATCTATCAGTCTGAATGTCAATAATTAAACGCGAAAAACACGTAACCTACGCTCTAACATTGATTCCCATCACCTAATCGTACGATTCGAAAGAATTCGCACCATTCCCGGTTTCAAGATTGCAGCTGCAATATTGACCTAAAATGAACACAAAATCAGAAGTGGATACTCGTGAGTACCAGAACGTCCAAACGCCCGAACTTCTTGACCGTTTCATCGATCAGTTGTTTTCGAGTTTCTTCTTTTTCAATTGGTCCACGAACAACAAGCAAACGCGATTCCGAAACTCCGTTTTTCTTGAGCAACTCGACGGTCTTCTGCAAACGTTCTTCGTTTTGACCATGGATCGTCAGACTGGCGCCTTTGGCGGCAAACAGCTCGGCAGCCGACTGTCCAATGCCGCTACTTGAACATATAAAATCGAAAGTAAGAAGCCGAAAGCAAACTAACCAGTGACAATCACCACTCCTTCTTAAAGCTCATAATTGAAAACGAACGGAAGAACTCGCCGTTCAGCGCTTATTTTATAGAGATTCGATTCGTCTGAGACGTGTTCGAGATTAAATGCTTGAATCGCATTTCAAGTTGGTATCCCAGGAACACGAACAAAAAAGAGCTAAAAGCGTCTTATTGCGGAAACTCAAAAGTGAAGAATTTACCTTTAGTTTGTAATCAACTGAACATCTAAACTCTCGGTACCTTTTTTGCGATTATCAACTTAGAAGAACAAGAATATGCAAATTGATTGAAACTGCAAATTCTCGACATTTAATTGTTGGGCTGATTGACTTTGACGAAAGGTTGCCTTCTTTTCGCTACTGATCTTCGTATCAAAGATGCAACTTCTGATATCCGTATTGCTATCCGTTTGGCTTTCGAGTGTTCACGCCGCTAATGAAACGACTTCTTTGCCAACTACTGACTTATCTGTTGAGGACCAAACCGCTTGCCATGAACTTGACGGGAGTCATCTGTAAGTTCGATGACAAATTTCGCTTCTATTTGAACATTTTAGAGTGGTTTACGGAACTTGCGAGAAGCCTCAACACATTCAATCTAATCGATCGAACTTTAAGATACGAATCTTGAACAATGGAACTGAGAATGAATGGTAAGATTACGGTATTGTTGTTTTTTAGGTCGTGATTGCAGGATGAAAATCAAAATCAGCGACTGTTCGTTTAAGTTCAATATGCACGAAGGTAACATCTATTCGATCAGCGCTGGAAGTTGGTTGCAACCTTCTTTTCTTTTAACTTGTTTACAGATTTCACTTTCAAGTCACCAATCAATCTCTACGTGGTTAAGTCGAACGTTACGATCACTGATGCTAAGGACCAAATGGTTACTGACTGTCAATTCAAAAAACTTTTGGCCGACAAACCAATAGTTGGAGTTGTTTTCTCGAAACAAATCGACGATGTTTTGGTTTATTTTGTGAGATGGAGTTTGTGTCCAATAACCAGTTGACGATTGCAGGAGAACTACACTAAGACTGAGAATACTAACGCTTCAACGTCTGATATGGAAGTCACCAAATGTGGAATGACTACGATCAACTATCGTACGGTTGTCGTTCAGTGCAAGAAACAGGAAAAACCGAATCAGTTTGTTGAGTTTATGTAAGAAATGAGGACGATTTCGAAGCTTCTTTATGATATTTTCAGTAAAGAGATTCCCCTTGTTCTTTGGATGGTGGCTGCGTATGTGCCTTCTAATCATTTCGATCCAATTTCTGTGCATTTCAGGATCTTCGTTCTTTTGTGCTGTTCAGCATCCAGTGCAACTTGTTTGTTTCTTTCCACCGTCGATCGAGCTGTGGATCATGAAGAAGTTGTTGTTTTGGTTTGAGGATTTCGAATAAACTTTTCGGTTCAGCTTTTTGACAATTTAATTCAATGGTTGTTCAGTCAACAAGCTTTGCAATTGAACGTTGTTTTCAATCTGAGACGACATTCAGAAACTTCGCGCTCTCCGACTGCAATCGTTTTTCTGCTGTTCGTCTGTGGAGCAAACTCAACGGAAACTGCGTTTTTTCTATTTTGACAGATGCGTGATTATTGTCGTGTAACTTTGTCGGGAAATCTGCTCACAATCAGGATGTCTTTTAAGCCTTTAAAGATGGTCGATTTCAGTTTGGTCAAAATGAGTGAGTGCAATCACGCAAGATCTTCGACGTTCTACAGTTGGACAATCGAACAGTTTGAAGAGGGCTTCTTGAATTCGATTCGATCACGTACGAGTCCGACATTTCAAGTTCTTTCTTTGAATGAAAAGTGTAGTCTTCAACTTACGTTTCGAAAGTTGGTTTGCCGTTCGGTTGCGCGTTTGACTCTCAACAAACAATTGGACGTGCCGGTTCGCTTTTGGGTCGAAGATTCTGTTGGAAACATCAAAGAAGGATCAATGGGTGAGTTCAGCACAACTCGATTTTGCATTTTCGTTTTAAGTCAGAACTCAAGATGGTAAAGATGGATTGCTGTTCTATTTGTGTCCGTCCGATACACGACCATTCACATTCTGCTGTCAAATTACGGCGTCGAAATGTTTCGTATGCGAGGAATTGGAGAGTTCGAAACGACGACCGTTGGGTAGTTTGGAGAACGTGCTTAGTCTTCAGAACTATGCTCAAGGAAACTGCAGGTAAGATTTCAAACCTATTAAATGAAAGTATTCTTGTGGTTTGCAAAAAACGAATTCAACAAAACTGATGACCGTTCTCGAAAAAAAATGCAAAACCTTGGAGTCGAAAACGAAGGAATTGGAGCAGGAGCTAAATCGACAAATTGAATTGGCCAAGAAGTCGAAGACGAAATATGGCGGCTTTTATGGTGAGGTGTTCATTCTTCAAAAGAAGCTCACTTATGCACAAGTGGAATTGCAAAATCAGGTCAGTCGACAAATCTGTGCACCAATAGCTACGACCTTAAGGAATTTTTCAAATCGAAAGCTCAGATGTTCGAAGATGAATGCAACAACTGGAAGCTGAAGGCTCAGGAATTGGAACGTCAGTTGGATGAACGAACAGAAATGGTAAAGCTATCAAACTCGTGTTCATTCAAATCGGAGGACATTGATTTGCTCTGGAAGATGCGTAAAGAAGCTCAACTAACTGACTTTCGTTTACTCATCGATGACCAAAAGATTGAGGTTTGTGGTTCATTCTGTAGTGTGATGCTGCTCATTTCCAGGTTCATAAGCCGATTATTGCTCTTAAATCACACTTTTTTGCTGACTATTTTAATGCCAACCCAACAAATTCCGAGTATGCAATCGATGCGCTGAGCTTTGAAGTCGTGGACAAAATGATCGAGTTTGTGTATCAGGGCAACATCGGAGACTTCGAATCTTACGCTTCCGATTTGTATGTTGCTGCTTGGAAGTTCGAAGTTTCATCGTTGAAGGTAAGTGGATTTTGTTTTTCGTTTTTACTGTTAATGTTCAGAAGAAGTGTGTTGAGTTTTTAAAGTCACGAATCGCGAAAGAAAACGTTGCCGATGTGCTCGTTTTGGCGGCTCAACATGACGATGAGGATTTGATTGCATTCACAATTCAATTCGCTGAGGAGAACGGTGGAAGATCTCAACTGTTCCTCATGACCACAATTCACCAGTTACTTCAATCCAATTTCTCGTTATACGTTAAAATCGCTGAAATATTGCGCTTCTAAGTACTTTTCTTATAATCTATTACCTTTTCAATTTACGCTTATTTTCAAGTCTCGTTTACAAAACAATAAACTTCGGGTACTAACAACAAACAAGTTCACAGGTTTCCGATGGTTCGTACGTTCGTTTGCGTGGAATCCCAGATTTTTAACGGAGAGCTTGAGATCGTCAAATTGGTTAGGAAAACAAGCGAATAGAAACAATCAAAGTTGTGGCAACAGAAATGAAACTCGTAGTGAAAGAGAAAACAAACCGTAGACTCAACTGTTCGTTTCGCAACTTCAGAGGCTCGAATGATAGTTTGGATTTGTGTTTCCATTCGTCGTTTTGCTTTTGTTTCGTTTGGTTCGAACGGACGAATTTGTAATCACGATAGACGATCAGAAAGATGTAGAACTGAAGTGAATAGAAAACAAAAAGACCGATAAGAATTGGAACCGACAGAACAAGAATCATTTCGGTTTGTTCGTCGATATCCGTTTGATTTGCCAGTGACTGTAAATGATGGTGGAACGTATCGTTTATCGTCGGTAGTTTAGGTATTTTGCTTGTTCGATTGATCCAATCGACAACATTAACTGAGGCTTCGTAGGTCCAACTGAAGAAACGTATTGTAATGTTGAGACCCAAAATAAAAGACTAAAACAAATTGATTGATTATTGGAGAATCTTAACTAACCGTATGAGCAATATAAGGCAGATACCAAACACTCGCCCGCTTCTCATTGCCGTAGATAAGCAACAAACTAACGAAACACGTGGAGAAGATGTGCGAGTCGACGACCACGTAAATCAAAGTGTCCAAATAGGTGGGTTTCGTTTCAACGGTTAGATGTTGAAAAAGCGGAATAAGACCGTTGTAGAGCGAAGAAACGAACGTGCAAACCGCAATGACCCACGTTGCTATCTGATCTAATGTTGTGATTAAGAAGCCCAAATTCGAACTTACGTGAACTCGAATACAACAGAAACATCGCGGTTCTCGACGTTTCATCGAAAACTCTTTTTATCAAAAAAACCTAAAACGAAGAAGCGAAAACATGGCAAATGCTCGTCATTTTTCGGCCGCTTGTTTCTTGTGTTGGTTTAAACTGCCAAAGCGGAGTGTCGAAGCAGTGACTTAAAAAAAGAACTCGTGGATTACCACTCCCAAAAGCAATCGGGCCGTTGTTTCAAAGAGCTTTTTCGAGCCTAGAGAGTTCGGAAATAGCTGCACACATGTTGCGTGGGTTATAAAAGATGTATGAGTTTATTCCTATTGTCCGAAAGACTACAAGTTGACTTTCGATAACAACTGACTCAACAAGCTTTCGATTTGAACGATTAGCGATTGAGCATATGCAACCAAATTGGCGATTCCATCGGCACTTTTCAATAAGTCGCCCAATTGGACGAGCAAATTACTCAAATCGTCTTCGATTCCACTCGCCAATTCGTCCACAGTTTCGATTGCTGAGCCGCCTACTTCCGTTAGAAGATCGTCAACTTTGTCGATGAGACCGCTGAAGATCTATCAAATCGTCTCCCATACTTTTGAACTCACTCAGCAATATCCAACGGAAGAGCAGTGTCCAACGTGCAAGTAAGTTTGTTCAATGCTCGTTCCAATTTCACGACCAATAAAACCAATTCAATTGCTGTTATCGGATCGATGGCTGCTGGTAAATTCAACAAACTAGTGACTTTACTGAACGTTCCACGAACTTTGCAACTACCAGTCAATAGCCCCAAGTCATCGATAGCCGGATTGACAACGTTCAAAACGCCGTTGCCGTTCTTAACCACCGATTTGATTAACTCATTGGTCGGAAGAGCAAAAGTCGAAGAAAAAAGCTGAAGCAATCGATCAGACGACGATGAGAATACTCACCAAAAAAGAAAGTACAACGGCAATCGTTTGTTTTGACATGTTGCCAGTAACCCAGAGTGGACGAGAATGTTAAATCGAGTACAATCGTTGGCTTTTATTGCATACTCAAGGCCACAGAACCAAATGTCAAAACATCAAACCGCTTGTTTTCGAATTCAATGCGATAATCTAAAGTTTAATCCACACAGCGTCGTGGTTGAATCAATTACGTGCTTTTAAAATTGCAAATACTCAATGTTCCGACTGTCATTTTGAAGTCACTTGGCAGTTTATCATTGAAAATCTCAGCCTCTTCCCAGCAACACCTTCTACACGGCATCCAAAAAGCTCATCACATCTCTTATACTCGCCTAGCGACTTCCGATTCTGTTTATTGAAGAACACAAATAATTATGAGGTTTAGAGGGAACTTAAAAGTAAAACCGTTGGCAATTAAAAGTCTTTAATGAGGAGAAAAAGAATACGAGAGAAGAATGAAAGCGCATTTCAGCGTCCAGCTCACGAGTCGTTAATCGTTGTTGGTGGTTGGCAACAAGGGTTTTGTGTAGAATTCTTTTGAGCACTTAGCCACAACCATTGCGTTGTAGTTCCAGACGAACGCAATGAAGCTGAAGCACAAGAACAGAATCGTCTTCGAACTTCCGTACATCTCTAAATTTGGAACGAAAAAAGCGACAAGAAAGTGCAGAATGACGGCAACTATCAACGCAACCAAAACACAACAAATGATTCCCTGAAAGAAGAACTCAAAAAATTTACTGAATAGTCAAACTTACAGTAACCCAAATGAAGAGCGTGTACCAGTTTGATGCACGAGTACAAAGTCCGTAGATCAAGAACAACTCCGAAACGATTAAGACCATCATGAGCAAGAAGATGAAGGGCTCGTGTTTTTCGGATCGATCCAAACATGCGTTGTAAACCACGAAGCCAATAAGGGGCATCTGATGGGCGAAATTCATGAAGACGATGATCAGAATCGTAGCCTATAATGCAGTCGTCTCTTGTAAACTCACCGGGCCAATGACTTACATGGGGACTCAAACCACAGAATGTTTGTTTCTCATCGACGATATCGTCCGTTGGGTTAGCGGTCTTCGATGTCTTTACGGGATACGCCATGAGATCGATTCGTTGCCAAATCGAGCTGCAAAAAACAATTGAAAAAGACCAACAAAAAAGTTCAGTCAACAGTTTTAGGTCAAAGAAAACGATCGAATAAGAACGTCGATCATTCTGCGAACTATAAAAGAAACTGATCGAGCTGACTTCGCGTAATGTCGACAAAGACGAAGCTGAACAGCGAAACGGATCGCTGTCCATTCTTTTCGTTGTTCTCTCACAACCACGACTTTGGCGCCAAAATCTCAAAAGAGCAAATTGTGCAGGCGAATGTACGGCTCAGCTCAAAAGCAACGACAATCATTTCGTTTCGAACCGGGTGTTAACATCGTCGAACAACAATTGCAAAACACCAAGAAGGTCACAAGATTCTACTGTAGCATCGAATATCCGTCTGATCAGAACGCTTAGATTGAAGCCAAGAACAACTTTGACCACAAACAAAAAGCTGACTGTCAATCGATCTCCTAACATTTGATTTCATTTGCATAGTATTCCAATGATTTCGCGTATGTTCGTTGGTTTATTTGTCTCGATGTGCACTTTGAAGTGCGAAAAATTGGTCGAAATGATGAAATTGAATGAGAAAACAAGCAATTACAAAGAAACGTTAAGCGAACAAACACGTGTGTTCGTATGGAAGTTTGTTTAAGGGAATACGTTAATTTTATTGTACAAAAATTTGGTTATAGGAAACTGTGAGAGAATCATTGGATAAGAAGAAGAACAACAAAGAATCTCGAATAATTAGAAAAACGTTGAAGGCCCGTTGCAACGAAGAAGGAAGGCACGTTCTAAGGAAGAAGAGCACACGTGTTGAGAAGGCAAGAAATGGGCAAAAAAGTGAAGTTCGTTTTAAAGTGAATTGTCGTCGAAACTAAACAGGCGAATCTTCGTCGGCTCGATTCGAATCGCGTCGTCGTGGATCACGTGCTGGAGCTGATTGAGCGAACGACGGTGCATCACCCGTGGGACTGTCGACAACGTTGACATTTGGAACAAGCGACATGTTTCGATCCGATGAACGTGCCTTGGCCAATTCACGAATATGACGATGCAAACGACGTTGAGTATGAGATTGACGTTCCACGGGACCTGCAGGTTTTGGAATTTCCGTAGTTTCATCGATTGTCTTTTCGCGTGCCATTTCTGAAAACCAATCAGTTTGCGTTTTGATTCAATAAACCCACTTTTCTCTTGATGTTTTCGATGTCTGTAACGGCGATAGGATTGACGTAAACGTTCCGCGGTTTCGGCACTGAGCTTCGGGGCGGTTGTTCCCATTCGTTTATCACGAGAATTCTCGCGCATTGCCTTCATGATACGATAGTGCATTCCAATTAACTCGACACCGCGAAGCCACAAAGAGTAACCCGGCCCTTTGGTTAATCGAGACGGAAGACTCAGTTGAGTACCTGCACGCTGTTTTCCTTCTTGACCTTTCTGTTGAGTTCCACGTCTTGAATCGGCGCGAACAAACGACAGAGGAGTTGGTTGAGATTCGCCGCGGAAGAAGGCCCAATTTTTGGGCAGTTTCTTTGCCGGAATTGTTGCAACAATCTAAACTCAAGACTAAGAGAGCTGGTTGACTGATTATCTTACTTGGCCCATGATCAGTTCGGAGAAACCAAAACCCAAACAAACGGCCCATTGGGGCATCGTCAACGGAGCAGTTGAGAACCAAGCACCGCCGAATTGAGTGATCAAGATTTGGCAAATGAAAGTCGAAATCCAAATGATGCAGAACATACGATTTGAGAGCAAACGCTAAAAGAAAACAACTATAGACTCAGAACTCGAATTAAAAATCTTACTTTGAAGACATTTCGTTCTCCGTGAACTTTTCGAGCGTTGATCTCGTTGAAAAGCGTCATCATAACGAAGGTGTTGAAAATGATTGTAAAATGTTGAGATGGTGGAGCAAAAAGTTCGGCGTTGATTCCGCTTGGAATATGGAAAAGACTTGGACCTAAAGTGTTGGATATAAACCGTTGAATTGTATTCAATTACGAACCTTTGAAAAGGAAGACCAACAAAACGGCCAGTTGATAGAAGGCATGACAAAGAATGTTTTTGACCATCGTACGTGAGATCAACGACTTCTTACGACCGTACGGTTTTCGTTCCAACAACTCTTCTGTGGGCATTTCGGTTGCAAGTGCCAAGGACGCAAGAGTGTCCATGATCAAGTTAAGCCAAAGCATATGAACGGCTTTTAACGGCGAATCAGCGATCGTACAAGCGCCAACGAACGCAGTCAAGACGGCAACAACGTTGACGGTCAATTGAAATTGCAAGAATTTAGCAATCGAATCGTAGACGTTTCGACCCCACATTACGGCTTTAACAATTGAAGTGAAGTTATCATCCGTAAGAATGATATCACTCGCTTCTTTCGCAACATCTGTTCCCGCAATTCCCATCGCAAAACCAACATCCGCCTTCTTCAACGCGGGACCATCGTTCGTTCCGTCGCCGGTTACCGCCACAATTTCGCGTTGAGTAGTTGTACGTGAGTCGATGATTCCTTTGACGAGCGTGTACTTGTCGGCTGGTTGTGCACGAGCCATAACACGAAGTCGTGGCCAAATTTGATCCAACTTCTCTTGACATACTTGGCCTTTTTCGTCTCGAATTCGTTCGTTGAATTCACGACCTTCCAAAACCAAGTAGTCATCTCCGGGTTGCAAGATACCACATTGAAGAGCAATTGCACGCGCCGTATTCACGTTATCGCCAGTGACCATTCGCACAGTAACACCGGCACGTCGACAACGAGCAATCGCTTCGGGAACTTCCGCACGAACAGGATCCTAGAACAACTGTATGTCAAATGCAGCCCAAAACTATCTTTTACTTGAATACCGCATATACACAAACCAACAAAGCCGGACGCTACAGACTGTTCATCAGACCAGTTGACCGCGTCATCTCCATCACCGATCGATTGTTCGGTTGCATCGGCTGGTCGAACAGAAGCTCGAATGTAATCTTTGTAAGCCACACAGATCGTACGAAGACCATTTTCGGCCATATCTTGAATGACTTTTCGAACTTTTCCCAACCATTCTTCATCGAACGGAACCGCTTGGCCCTCAGCATTGATGAAATGAGTACAACGACCCAAAATGATCTCCGATGCTCCTTTGCAGAAAACTCGGTAACCCAACGGTTGATTGGACTTCGAGTCATGACGTTCAACTACGGTCATCATCATCTTACGAGACGAGTTGAATGTGTAAACCTAAGAATTAAGATTAAAATAATTCCCACTCAAAAGGTACCTTGAAAAGAGATTCCTCGGGATTGTCACGTCGAATCGTTGCATATGATCCGTCTAATCGTGTAACGAATCCCAAAAGACCACATTCGGTTTTGTTTCCCAATTGCTGTGGTTGTTCTCCTTGTTTCTCAGCTGGACAAATCATCGAGTTGTATTGGCAGTTGATGGAAATCGCTTCGCAAATTCTCTCAGCCACTCCACTTGGCAAATCTTTGCCGTGGGGTTGAGACTTTTCATCCGGATACAATTTCTCTACAATCCCATTGATTATTTGAGTATCACGAAAAATTCATTACCACAAACATAAGATTGAACCACCGACATTCGGTTTGTTGTCAAAGTGCCGGTTTTATCAGAACAAATGGTCGTTGCATTGCCCATCGTTTCGCACGCATCCAAATGACGTACCAAGTTGTTGTCTTTCATCATCTTACGTACGGAATACGTCAACGACAAGGCGATGGCCAACGGGAGACCTTCGGGAATCGAAATGACCAAAATCGTTACGGCAATGATGAAGAATTTGACGAAATTGTATCTAAAAAAGTTAACGGTTATTTTCAGGTATCGTTATTCGAAGTTACAGTTGAGAGATGTTGAAAGTTTGTTTATGTATCACGTATTCTTGAATGCAGAATCGAGTGATCAGAACGATCAAGGCCACAAGAGCAACGCTGGTACCTAAATTCGACCAATTAATTACTTGTATGCTTTATAAAAGCACCGATGTTTTAACTTTTAGAGTTCTAGTTAAATTGTTTGAGTTGCTTGCAATATAATTGTTGGTTTTGACTTTGTTTTCTCATTAACTGCTAACTGTTTTCGCGTCTATTGATGTTCCAATCTTATGAATTGGAGTTGTTACCCGAAAGCTTCGCATCGTCGCATATCTGCGGAATGGGCCGCTGTGTTCGGTAAGCAACATTTCGATCTAACATCGAAACTTACAATCTTTAGCTACGATCATTTGATACCGGAGTCTGGACACGTCAACTATTCACGTCGAAAATGGCACGAATTCGGAGTTCGAAAATGGTGCACTCATCAACCGATTTGCCGTTTTATGAACGATGGCCGTCGATCTAGTCGTGATTTCATCGAAAAGGATTCGTGCAATTGCGGAGACAATTGCTTTGCCAAAGGTTAGTAAGAAAGGAGAATTAGCTACTATTCCCCTTTTTTCAGTCGATCAGTTGTAATTTACGGGAACGGTTTTTGATGAGGAGTTTGAAGACGAAAAAACTCAAGAAGAAGTGGAGGACGAAAATGAGGGGGCCGCTGGGAAAGAAGAACCAGAAGATAGTAAAGACAAGTGGGTTGCTCAAAACGCGTAAGTCATTCTTCAAACTTGCAATTATAAGTTTGACAATTCAGGCCACGAACTCCGGCAATGACTGTGGACAAAAAGTTCATTAAATTCAACGTTTATGAACACGGAATCAGAACCCATAATCAACCATGCAGTTTTGTTTGTCGTTACAGAACCAAGCAAAAAACGGCGTGATGACAGTCTGTCGTGGAGCTTTGTGGGCCAATGAAGTGGCAGTTGTTGAGGTCACGAAACATACGTGCAAAAGTGTCGTAAGTTTTTTTGCATAAAAGACAAAAACTTAATGATTTCTCTTAGCCGAAGGGACAACCAACGATTGTGGCCGCGTTTGCCGCAATGTCGGCATCGACACCAGCACGCGATCCACAGCCTTCAACTTCAAAAGCTGTTCCAGCTGAAGACCGATCGCCATTAGCGAAAAAAGGTCGTATGGATGATGAAGAGTAATTGAAGTGAAAAAAGGAACGCTCGAGATTTTTTGAATGATGAGCGATACGAAAGTTGTTAATTTTATCTTTAATTCCGTCTATTTTTTGTAATGATTTTATTGTTGTTTTAACCCACCGAGATAAATAATCTTCATTGCAAGCTGCGCCAACTTGGTTTGTAAAATCGATTTCGAGTGTAGTCCTTCGCCGTCGTCCGAAGACGAACTTGATGAACTCGAACTGCCGGTTCCGCTACTTGATGAATCTGATGAGGTTGCTAAATCAATTGGATGTAAACACGGATGTTCGAAGAGAACTTACTGCTACTCGAGTCGCTATCACCCTCCGGTTTTCCTCCACCCAAAAGCGTCATGATGATACCAGTCTGTGAGTTTACACCAACAGCGGTAACAACCATCTTTCCACTTCCTTCCATTGCGTATGTTCCAGAAAGAATGAACGGATCTTCTTCTGCCGATTTCTTCACATGATCCGACTCTCCGGTCAACGACGATTCGTCGACTTTCAGATCGTTGGATTGAAGCAGAATACCATCAGCAGGAATCAAATCGCCATACTGAAACCATCGAATTCATTGACCATAATTGGATTTTCAACTCACTTTCACGCGAATCACATCGCCAACAACCAATTCGCTGACCGGAACATCCAGTGCTTCGCCTTCACGAATTACCGAAAACTTCTGCCCTGTCTCGATTTTTTCTTGTAGATCTGAAAATTGAAAATGAGCTCTTGAGTTATTCCATTCCAATTCACTTCGAAACTGTCGCTCTTTCGAGAAATCGTTGATTGCCGTAACCAAAACGACAATCACAACGCAAATCAAAATCGCAACACCTTCGATCCACGATGACGAGTGTTCGCTTTGTTGTTCGTGATTCGTATTCGTTCCGTTAGTCCCGTTGAAGGTCGGATTGATTGTGTGTGTGTCTGAACTTGAAACTAAACGTTTGAAAACCAAAGAAACTGACCATCAGTCCCGAGTAAGGTGGCAATTGTGGCGCTATTCACCAAGCTGCTACTTCGCCGATTGTTCTCATTGGAATCTTCGGATGGTTCGTAGAACGAAAGTCCCAAGGAAACGAAACCGGCCAACACCAAAATGATTAGAGTTGGATCCTGAAAATCAATTTCAATTCATAGACACCACATGAGGCGCTCCCTTACTCGACTTGCATCCCAAATCAATCGCAGAAAAGATTTGGATTTAGCACGTGGAATGGTGTTCGGGCCGAATTTGTTTCGTCGTTCTTGCAAATAGTCCGCATCGTTCGGTAGACCGCGAACAGCGTCAACACGTAGTCGGGAGCATAAGCCCTCAACTCCTTTGTATTCATTGTCGAGCTGAAACTCGTCAAGCTAAACACTCCAATGAACTCAACTGCTTACCTTTAGCATCGATTCGGGACCTCTTGCTTCCATCAAACGTCGTAGTTCCGCAACGGATGGCCAAGGCTCGTCGCATGGCGGCTCCGTCGGCCGAGGCCCGGCCTTCTTGGTTTTTCTTCTGGTGGTCGTCGTCGTCTTAAAGACCATCGATTAGTTGACTTTCTTTTGGAAGGCAGCGAAATTATAAAGAAAACTTCAGACGAAATTAAACCGATTAGAAGAACGAAAAAGGTTCACAATAACAACAAACAGTCAGTGAATGATCGACGACGCAATTTGATTGGCGGTTACGAAAATTGTTGGTGAAAAGTTTGTTTTTCTTTGGCGTGAAAGATAACAAACGATTGGTGATGAGAAACAAAAAGCCGATTCCAAGATACGAAAATCCCAAGTTGACGTCTGAACTTCCGAATTGGAAACCAGAAGACGATTGATTTGGAGTGTAATGCGTGCGTTGAAAAGCAAAAAAGGTCGATTATTGCGGTCGCATTTCTCGACAGTTTACACTGCCCATATAGTTTTTGCATCACATTTTGAGCATCTGCCGCCCACGACCAGTTCGCACGAAGTAGCAACTCCCGGGTTTACATTTCGCCAAATTTGCCTCCGTAAACGTTCAGCACGAGAAGAATGTTGGCGAATGGGCGCGTGATTGAAGTTGCTGTTAGGAAAATGGACATTCAATAGCTGAGTTTATTGGAGTTGTTGGTGGAGAGTCATGACATCCAAAATGAAACTGCGCATGTTTCCTTGGGACAATCACCTTCGGAATGTGATCCACTTTGACGCGCCTCATCAAACCAAAAACGATGTAAACAACTGAAGAAGAAGGAAATTGAATTGCTGATGGTTTCCACTGTCGTGTGACCCACGAATGTGATCACCGTCGAGTGGAATGTGAAAATAAAAAGTTGGGTTCTAATTGAACTCAAACTTATCATCGTCTGTTTTAAGTTACCAACGAAAACTTCTATTTTTTCGCTCAATCAACGGCAAATGAACGTCATTCGTTTTTGACCTCCCGCGCAACAAACCGCCAAATGATAAGCCCACCGACGTTGCGATTTGACATCTGAACAAAAAGCGATCGATCAACAATAAGCGTAACGTTTCGAGTGCACGTCGAACTCTTTGGCGTGACCTCTTTCTTTTGGCAATTTCACGTTCCGTTCCTTTGACTTTGCGCATTGACACGTCTAACCCACTGCCCTTCGACGTACAATAACGGATCGATTAACGGCGGCAATGAAGCAGAACGAGAACGTTCCCATTCGTCACGTCCTTCAAAAAACTTCGAATACACGAAACCCAAAGCTCCAACTCGGAGACCTTATATATCCGTCTGAATTGATCCACAAAAAGAGCCTCGATGATCTCGTGACGTTTCGATCAAGCAAACAATACGGTGAACAAATTGAATGGAAAAGTGACTTCGTGAACACAACACGCCAACCGACCAAAATCCCAAAAAACTGCGAGATCGAAATTTTGATCTTTTTGCTGGATTGAAGATAACCAAACAAACGAACTAGCCGTAAGCTGATGGTCACAGCGATAAATCAAAACGTAGTGTTATTCCCGTCCATCGCAGTCTTAAAAAGTCGCCTTTTTCTTCATAAACAACAACAACCGTTTGGAGAAGAGAGAAAATGCGCAGCGATCAGAAATCGTTCTCGTATCATAATGGGCAAACGGAATTCCAATAACAAGCAGATGGGCCGATGTCGGAAGTTATATACGCGATGACGAGCGAATTGACTGTCTGATCGGAACTTCCAAGTCGCAAGTGTCCAGCGAATGTCAATCGCCCAATTCACCGAACTACATTAAACGAACGACAAGAAGTGGGGGTGGAAATTGATTCGATAATTGCGATCAATTTGTTCGACGAAAGTTGATGAATGAGCGTGAAACGTGGCTCTCAAGACTGACGAACTAAAAAATGCAAAACGACCTTAAAAGGCGCAATGATTTCACAACAACAACCGCGCCTCCTTCTCGGTTGTTTATTTCGCTTCTTGCAAAAGATTGTTTTTTCTTAACGCTCTTTGCTCGGCGTCTTGGTCAGCGGCTTCTAGGGCAGACGCGGCACTTTTTTGCGTCCATTCAACAAAAAACGACCGAACATTACAAGCGAGAATTAGCCGCCGAACGGTCGCGCTTTTTTGGCGCGAACATTGTTTTCAGTCCCGAAGTCGATTCCACAGACCGATGACTCATTAGTGTGGAGAGTAGTTGACAAACAGCTTCTCTTTTGGATTGCACGTGAGAAGCACGACAAACCGCCGTTTCCCAAGGACAAACGATTCAAAGCCCAATAATCAACGGAGAACTTGAGGACCGTTTCTTGATCTTTCGCTTATCATTTTGATGGAGTTTGAATAGTGAAAAAACATATGAATCTTTTGCACAAAAATTGATTCCCGAGAACGTAGTGACTGTTCCTCAAAGCTACAACCAACCTCGGACCCACATATACCGTCCGGTTCGTCTGCCGAATCGGCTGCCAACGTGTTGCCGTCCATCTCCATGCATCCGTTGCCTTTGAACTCGCCAATCTGAACGTCGAACTCGACGCCGCCGATGGTTGCGGAGTGTCGGCGAAAATCGCCATTTTGGCCGCCGACTCCATTGGCGAAATGATGATGTTGCGGAAGTGAGTTAGTTGTTGGCGTTTGTCGACGAAATTGTCCGTTGCGGTTTGGATCATTTGTCGTCGTCGTTTGTTTCGCTTCTACATTATACGGTTTTCTCATTCCACGTGAATTCGTTTGTAGTCCGCTCGTCGTGGAGACGAAGAGGTTTTCGGACTGTCTTGCTCTCTTGTTGAACAATGGGAAATTGGCGACTGTTCGGTTGAAGATTGAAACCGAACGCTGTAGAGTCGTGGGAATGAGCTGTAAACTCTTCGGCTTCTGAAAATACAATTTCTATAAACAGTGGCTGAGGAAACACGGAAACACGACTCGCAATTGAATGGTAAAGGGTACATGATCGAGCTCTCAATTGCCTGTGAAACCGATCGACTGAGCTGTCTTCCTAAATGTGTGATGAAGATCAGAAGCACAAGCGTTGGGCGGAACATTTTAAGCGCCCAACAGCCAATCGGCTCGTTTTTTCAATCTAATCGTCAGTTGAATTTATGCAAAAGTAACAGCAACACTCCGTCATAGTCGACGGTTTGCTGCGGATTAGTGGACACGTTAACCGATGACTTAACACCTGTCGTTGACAACAAAGATTCTGCACTGTTTACGAATGCAAATCCAACCGCTGGATTGCACAATTGCGATAGCAATTCACCACTGCGATCTACGAAATCGATCAGCTATGAACACACAGACATTTAAGATCAATGATACTGTTGAAAGGAATGCTAAATCAACTTCTAAAATTGTTCAGAAGTGTAATAGCTTTTTCCCCAACAAGATTGATCTCTCAAGCTCGGAACCATAAGTTCAATATCGTGGTTATGAAATGCAAATGAGTGATCGTGGAAGTCGCACTTCGTTGAAACCAAAAAAGAAACGTAATCCCGATTAACTGATTGGTACATATTTCCCCACAATGAAGAGACTTACGGAGATTATGCAAATCGAAAGGCTCCCTATTGAGACTGACAAAAACGAAAATCGCTCGATTAAAAGAACGAAACTTCGATCTGAAATGTCAATCGAACTAAACGACGGTTATTCTCGAGAACACTCTTTGGGTGTTCGAATTTCCGATTTGGCGAAATCGAACCAAGAGATTCCGCGCGCAAAACAAATCGACGGCATTCGATTGATAACTTCCGTTCGAAATACGAAGATTCAAAACGAGTTTCGTCAAGATCGAGGATCCACGTGAACTCGATAAGTCAAACGATACGATGTAGCTCGCTTTTGCCGCAGATAAACGGCGGGAGAACGGACTACAAGTCATAGACTCGATGGACTTTGAACCGTCTGACATGTGCCGATCAAGATGCTCAATACAAGTGCCGCGCTAGAGCGCAAAGAACAACCTCAGCTCCTAGCTTCAGGCTCAATTGAATGTACGAGAGGAACTTACACGAAACATAAGCAGGAAACAAACAAAAGGAAGCAGTTCAGAGCTCATCGGCTCGACATTACGATTCGAATGACAGAAAGTCAACGCTCTTTCTCGCCGTCAATACGAACACCGAAAACAAAACGTGTGGCCCCAAAAAAACTTCGTATATCACGTACCTCATTCAATCGAATTGCGAGCGTATCGATCCGCTCAATCGCGAGGGATCGTCGAAAATGATCGTAAACAATGACGGAGTGCTCATCAATCGTAAACACTGAGTGCAAGACAATCTTCGTAACATCAAAATTACCATAACTGCCGTCAATCACAAAACCAAGTGGTATGTCAAACTGCGCAAAAAACTGTGGACCAAATAGTAGACTGAATGGTTTATGTCTTCGTACAATCGATTATTACGAATGAACGTGTCTGACCGCTTATTAGCGCTGTTTGACACGTGAAGTTAATGCGGTCAAGACGTCTAATCCGCCGATTGATCGGTCAGATGTTGAGGTTTAAGGGAAAAGAAGGTTTCCGGTTTTCTTGTGGACAAACAAATCACAATCCAAGTTAAAGTAGTCAGCGTCTACATTTGTTTGATTTGATCGATAAATCAAGCTTCGAAATCTTAGATCATTTGGTTGTTTACGTACAAGAACTTTGTATTCCACTCAATAACCAAGAATCAAGCGATTTGAAGTCTGTAGGACGAATGTGAGGTTACTAATGGACACTAAAATGCTTGATGTTTTCCTTCAAAATCTGTCAGTAAACTCTAATGTACAGAACGTGTTTGTAAGCAAGAGATTGGTGGAAGTCAAAAGTCGCAACTTTTGTTCTTATCTCCGAGTAGTTGATTGATTGCAACATAAAAAACGACTGCGAAAATGTACGTTCCGCTTAATTGCACTTTGGAAATCGACGTTCACTTTGCAGCTCTTCGTCCCGTTCGACCATCAATCTCGTGTTGAACATTCTGTGAACCAGCCACAGGATCGCACTTTGACGATTGGGTTTGCTATGATTCACACGTTTAGTTCGAATATTGATGTTAATCGTGGTTTAAATTCAACATGTTCGTTTATATCATGTAAACAAATTCCAGCGATTTACGTTGACATTAGCGTCAATTTTGTCACGTCGTTAATTTAAGGTTTGTAATCTTGCGTTGAAATTAGCCACTAGCTTTTTGCGATAAGAATGTCTTCTTCGGTGCCGGTCAATCAACTCGAGAGTTCGTACGTTTTGGATGGTCGTGTTCACGTCACGGTCAGTTTCGAGTATTCAACTCATTTTACGATTCCGTTTCAGCATTACACTTACGCCTGTGTTGCCATCTCTTGTCTTTGTGGATTCTTGTCAGCAGTATTTCTGCCCGGATATTTTGCCATCATTGGCATCATCGTTCCACCGTTGATTCACGGCGTTCTGATTGCCGCCGTTTGGCAGCGGTGGATTCACGTGTTGCAGACCGGATTGGCACTGTTTGTAAGCACTATTTCAAGTCCATTGACAACGATTGAAGGCAATTACATACGTTTGTGGTCTGATCTCAGTGATCGTATGTCTTGCTATCGAATTGGGTCAATCGAAACGTGGAAGCTGGAAACTTGACATGTTGCACGCGTCGGCTCTTTTTGGTCTGTGGAATAACATTCTTTTGTTAGCAATGTACGGCCTTCATAAGCTCATCAAGGTCTACAGACAAGAATATAGCGTTTTTCAAAACGACGAATTCGCTTCTTAAACGCGTTTCTTTCCCGAAGTTTCCTTTTTTGTTTACTTATATTACTCTCAGTAAATGACTATAGTCGCTGGCTTGCAAGTTCCGCTTTAAAACGTAAACGGTGTTCTTTGTGCTCTCCGACAAATCACCAAACCGCTGATCAACGATCAAACGAACGACATGTTTCTGCACGTATTGCCGTGGTGGATAGCAGGCGAAATGGTTTGATTAATGGGATTACGACAAGTGTTGAAATGAAGTGACTCATCCGAGTGTATTTACTTCCGTTTAACTAACGTTTGTAACCCTCAATGTTCTTTAGTCCCGCGCACTTTCACGTCTGTTTGATCCCCGCTGACTCACGAGTGCGGGTGTAGAGAGACGACGGGAGTAAAAGTCAACAAAACCAAGTGCTCAGTGTGCCGACGAAAAACATCTCCCGACGCAAATCGGATTGTGGAATTGAATGTGAATAAATTAAAAAACAAATTGCATGTACTTTGACCACTTGGTCGATGATCCCCGAGCTTTCGCGGGCTCATTTGCGTTGTTTATATCCTTTTTCGACGATCGTCGCCAACGTTTATTTCTCCACTTTGCTTTCGCTCGATCGTAAAATTGCGAAGCTTTTCGTCGATTCCTTTTGCCATTAAAATAAACAGTCGCCGACCACGAACGTTCAATCGCGTATAGCGATCGAGAAGGGGCCAAAAATCGCGAGGACCACGAAGGTTGTTGATGAGCTTCGCATTTGTTTCCATTCGTGAGTCTCATTCACGTGTGTAATCCGCAACCGAAAACAAAAACATTTGGACCTCAAACGCGAAATTGGGCGGAGTTGAAATGACTTTTGATCGTCGAGGTTACGCGCAGCCCACGAAAGCGATGAATCAGCGGGAGGGTGGAGCGAAACGGGAAAGACGATTCGAGTATAAAACCGAGCAGCAGCGACCTTCATTTCAGATTCGATTTTCAATCGTTTTGCTCAGCCAATTTTTTCAACCAAAAAAGATGATGTTCCGTCTGATCGTCTTACTCTCTTTGCTCGTCGCATTGACGAATGGTCTCGGATTCCAACAATCCGCCGCTGTGCGTGGAACGATCACCTGTAATGGAGAGCCTGCTCAAGTTAAGTTTTTGAAAGTTCACTGTCGGATTATAGCAATGTTTTCAGGACTCAAGATCAAGTTGGTCGACCATGACACTTTCACAAAATCAGACAAAATGTCCGAGGGAATCACACAGAACGACGGATCGTTCTTCTTAAGTGGTCACAAATCGGAAATTACCAGCATTGTTCCTGAGCTTCGAATGTAAGAAGATATTTTTTCTTCTGATCATAATCTTTTGAATTCTTAGTTACCATCGTTGCAACCGCAATATTCTCAAGTTCTGGCGTGGATGCTCGAAGATTCGCATTCCGCCATCGTACGTCTTCAAGTCGGCTGCTCCCGAACAGACCTTTGATGCCGGAACCTTGAGATTGGACACCATGGCGACCAACTGCTAAATCAAAGTTTCGCCTTTTGTTTTTCCTATTTGTACATACGAAATGCAATAATATAACGATGCTTTTACTTAACTGCCTTTTCGAAAGATGCATGATTATGTACAAAATTGTTGTTTTCTAAGCTTTAAGTTACCAGTGAACATTTTCGACAAATAAACCAAAATTTGTTTGTTCAACGGCTTAACGCAAAAAAATTATCGTTGAGATTAGTCAGAGGTCATCTGATTAAACCAAAAGCGGAAATGAAAACGATTCGTCATTATCAATTGACATCGATGTTTGGTTTCATTTCCTCCGTAACGTCCTCAATGATAAATAAGCTTTTTGAGGTTTAAACTTGTTGACATGATTTGATCATTCAGACCTCTCGGCTCAACGGTCGCAATTCACAGCATCTGGTTTGCGAAACAAACATTCGAAAGCCACTATTCTACCCACTGTCCCAATCAATTGAAACAAACAAGTGAATAAATTGACACGTTGCTTATCAGTAATGAGATCGCTTATCAACACGGTGGGGCCTTTGAGTTTCATTTAAAGTCGAGAAACCTAATCAAGCTTATTAGATGAAAATGAATTCAATTTTGTGTTTCCTCTTACTCTCCTGCTTTTTTATTTCTTTGATTAATGGAATTGGACGCATGCAGAGCGTAGCAATTCGCGGTCAACTGCGATGTTCGAATCAACCGGCAAGTGGAATAAAAGTGAAGTTGGTCGATCACAACATGTTGCTTTCGGACGACACGTTGGCGTTTGCTGATACCGATCAGAACGGTAACTTCTATCTTGCCGGACATCGTACGGAAATTTCCAATGTCTCACCTGAAGTCAAAGTGAGTACCCAATTTACGGCTCTAAATCTCAAATTGTTTAGATTTTACACAGCTGTGAACATTATTTTGAACATTGCTCCAAACTTAGAATCCCATCTGAATACGTCGAAAGCGGTCGATCACCAACACGAGCCTATGATGTTGGAACGATTCATTTGGAAGCAGCCGCTGATTCTTGTTAAGAACGTTTTCATTCGTACGGTTTATTCAAGTAAAAATTTTGACATGAAATCTCGATCATTCATACGAGTATGTGGTTTCGTACACTTCTTCAACTGTTTGTTCTACTGGCTCTTCGGTTGAATTCGTCGGTTTGAGTTTGATTTGGTTTGAAATTCGCATGAAATGGAAACAATCTCGTTCTTCGCCTTTCCATCTGCCAGCTAAATTCAATTCTCCCTGGAATACAAAAGTTAATGAAAATAATCGGAAACTTACAGCATCGAAAACATTTTTCGCGGTCGTGCCATCAGATATGTATTTGTCGGGGATCTTGATGCTAATTTTGCGTTGACATGGAAGGGAATCATCGCAGTCGGTGTATCTGAAATGATTGGATGAACATTTGTCGTCCAACTCCTACTCACATATTCAACTTAGGATCGATTTTTGTCAACTCAGTCTCATAGCCCTCCAAAAAGAATTTGCCATTCTCGTCCGTGTACTAAAAGCATCGTATACATACGCAAATTACGAAAAAACTTCTTACTGTTTTCGCAATGAGATCGTCCAAGTCGGGTTCATCAACATCATAAAGTTTGACTAACTATCATTTGAATTAGGTAAGTTCAGTGGAAACTAACTTACCACATGCGCGGCGGGTTTGTCATGGCAAAATAATCGTCCTTGTGCAGCAATTGCCTGATCAGAACCAATGGCATTGACAACAAGAACGGGAATCACACAGAAAAGGACGTAGGCGATCATTTTTGAACAAACGTAGAAGTTGAGTGATTGGTCGCAATTAAATAACCGAAGGTTTTATACAATCGTTGTCGACGTTGAAGAAATTCACATCATACGAAAATCACCGCTGATTCAGTGGCTCACATTTCGAATTCTGAGTAATGAATGAGGACAAGAATGGAGGTAGAGGTTAGTCAACAGCGATTGTTCACGACAATCATCTCAACAAAATGAATTTGTCACCTAAGGTCAAGAATTTCGATGTGACTCATTACCAATTAATTCGGCTTCTTGATTTCGATTCATCGCTTCACATTTCTATTCGTTTCACCAAAATAACAAACAATCTCAATTATTCACCGGTCTTTTTTGTTTCCGATTGATCAGCATCCGAATTTCTCAATTTAGCCGAACAGTCTAGAAGTTTGCTATCGTCTTTTCGATTTGGAGATGCTCATGCACCGTAATAATCGTACTTGTTCTTATTCGACTGTAAGATCGCAACATGTAATCTCTTACTCATTTCGTGTAGAATTGTGTTCGCTTTTAAAAATTAAAGTTTATTATGGAACAGATAAGAAGAAACGGAACGAAATCACAAACGATAAGTATAACAGTACAGTGTACGTGAAATGGACAGAAGTTCGAATGTTGAAAGACTTCTAAACGTCTCTGAACAAAACGAAATCTTGTTATTTGGACTATTGACAAAAAGATGAACACCAAAATTGCTCGCGCTTAAACAAGGCCATTGAGACACGCCGTTGAAAGGCTTTTAGACTGCACTAGAGTTCTGAATACCGCTTGCAAAGCCGATAACTGCGCGGGAGAATGGAGTGTCATTGGGCACTGCGCGAATAGAAGAACTGGCTTTGCAGTTCATTTTTCTGGTTGTTTTCGTTGACCGAAGTTGCTTTTTGTTCTTAGTTAAAGTATTGTTTTAATTTCAGATCTTTTAGCCATGACTGCTCAAATGAAACCACAGCTTACACCAGAAGCGCGTAATGCTCTATAGATACACTTACGGAACCAGGGTTAGCAAAAACAGTAATTATTTTTTTATCTGACATTTGACCTTAGATTATGAACGAGGTTGCATATTACAATCAAGACCAACGCATGTCGGTTACACGTACGTGCTCTTTATAGATCGACAGATACAATCTTAACTTTTCCGATCTTATGTATCTGACCTTTTTTATTGACAGTTCAATTTTAGTTTTTGTTCCGTAAAAATGAAATTTGTGTTGGCAATGTGTCTTATAAGAATTGTAAAGTACGAAGATGCAAATTTCGACAATTGATCTTTCGAAGGTCATATATATTTTCGAGTAAGATCCCTCAAGCACTGGTAACTAAGACGTCCAACCCCCTCATTGTTATTTGTTTCGAACTTGCAAACGTTCGCTCGAAAATGTTTCGTTTTTTTGCCGTTCTCCTTTTATATCTTATCACTGTTAATGCCGATTGCAAAACGAAATACAGAAATGGATCGTGGTAAGCGCTGAAATGGCTATGAGTTGATGTCGTGACATTTCAGTTTAGATTTTAACGTTGTTGTTCGTACGCTTATGATCTATATTTCTTTCGTCATACTTGTTTGTTTTTGTCTTAGTTCTTCTGTTGGGTCTAGCATCTGAAGCGAAAAACAGAATGAACGGAAAACAATAATCGCGGCCGTCCGGGTACCCTTCGTGCCACTCGGCAATGTGATTGCGAGGAAAGAGTGTAGAGTGAATCAGAAAGTCTTGGTGATAAGACAAGTACGTTTCGGTGTAATTTAATGGAAAAATTATGAGCTCGAGTTATGATTTATGTCAGACAAACTTCTTCAATTCGGAACATATTTTCACAGTTCGATTAAACTGAAGTCTGAGGGAAAGTTTGTTCATGTGTGACTTTTTGTCTGGGTTTTTCATTCATGTCTAAATTGCATCGACAAAACATGAAGTGATCGATACACTTCCTAAAGAACTATGCTCATCGTTGACTCAATAGTTCCGATGGATTATAAGAAAATTAGTTGTCAATTCTGCCTTTTCCAACACAAGATAATGTTGTAGCGAGTAGTCGAAGTAAAACTCTTTTTGATCAGCGGAGAGTCTATTCTCGTATTGCGCAACAGAAAAGGAGGAGTAAACAAAAAAGGTTCGAAAA